>CM023538.1:26114005-26613183 GCA_013350335.1 Chimonanthus salicifolius | reverse complement strand
TAAGTTTTTGTGTGAGAGAGGGAGGGGGAAAATTATGAGAGGGAAGATGATAACCCTTTACCTTAGAGTGATGTCTCTCAAAATTCCACTTCTTTCTTCTCTCCTTCTCTTCTCTTTTCCTTAACTCTCTTCCACTTGGACATGGGACGGCAATGGAGGAGTGGGAGGGATGGAGTTAGTGAAAATGAGCATGAGAAAGAAAAAAAATCAAACTTATCCCCATTTGATGACCTCATTTACACTTTACATTAATTTTTCACCAACCAAAGATATTTAAGATATTTTAATCTCTTTATGGTGGTTATCTAACCACCACCAAGCCCAACATGTCTTGCCTTTGAGGTGGGGTAGCTTGGTCTCCCATTTGACCAATTTAGCCACCAATTTAATAATTTAAGTATTTAATTAATTTGGTAATTAACTTAGGTTAATTCATTTTTATTTAACCTAATTCCATTATTCCACCCATGGTTGACCAAGTCAACCATGGTGGGCGGCCTTATCAATCATTGGCCCACCCGCCACCTCACTTGATGAGGTGGAGGTGGGTCCCACTTGGCCACACCACCATTGTTTAATTCCAAATTACTTAGGGATTAAATTTCATTAAGCCCACTCTAAATGGATCACCATTGGCTCATGGCCCAATTACATTTCCCGCTAGCCCATTTACCTTAGAGCTTAACCATCTTGACCCATTGGGTCCCCAAATGGGTATTTGACCCAATTTGACCATTTTTGACCCATTTAACGCTCATTGACCATTTAAATCCAAACCATAGTCTATTGGGCCACACTTGGGCCTTTGTCCAAATTTTGGCCCATTTACCATTTACTCCACCCATTTTCTAGTTTCCATCATTAAAATAAATAATATTCACATTTATATTAATTCCCAAATTCCGAGACCTTACAAACTTGGTCAACCATGGGTGGATTTATTAGAAAGAGAATTTAATAGAATTAAATTAAATAGGAATTAATTAACCTAAGTAAGGATCTAATTTAATTAATTAGGTTGGTCAAATTAGAGTCAAATGAGTAAGTCAAAGGGCAAGTCAAAGTGGTTTCATCTCATTGAAACCACCCAAGGAAACACAAAGGAAACCATGGACTTAGGGTGGTGGTTTCATCTCAACCACCACCACTCAAGGTATGAGAGCCCATACCCCTCTCCATGATGGGTAGTCAATGGACTTGATGGGAAGACCAAACCACCCACCTTAAGACCCAAAACCATTGGCATGGTGGTGGTTTCATCCCAACCACCACCACCAAGGACATGCAAGCCATACTTACCCATGTTGGTTGGTCAAATGGAATGATGGAGGATGTAACCCAAGCCACCAAGATGATGGGAATGGGTCTAGGGTCTCATCTCATCTTCATCTCTTCATTCTCTCTCCCAAAACCGTCCTCCCTCTCTCTCCCAAGGAAAACACCAAGAAAGAAGAAGAAACTTAGAAGAAAAGAAGGAAAAAAACTAGGCTTGGCCAACCACCACCCCAAGACCCAAGCTTGAGATAATTTTCTATCCCTTCCTCCCCTCTCCCTCTCTCAAATCTAAACCTACCTTAGCCAAACCCTAACCATGGAGACTCCATCTTGATCAAGCACATAGTGGCCGAGCAACAAGGAGAAGAAGAAGAAAAGGGCTAAGGAAAGCAAAAGGAGAAAAAAAGATCGGAGGAGTCGTCGGTGTGGTAAGAAATTCTTAGGCAGAGTTTATATTTTTTAAAGGTTAAGATGTATTTATGGAATCCATTTCTTAGAATGAATGGTGGCCACAAATGTTATGGGCCTTAGATCTAAGATCCATTCAATGATAAGATGAGAAATGGATGAAAGGGGAGAGATAGATTAAGAAGAATAATAAAAAAGGATTAAGGAGGTTATGAAATTAAATGGATTTAAGCATGGAAGTAATGGGTTTTTAAATGGATTGATGGACCATAGGGTTCGGCCATGTAGTATGGCCGAACCCCATGGTGAATGATTGATGATTTAATTAGGGTTTTAAGGTCTAAAGGCCATGGAGAATGATTATGATTTTAGGGTTGTAAATGATTAAATGTTGGAAAAATTTAAAGGGGGTTTTAAACAAGAAAATCGTGGGTTATGTAAATGATTTAATGGCCTCCAACAAAAATGGTGAATGAAGGAGAATCATGAACCATGGGTTCGGCCATCGTGTAGGGCCGAACCCCATGGTGATGGAATGATGAATTAATGGTTATGAAAGCATGGAAATTAATGGAGGAGATTAATGGTAATGAAGTGGATTTTTGTTAGGTATTTTAAAACAAGGTTTTAAATGAGTATAGATGAGGTTTTTTAAAATAAAAATTATGGACCATGGGTTCGGCCATGTACAGACTTTGAGGAATTTAGTGTTTCTTGGAACCATGGAAAATAAATGGAATGATGGTTAAATTAAATGGACCAAAGTATATCTTATGATGATTGTGAAAGGATGATTTAAATGTATGTTTTAAATTCAGTTATGGTGGGACCAAATGAGTGAAATGGACCCAAGAAAAATGGAAAATAAGCATCATGGGTTCGGCCATGGTGTATGGCCGAACCCATGACCCATTTGTAGGTCATGTTATGGGCCAAATATTAAATTATGTATGGAATTGATGATTGCAAATTTAATTAAATTAAGTGGCTGATTTTAGGGATGTTAGGTCATGGCAATGAATCATTAATGGGGCTAAGTATGTGGATGAGTTATGGACAAAATGTACATGGACGGAGGAAATATTAAACCATGGAAGTATAGTGGCAAAACCGTAATTATGGCCACAATGAGAACCATGGGTTCGGCCATGGTACATGGCCGAACCCCATGTAGGTTGGACATGAACTTGGGTGCATTAAGATGACATTATGAGTGATTAAAAGAAACTTAGGGTTGCTGCATTTTAGGCACACAAATTGGAATGTTTAAATGGGCAAAATTTGGAACTATGCATGTATTTAAATTCAATGGAAATGAGGCTAAGTTAAGGGCTGAATTTTGATAATCTTGTAACATGATTAGGGATCATTAATGGATCTAAGTTTATGATCAGTTAGGGACTTAATCATGGATAAGATATGGACTAACTTGGAAAATACATAATAAGGTATTGGCACATCTCAAACAGTACCGATCGGCGATCGGATTATCGAACGGAAACGTAAAGGGACGCTAATCGGTATTCGGTAGGATTCCTACCTTTTTGTAAGCCGTGGATTATGTGTATGTGATGGTTTCCTTATTTTATTTCAGTAATTATATGATTTATCTTAAGATGGGTTTATATGCTATGAATTATACTTTAATGCTATGGATGATATTTTTAAGGCTATGGATTATATTTCAATACTATGGATTTTATATTAAGGATATGAATTATATACATCCTACATAGCATAATGCCTTACATCTCATGCATGCATGGGTGGGAAAATAATGAAATAGGAAGTCCATGCTCCGTCGGGGAGACCGAGAAGCAAACATGGGGATAGCCTGAGGTGCTATAACCGGAGTCCATGCTCCGTCGGGGCGACCGAGAATCAAACATGGGGATAGCTTGATGTACTATAACCGGAGTCCATGCCCCGTCGGGGTGACCGAGAAGCAAACATGGGGACACCTTGACGAGGTTTTACCGTCAAGGGGGATACGACATTTTATGATGATATGGATGATGGTGGGACACATGACATAGGCACCATGGCATGGCATTCATCATATGGTTTTATTATATTGTTATCGGTATGTTTGTATCACTAATCCATGTCCTAGCCCTACTCGGAGTCCTACTGGGCGCGTTGTCTACGCCCTACTTCTACCCTAGCAGATGACGCAGGAGACGGCGGAAAACGGTGGACGCGACGGGAGCCAAGAATAGGAGCTTGGGAAAGCGGCTTACTTTGTTTATTTAGTTTTATTTTGGAAAAGTTGTAATTTAAGTAGCCTAGCTTGTCGGCATGTAATAATTACTGTTTCTTGCTATGGTTTGGACTATACTCTGGACGTTATCATTTTGAGACATAATTATGAACATAGAGGTATTTTAGTAATTTAATGATGTATCTTCCCTTCTATCCAAAAACTGGTAGGATAGTCTCTATTATAATGTTCCGCATCTAATTATATTCCACGAGCTTATTTCCTATGCTTGAACAGTTCTCATGGACTCCGTTCCGATCACGCGTGGGGTTAGCCAGTTAAGGGACGGGCTTTAGAAGCTCAAACTTAACTCGCGTCGTGACGTCCGCGCCCGTTGTCACTTTTATAAAAAAAAAGAAAAAAATTAGACTCTGATTTCGGTGAAAATGGGGCGGGCGTTACACTTAATCTTCATTAAAACGTCATAATCATCAAACTAAACATCCGACCATCTAAGTTATTACATTCCGAAACTAGTTAATCAATTACAAGTCCATAAGTAACTCTATTCAAAACATATAAAATAAATCATCCAAGCTCCTTAGCCTGGCCCGTCTTGCGTTCCTCATTCCCCTGATTACCTGTATCATCAACTAGGGTAGAAGTAGGGCGTTAGAACAACGCACCCAGTAGGTATTCCAGTTACGGCTAACACATGGTTAGTACAAATCATATATAATAATATAGTGATGTCAAAACCATATAAAATCCATGCCATGCAATGATGACAACTGCAATGAGTCCCACCCATCACATGTACATAAATGTACCCACCACATAGGTCTTCCGGACGCCCCGGCAGAGTGTGGACCCTCCGGAATCTTCTTGATGGAAATCACATCAAGGTACCACACATAGGTTCTTCGGACGCCCCGGACGGAGTGTGACCCCTCCGGTTACAAATCCTCCACCCCATGCCATGCATGAGATGCCAATGAAACACATGCTATTTTATAACATAAACATAGCATTGAAAATCATGTTTTGAAACATATCCAATACATGTTATTTAAACAAATAAAACATAGCATTTAAAATTCATATAAAGCATATCCTTTGAAACATATTTTCATCAAACATAAGATAAAACAAGTGTACATAAGCCCATGGTTTTAAAGAGGTGGAATCCTACCAAAGACCGCTAATGTGTGCTTGCGTCTTTCATCCAAGAATTGATCACCGATCGCGCAGCACTTACGAGATCTCGTTACCTTATATATAATAATAAATCAACACCAAGTCCCACTTGATTTACGAGGTTCTAAGTCCACAAACAAAACCCCATGGGGTTCGACCATACACCATGGCCAAACCCATAGTTCATTAATTCAATTAATTACCATAATGCCATTTTACGTAACCATAGCCACTTTCTTTGCTTAGGTTCCAAAATAATCCATACACATGTCCAATAACTAATTCATGGGATTCGGCCATACATCATGGCTGAACCCTATGTCCATTATTTCCATATATTTACAACTTTGCCACCCATGGCCATCCTTCCACTATTCTCACCCTTCATGTGGATCTATCATAAACAAAACTCTAAGTCCAAAATGATCATTCACATTTCATGGGGTTTCGGCCATACACCATGGCCGAACCCTATGTCATTATTTTCACAAAATTACAAGATTGCCATTGAATCCCTTATTCATTTAAATTTACCATAACTAGAACCTATTAAATTTCCGTAACCAAATCAGGTCATCAAATATACCTCATGGGGTTCGGCCATACATCATGGCCGAACCCATGATTCTCCACTTTGGCATGTAATTACATTTTTGCCATTACCTTCATCATCAATCCATAACATACATTTGTATCCTTCACTTTATTTACAAAACACAAAACATAACCCACAATTTTGATTCATGGAGTTCGGCCATACACATGGCCGAACCCATGATGTCTTTGTTTCCAATTTTATCTCCACCTTCTATATTTATAAGGTTTCCAAATTAAAATTCCCTATTTAGAAAGTTTCCTAAATTAGTACTTTCTATTTTAGTCTTCACTTTCCAAAAATAAACCAACTTCCATAAATGCCACTTCTTAATTTGGCAACCTACTTCCATAATTGGAAGCTTTCAAAATTTAGATTTCCTTAATTAGAAAGTTCTTAAATTAAAACTTTCTAATTTAGTTTCCACCTTCCAAAAATAGAACTTTCCCCTTTTTATTCTCCTCCTTCTATTTTTAGAAACTTACTTAATAAACAACCTTCTATAAATAAAAAGGTTTCCAAAAATAAACCCTAGTGGGGTTCGGCCATACACCATGGCCGAACCTCACTCATGGCAACCAATCCATTCATTCCCCTTTTTAAATCCAATCTTCCTTAATTAGAAAGTTTCCTAAGTTAGCATGCATTTCCTTCCATAATTAGATGTTTCATGTAACGCCCCGCCCCTTTTCACCGAAATCAGAGTCTATTTTTTTTTTTGAAATGAAGAGTGACAAAGGGCTCGGACGTCACGACGCGAGTTAAGTCCGAGCTTCTAAAGCCCGGCCCTTAATTGGCCAACCCTACGTGTGCGTGGAACGAAGTCCAAGGAGAACAGTTTACACGTAGACGTAAGCTTGTGGAATATTAACTAAGTGCGGAAATTACCATAGAGACTATCCTACAAATTGGAGATAACAGGGAAGATGCAGTCATTTAATTACTAACATACCTTAAAATGATAATGTCCAAAAAAACATCCAAACATTGCAAGTAAGCTAAATTATTACATTCCGACAAACTAAATTACTCAATTTACATTTTCCAAAATAAACACAAGTAAACTATCTAGCACGCCTTCCCAAGCTCCTACGCTTGGCTCTCGTCTCATCCTTCGTTTCCTCCGTCTCCTGCGTCATCAGCTAGGATAGAAGTAGGGCGTTAAACAACGAGCCCAGTAGGACTCCGAGTAGGGCTAACACATGGATTAGTAATAACAGCATGCAGATAATAATATAACAAAAACTGGTAGACAATCATATAATGAAATTATGAAGTGAATACCATGCCATGGGTGTCTGTGTTATGAATCCCACCCATCATCCCTACCATCATGATGTCATATCCCCCTTGACGGCAAGACCTCGTCAAGGTATCCCCATGCCTGTTCTCGGTCGCCCCGACGGAGCATGGACTCCGGTTATAGCCTATCAGGCTATCCCCATGCATGTTCTCGGTCGCCCCGACGGAGCATGGACTCTGATTATAGCCTATCAGGCTATCCCCATGCCTGTTCTCGGTAGCCCCGACGGAGCATGGACTTCGGTTTCATTTCATCCTTCCCCTGTCATATCCCTCCCATGCCATGCATGAGATGTAGATGCCATATGACATGTAATATATGTAAATCAATAGTAATAAAACCCATCTTAAAATAATTTCATGATTACCAAATAAATCAAAGGAAACCATCACACAATACTTAATCCAAAACCCATCTTAGAACATTCACATGATTTCCAAAATACATTAAAGGAAAACATCACATAATACTTAATCCCAAAACCCATCTTAAAATATTCATATGCTTACTAAAATAAATCCAGGAAAAACCCATACATAACACATAATCCAAGGCTTACAAAAAGGTAGGAATCCTACCGAATACCGACTAGCGTCCTTTCTCGCTTCCGTCCGATAATCCGGTCGCCGATCACGCACCGTTTACGATATCCAATACCTTATTGCATACACATAATCTGTCCACATTTTACTATTTCTAAGCCCATTAATCATTTCCAAGTCCATATGAAAAATCAGTCACTATTTAGGTTTTGTGGGTCCCATTTAATCTATTACATATTTTAATTACATGAGTCTAAAAATCAGCCTCCTAGGCTTTATTTAACCATACATAAACTTATTATTTAGTGCCCCTAAGTCCATGGTCCTCTCCCATGGAGTTCTTGAATTTGGCCATTAATTACGGTTTTGCCACTACCTCTTCTCCATGATTAATCAATCATTCACCCTTGCCTAACTAAGTTCATAATTGATCCATACACTTAAGTCCATTAGTGACCCCTTTAATCATGCCATAATATCATTAAAAGAACCCTTTTTCTTAATTAACCTACATTAATTAGCCACATACATAAACCCTTTCTTAGCCCATGAAAATGACTTATTATTGAATCATCATTCTTAGCCATATCTTGGGTCCATAATTGACCCATCACCCATATCAAAAGATCATTTACATCAACCATTTAATTTAACCTAAACTCCATTCATTTCAATATATACACACACATTAGTCTTAGTCCTTAATTGGTTCACAAAATGGGTCCATTGATGTCTCATTAAGCATAACATAGCAACACTAGAAATTAGCCATTTAAACACTCTAATCCTTATTCATTTCTCACATACATCATACCAAAATTTATCCATTAGTTTACCCACAAATGGGTCATGGGTTCAGCCATACACCATGGCCGAACCCATGATGTCTTTATCCCATTTTTTTCTTTGGACTAATTACACATTTGAAACTATCATAATTCCATAATTCCACACCCATTAAATCCATCACTACACCACCATAGAGTTCGGCCATACACCATGGCCGAACCCATGGTTCATGACCCATCATTCCATTGGTGCCCTTTTAGACCATAAAGACACTTACTTTTATTCATGGATTCCATCATAATAAACCTCCTCAAACATTACCTACATTTAATCATTAAGCACTTAAAACCCTAAACCATTCTCCATGCTTCCATTCTTACAAACCCTACTAAATTAATTCAATCATCTACCATGGGGTTCATCCCCCTCTACCATTTTTTTTGAAGTCATTAAAATCATTTTCCATCTCCTATGATTCTCTCATTTGAAACCTCTTTACAAAACTTACCACATTCAATCATTTACAACCCTAAAAATCATAAACATTCTCCATGCTTCCATTTTTACAAAACCCTAACAAAAACACACATTACCTAACCACCCACCATGGGGTTCGGCCATATTACATGGCCGAACCCTATGGCCTATAATTTTTCCTCCAATTACATAATTCCATGCTTAATCCATTTAATTACATAACCCCCTTAATCCATTTATTTACTTTTTTTTTCCTTTCCCTAACCCTAATTTACCCATTAGAGTTTTGTCCACTCTTCATCCTTCCATTTGATGGATTTAAAATCCAAAGCCTATGATCATTTGGCCACCATCAATTTTAACAAAAATGAATCCCAAAGCTTAAACCCTAAAAATCCAAATCTCTTGTTTAGGAAACACTTACAATCCGTCGTCTCCTCCGACTTTCGCCACTCCCGTCGGCTTCCTTAGCCTCATTTCTCCTTCCTCTTGATCTTTGGTCGGCCAAGATGCTTGATCAACGGTGAAAAACTCCAAGCTTAGGGTCGGCTAAGGTAGGGTTTGCTTGAGAGAGGGAGAGGGAAAGACGATGAGAGGGAAGATAGTAGACCTTGATCTTAGAGTGGTGGACTTAAAAATTGCACTTCCTTCTTCTCTCCTTCTCTTCTTTTCTCCCTAGCTTTCTTCTTCTCCCTTCCTAGTGTGGGACGGCCATGAGAGAGTGCAAGAGAGGAAAAGAATGAAATGAGAGTGAAAAGAGAGAGAAAAGAAAAGATAAGGCTTATCCCATTTGGTTACTTAAATTGCACTTTACATTAATTCTCCCAACCACCCCACATGAGATATTTCTCATGCTTTTTGACCCAACACAACTAGCCAATGTTTTTTTTTTTTTTTTGATACCTTAAGATATTTTTCATACTTTAATGGTTTATGCTTTATGCTTTAAGATTCATGGTGGTGGTTGAGATAAACCACCACCCAACTTTTTATGTGTTATAGATAAATGGCTCTTGGTCTTCGACCTTTTGACCATTTGACCACCCTTTTTGATAATTTAAACATTTAATTAATTAGATAATTAGGTTAATTTAATTCCCATTTTAACTTAATTCCATTTACTTAAACTCCTTCATTCATCTACCCATGGTTGACCAATTCAACCAGGGTGGACGGCCCCACCAATCCTTGGTCCACATGCCACCTCATTTGGTGAGGTGGAGGTGGGTCCCAATTGGCCACATCACCTTGGCCATTCCACCACCAACTTAGGTGATTTAAATTTAAGTAAGTCCATTCCAACCAATTGGATCACCACTGTGCCCATGGCCCAATTACATTTTCCTCTTACCCACTTACCTTAGAGCTTACATCACCTTGATCCATTGGGTCCCAAATGAGTATTGGGCCCAATTTGACCATCCTTGGCCCAATTGACCATCTTTGACCCTTTAAGTAAAGTTAAATCCAATCCGTAGTCCATTAGGCCCTAGTTGGGCCTTTGTCCATATTTTGATCCATTCACCATTTATTCCATCAAATTTCCAATTTCCACCATTAAAAATAAATAATAACCCATATATATTGATTTACAAATTCCGGGCCATTACATTTCCAAGATTAGAAACCATATTTCCATACTTGGATGCTTTCCAAATTTAGCAACTCCTTCCATCTACCATTCCGAAGCAACCCCATGGGGTTCGGCCATACACCATGGCCGAACCCTATGGTTCATGATCTTGACCAATTAATTTAGAGCCATTAAAACATTCAATAATAACATCATCACAACTCCATGGGGTTCGGCCATACACCGTGGCCGAACCCTATGTTTCAAAGTCCTCTCTTTTAAAAACTAATCAATCATGGTTCTTCCATTTAATCCCCTCAAAATCACATATCATTAACACCAAATACTTATTTAAAAATCTCTATGGTTTTCAATAGTCATAACCCAACAAAATAAATGAAATCTTTCCATGGGGTTCGACCATGCACTATGACCGAACCCTATGATTCTTTCTTTCCATTAAAATCATCAAAACTCATCTCCAATCTTCTTCCATGGGGTTTGGCCAAATACCATGGCCGAACCTTATGGTTCTTTTATTTTCAAAACATAATTATCAAATAAGATACTAACCGGTTCTTGCTCTTCCCTCGCTTGATCTTTCTCTTCCAATTTCTTTTCCTTTCCCTTTGCTGGCCGAATAACCTTCTTGCTGATTTCTTTCTTCTTCTCCTTGCTCTTTGCCGTGAGAGAGAACTTGAGAGAGGGAGAGAGAAATAAACTCAGCAATGAAGAGTGTAAAAACCGTGTACCCTTCCTTGCTTCTCCTTTTATTACTCCCTCTTAATCCCAAGTTAGAAGGTGCTAATGCCGTGTACTCCTTACCTGAAGCTGTGCGCCCCTTATGTTTAATTTAGACATTACTGACCTCTCTTCCTTAATTTAGTAACCTCCCAATCGGCCAATGCTAAAAATAAATATAACAATGCTGTGTGCCCTTCTTTAGATGATTTTATGCGCATACCATGCACATTTTTATTTAATTCTTAGATATTTCATCTCATCCATGCGTGTAAACATAAATTTTAAAATCTATAAATTTGGCCATACAAATTTATTTAATAAATCACAAAATTTAAAAGGATTATTTTCATATAAAATAGTAACTGAAAATCCAAGGTATTACAATCATTGCCCTTTGAAGACCTTGGCAACCCTATTACAAAATCCATGGAGATGTGCTCCCATTTCCATTCCGGCACTAGTAAGGGTTTGAGTAACTCCGGTGGCTTCTGATGTTCCGTGTTAACCTGTTGACATGTTAAGCAATGGGCCACAAATTCTGCCACATCCTTCTTGAGTCTGTGCCACCAGTAATGTCTCTTCAGGTCGTGATACATCTTGGTGCTGCCCGGATGAATAGAGAGTTTGGTCTGATGTGCCTCAACCAATAACTCTTTTCTGCAGCTCTTTGGTACATATACCCTTCATCATAATACAAGACCCTGTCTTGGTCATAACTCCCATTCCGGTATGACTTCACCAGTAGACATCTTGGCCCATATCTCTTCCACTTTCGAGTCTGTTCGCTGTCCCTGTTCAATCTTGGTAACCATGTTGGACTGTATGATCAAATTGTACATACTCCCATGGTTATTGATATATAGATTAAACTCTGGAATGGTATTCAACATCTCCCATTCTGTCCTGATCAAACATGCCACTGATGCATGTGATATGCGGCTGAGTGTATCTGCCACCTTGTTTGCCTTGCCAAGGTGATAAGGAAGTGTGAACTCATAATCTGCCAGATATTCCATCCATCTGCGCTGCCTCAGGTTGAGCTCTTTCTGATCAAACAAGTATTTCAAGCTCTTGTGATCTGAAAACACTTCAAATTTCTGGCCATATAAAAAATGTCTCCAGCTTTTGAGAGTGAAGAACACTGCGGCTAGTTCCAGATCGTGTGTAGGATAAAGGCGTCCATGTATTTTCAATTGTCTTGAACCATAAGCCACCACACGATGAGTTTGACTGAGGACGCACCCAAGTCCTTCTCCTGAAGCGTCGCATTCTACCTCATAACCCTTGCCTCTTTCCTGCAAAATTAAGATAGGAGCCGGTGTAAGTCTATTTTTCAGCTCTTCAAATCTCTAGTTGCACAAGTCTGACCACTCAAATTTGACTCCCTTGTGAGTGAGTCGAGTCAGTGGAGATGCAATCTTGGAGAAATCCATAATAAACTTTCTGTAATAACCAGCCAATCCCAAGAAGCTACGGATCACGGTTACATTCTTTGGCGCTTTCCATTCTCCCACTGCCGCCACTTTAGCTGGATCCACGGCTATACCTTCTGCTGATATGACATGTCCCAAGAAGTTAACCTTGGGTAGCCAGAATTCACACTTACTGGCTTTAGCATATAACTGGTTCTTCCTCAAAGTGTTCAAAACTATCCTCAGTTGCTCAGCATGTTCTTCCTGAGTTTTGGAATATATCAAAATGTCATCAATAAATACTATGACAAATTGGTCCAAGTAAGGACGGAAAATCCTGTTCATAAGATCCATGATCACAACCAGTGCATTGGTGAGTCCAAACGGCATGACTACAAACTCAAAGTCCATATCGCGTTCTGAAGGCTGTCTTTTCTATGTCCTCCTCCATAACCCGGATTTGGTGGTATCCGGACATCAAGTCAATCTTAGAGAAATAACTAGAACCTCTAAGTTGATCAAATAAATTATCGATTCTGGGTAGAGGACACTTATTTCTGACCGTCAGCTGGTTCAGTTTTCAATAATCCACACACATACGGAGTGAACCATCCTTCTTCTTCACAAATAAAACCGGAGCTCCCCATGCCGATGTACTGTTCCGAATGCACCCCAGTCTAAGCAATTCATCAATCTGCTTCTTTAACTCGGACATCTCCGCTGGTGCCATCCGGTAATGTGGTAATGACACTTGTGCAGTGCCAGGGTACAACTTGATTTCAAAATTGATCTCCCTCATGGGAGGCAAGCTAGGGAGTTCTGTTGGGAATATGTCTGCAAAGTCCTTTACTATTGCCGGAAGTTCAGCCACCGGTGCCTTGTTGATTCTAATATTGTTCAATACTGGGTGATTCAACCCTTCATGCAGTCTACTTTGTTTGTCAGTACGCATCACATGTTGTTTTCCCGCGGGTGACTAGAATGTCACCCTACGGCGATAACAATCAATGTTGGCCTTAAAGCTAGCCAACCAGTCCATACCGAAAATAATATCATATTCTGACATATCGAGTACCAAATAATTGAACTCAAATCTGAGTCCTACAAGTTCAGTATTCACTGCTGTGCATATAAGCCCCAATGATGTGTCTCCGACGGGGGATACAATGGTAAGTGATGTGGACAGTTTTTGTACCAATGTACCAGTAGCAGTTATAAATGCAGTAGATATGAAAGAGTGAGATGCTCCAGAATGAAATAAAGCAAAGGCGTAGGAACTACTGACTACCGCCATACCTTGAATCACAGAGTGATCCTCTGCTGCTGGAGGTGCTAAGGTGAATTACAGTCCAGATCCTGTAGGCTGCCGTCCCGCCTAGTTAAATGTTCTGCCTCCCCGTGAGTTAGCTGGCCTAACTAGTGGTCGAAATGAACCTCTGGAATATGAGGGTTTGTTGAGTTGTGGACATTCCCTCTTAAAATGGCCCGGCTGAAAAATAATGGAAGCAGTTGTTCACCCCTCTGGGAGCATGAGTGACTGATGTAGATGGGGAGGGAGGATTGAGACGAAAGCCCCCTGTTGACCCAGTGGATGGTGAGGGTCTGCTAGAGTTCGGTCGGAACCTCTTGTTGGGTTGAAATGTACCCTTCCCACTCTGAGCTCGGCGATTATCAAAACGCGTTAACTCAGCCATCTCTTACTCTGCTATAGTGGCCCTGCTAACCACCTCTGCCAATGTAGCTACCTTGAATATGGTTACCTTGGCCCTTATGCTAGGCCAAAAACCCCGTTCAAACTTGTGTGCCCTCCGATATTCAGTATCCACCATATAGAATGCATACACAGATAAACTGAGAAACTCCTGGTGATACTCTGCCACCGTCGTGGTACCTTGTACCAAAGATAGAAAAACCTGAGTCTGGCGCTCCTTCTCCTCCTCAGGAAAATAATGTTCAAGGAAGGTAGTTGAGAACTGCTCCCATGTCATTGCAGTCCTCTCCCCTTCCGAAATAAGTGTTCGCTGCTTCTCTATCACCTCCCACCATTTACCGGCATCATCGATCAGTTGTGATGTGGCTAGTAAAATCTTGTCAGTATGGTTCACAATCTTGACCAGGGTCAAGATCTGAGTGACCTTCTTCAGCCAATTTTTTGCTCCGACAACACCTTCTCTCCCTTTGAAGTAAGGAGGGCGATGTTGCTAGAAGTCCGTAACCATGCTTTTGTCATTGGTCTCCTTGGTGGTTCCATTCTCGTTCAAGTGTTGTTGGAGCACTGAAGTAACCACCGCTTGAACCAAGTTTTGAAGTTCAGGAGGCACTATCGGTATGTTCACACTGCTTTCTTCTTCCTCCTTTTGGTGGGATTGTTGTTGTTCCTCTTCCTGATGAGATTGTTGTTCCTCCTCATTTCGAGGATGTTCTACCTCCTCTTCACCCCCACTTGGGTTTTGTCAGGTATTTCTCCTTGGCCTTCCCCTTGGAGCCATTTTCCCTAAGCCATTGAAAAATATCAAGACTTAGTTTCCATCATGAAAATTTGTATTTCCTACATTTGGGGAATTTTGGGGAATTTTCCAAATAAACACTCTTGATTTTGCTTTGTTTCTGGGGAAATACATCATATGTTGCTATGTTTGAAAATCTAATTATTTTGACTGTACTTCATTTGCTATCATCCGTCTGAGTCTAACGAAGTAAATTAATGTACGGAGGCCGGATTAATTTACTCCGAAAGATTCAATGTTTGTCGTTCACTCTAATACCAACTGCAACGTCCCCCCCCCCCCCCCCCCCCCCCCCCCCCCTCCCCACACACACCTTTTTCACTTGCTTCTTCCCGTAAATCAGAGTGTATTTTTTTTTCTTTTTATAACAGAGTAGAGTGATAGAGAGTGACGTCACGATGCGAGCTAAGTTCGAACTTCTAAAGTCCGACCCTTAACTGGCCAACCCAATGTGTGCATGGACTAAGTCCATGAAAACGGTTCACACATAACAACATCAACATGCGGAATAATAAAATCATAACTGCGGAATCATAATCATACCATGTGGAATCATAACAGAACCAAGTTCTATTCCATTCCAGATAGCAAAGTACGTCAAGTCTTTAATCAATAAATAACGTAACATAATTATCCATCAAACATCCAATCATCTAAATTATTACATGCTCGGAAACTAGTTACTCAAATACATGTCAGTAAGTAACTTTATTCAAAATATAAACTAAATCATCCAAGCTCCTATGCCTGGCCCTCCTTGCGTTCACCGTTCCCCTGATTTCCTGTGTCATCCACTAGGGTAGAAGTAGGGCGTTAGAACAACGCGCCCAGTAGGTATTCCAATTAGGGCTAACACATGGTTAGTACAAAACATGTATAATAATATCATATTGTCAAAACCATATAAACCATGCCATGCAATGATGAAAAATGCAATGAGTCCCACCCATCACATGTACATAAAAGTACCCACCACATGGGTCTTTCGGACGCCCCGACGGAGTGTGGACCCTCCGGTTTCTTCCTGATGGAAAAGCACATCAAGGTACCCCACATAGGTTTTTCGGACGCCCCGACTGAATGTGGACCCTCCGGTTACAAATCCTTCACCCCATGCCATGCATGAGATGTCAATGAAACACATGCTATTTTAACATATAAACATAGCATTAAAATCACATTTTGAAACATATCTAACACATGCTATTTTATCATATAAACATAGCATTTAAAACTCACATTTTGAAACCTATCCTTTGCAATATAAATTCATCAAAATAAGATAAAAACATTGTACATAAAATCCATGGTTTCAAAGAGGTGGAATCCTACCAAAGACCGCTACGTGTCCTCGCATCTTTCGTCCAGTAACCGCTCACGATCGTAAACACCTTGTGAGGTCCTGTTACCTTATAATATAATAACCAATCAAAACCAAGTCCCACTTGATTTACAATATTTTAAGTCCATTAACCAATCCCCATGGGGTTTGGCCATACACCATGGCCGAAACCATGGTCCCTTATTTTCACTTAATTACCAAATTGCCATTGTTCAAAATCATACCCAAAATATTCCTCATGTTTAGGTTTGAAACATAGATTCATAGACATCTAAGTTCACCAAATAATTGCCATGGGGTTCGGCCATACACCATGGCCGAACCCATGGTCTAGCACTTTCACTCTTATTTACCACTTTGCCATTGCCTCCAACAACTTATGCTTAGGTTCCAACACATAGGTCCATTCATTTATTTAAACATTCATAACACTCCCAATAACCCTTTAAAATAACTCATAATCGATTCCTTTAAACATATTAGGTCCATACATGATCCATAAAAATTCCTTAACCACTTTAGTCCATAAAGAACCTCATGGTGTTCGGCCATACACCATGGCCGAACCCATGATCGTTCATTTTAGCCTTTAATTACAACTTTGGCATTACCTTCATCACCTTAGGTTTAGATTCCAAAACATAATCCACCATTGATTCATGGGGTTCGGCCAAGCACCATGGCCGAACCCTATGATATCTAACTTTCCATTTTCATCAACTTCCATGATTAGCAAATCCATAATTAGAAGGTCCATATTTAGAAACTTTCTAAATTCAATATCCACCTTCATAATTAGAAAGTCCCTAAATAGAAACTTTCCAAATTTAATACACAACTTCCATGGGGTTCGGCCATACACCATGGCCGAATCCTATGGTTTAAGAGCCTCTCTTTAAAAATTACTAATCATTGATCTTCCATCTAATCAATCACCATATTAATTCCATCTATATTTTTCCATGGTCTCCATTTAATCCCTTAAAAAATCATATACCATTAACATCAAACTCTTATTTAAAATTAACCAATGACCTTCCATGGGGTTCAGCCATGCACTATGGCCGAACCCTATGGTTCTTTCTTTCCATTAAAACTTAATTCCATGATCATCCATTAGAACCCTTTTAACATCATCATATTATTCTATGGTTTTCATCATTCAAACCTCCATTAAATAATCCATGTCCTTCCATGGTTTCCAACCAATAACCATGTCTTTTCATTAAAATTATCAAAGCTCTTCCATGGGGTTCGACCATACACCATGGCCGAACCCTATGGTTCTTTTCTTTTAAACAAAAATTATAAAATCACTAACCGGATCCGATTGATTCTTGTTCTTCCAATCTTTCTCATTTCTTCTTGATTCTTTTTCCCTAGCCGAGAACACCTCTTGCTGGTTGCCTTCTCTTCCTCTTTGCTTTGCCGAGAATGAGAATTGAGATAGGGAAAATTCGGTTATGGTATGTACCGTGTGCCCCTCTTCGAAGGTGCTTAAGATAACAATACCCCCTTAGGGCCGTGCGCCCCTCTTGTGTTTAACTTAGAAGGTGCCTTGCGCATAACCCTTGGTGTTTAACTTAGAAGGTGCCTAGCGCATAACCCTATACACGGCCTAAGCAATCTTTTAATTTAAACATCTTATTTTTAAAATTATTCTAGCACCTAATCTTGGATATGATATCTAAAATTCAGCCATGCAATATTTATTTAATTTTAGATATCTTCTCAAGATATTCTATCATAGCAATGTGGATATAAAAAATCCCACATACATCTCATTCGCATATCCTTTTAATTCAACCCCATTTAAATTTTATTGAAACCATTTCCAAGACCCTTGGGTCTTAATTGGGCTATGACCCAACACTTTACCCATATAAAATCTATATCTAATAATTCACAAATTAAATGGGTAAATTTCGTAAATATTTATAACTTGAAAATCCGGAGTGTTACAATCCAATCCACAACTCTTCCAGACGATTTTCCCATATCTATTTCCAACTCATTCGAATTTTGCACAGTCAACCCTCCACATCTCCACATATCGTCTCATCCATTCATTCCCTTCAACTTTAGATCCCACCCATACATTGCACGCATTTCATGAAACGCTAATCCCACATGTAAAATTCAGCCAAGCCGTCCAATCCCTACATTATCTCCTTTCCTTCTTAACCACCAAGACAACCCCTCCTCCAAGCAATCCAAATATGTGTACACCTATGTAACCCTAACGTTTTCAACTAAACTCCCATCCATACATGTTCACGATGATTTAATCCAAGCCCTCCATCTGTCACTTAAAATTCGATTAAATCTCAGTCGTCCACTCAAACCCAGGACCTGTAAATAGAGCGTTGAGGCACACCATAGAATTTGAATTTGGTCATGAGCTAAAGAGGACTGAAGATTGGAGGAAATACACAACAGACAACGAGCTACATGATTTTTACAAGTTAGGATAGCATTTTGTAAATTTATTTTTAATTGTTGTTGCACTTTTTTCCAATATATGTGTATTAATTCTTTCATTAAATAAATATAAGATAAGCTCTTAGAAAACTGAAACATCTAATTTTTGAATTTTTTTTATGATTGTT
Source organism: Chimonanthus salicifolius (assembly GCA_013350335.1). Classification (NCBI taxonomy): domain Eukaryota; kingdom Viridiplantae; phylum Streptophyta; class Magnoliopsida; order Laurales; family Calycanthaceae; genus Chimonanthus; species Chimonanthus salicifolius. The sequence continues at coordinate 26,594,210 of CM023538.1, read as the reverse complement.
TGATTTAATTTTAAGTTTATATTCTTTGTTTAACTAAAAGGACATAATGAAATAGTTAGGACTTAGGTTTCATTAGATTTAAATCTAAGGTTCCTTTGGGACATAATGAAATAGTTAGATTTTGAATTTAATTAAAACTAAGGATCTAAGGTTCGATTGATTCAATTAAAGTTTACGAATTTTAATTTTAATGAAAGGCAGGAATTGAGATTTGAATTGTTGCGTGAATTTCAGATCTAGAACTTTTATTTATTTATTCATTTTTTGCTGTGATTGATCCATTCCACTACCATCTTTAAATTATGCATTGTTTTGTTATTTCATTTACTTTATTTGTCAATTTATTTCTTGTGTTTACTTTATTTTGTTATGTCTTTTATCTGATTAATTGTTCAAATCAATGTACATGTTGTTTGTTGTAAATTCACTCTCCTTATAACAAGATTCTTTAACTAGAATGGACATGTAAATATTTTATTCTTAATTTTGTAATTTTAAATGGAAATAAGGATTGCCTAATTTCACCATTCAAATAAAAAGAAAAATTAAATTATGGATCTAATTGCTAATATGCTTTTAAAATTTTGCTTATTTAGATCTAAATTTATTTAAAATTCTATGTTTTAGATTTCTCTTTCAAAATATTAATTCTGAATCACATATCATATCTTTTTAAAGGGATATCAATTTAATTTATTTGATTTAAACGTATATTTTGTGATTTCCTTTGGATTTGACCTCGCACTCATACGCTTATACTATTTAATTGGCCTGTACGCTTGCGAGTAATAAATGTAAGATTTGCACAACAAAAATTGCTAGTTGTTCAATGACAATGATAATGCAATTTATATAGCAAAGAACTTAACTTTCGATTCAAGAACAAAGCATATTGCCATCTAATTTCACTTCATATGATCACTCTTCGAGGATGGACAATTTACTTTGAAGAAGATTCATACAAGTCAGAACCCTAATTTATGTTGACCAAAGTGGTCACTAGAGAGAAACTGAAGTCATGTTCAGTTTCTATTATTTTTTCTTGAAGATTGGGAGAAGGTTCACACCAAGTTCTCTTTAAAGGCATGGCTTTTACAGACGAAGAGAAGTTGCTTGATCAGTCTTTAAGTAGGAGATTGTTAGACTTAGTGGAGCCTAATCATCAAAGGAGTACTATTGATTCATGATGTATTGTCGGTCCGACGTACACTGCCGTGGGTGGAGCAATTTCGTAAATTCACATGACATTTTATGTAACCCATAATTAGGGTGGTATATATGTTGCCCAGATAATTACCCAATAGGGGGGGTTGTGAATTAGGTATTTCGACAAACTTTTCCTCTTGTATATGATTAGCACAAATTCAAAACAAGAAGGAAAACAATAACAAATGAAACAATAAATGAAAGTAAATATGGAAAAATATATGAGCAGAGATTGAACGCCCCACCCTTTTTCACTCGCCAAAAACCAAAGTCTATTTTTTTTTTTTAAATAGAAGAGTGAGAGAGAGCGGGACGCATCGACACGAGCTAAGTCCGAGCGTCCAAAGCCCGACCCTTAACTGGCCAACCATACGTGTGCGTGGACCAAGTCCACTAAAACGGTTCATATGTACTCAAGTTAACATGCGGAATAATCATAGATGCGGAAATATAATAGAATGATAATTCTATTCCATTTTAGATAGCAAGGAGGTCCATCACTTAATCATAATTATCTTATGTTAAAATATCCAAAATTAACATTCCAAACTATAGCAAATAATCTACGTTATTACAGTCCCACGAACTAATTACTCAAATACATTATCCATGAGTATCTTAAACAAAATGAAATTTAATCATCCAAGCTCCTAAGCTTGGCTCCGAACACGTTCTTCGTTCCGTCCATTCCTTGTGTCATCAACTAGGGTAGAAGTAGGGCGTTAAACAAGGCGCCTAGTAGGTATTCCAAATAGAGTTAACACATGGTTAGTACAAAATCATATAGATAACATAATAACAAAACCATGTAAAACAATGCCATGCCATGGTGTCATATGCAATGAGTCCCACCCATCGCCCATATCACAAAACATCCTCTTGATGGAATCTCCTCATCAAGGTATGCCCACAGTTGCCTTACAAAAGCCCGACAGAGTGTGGTCTCCGGTTATTTTTTGATGGATAATGCACATCAAGGTCTTCCCACGAATGCCTTACGGACGTCCCGACGGAGCGTGGTCTCCGGTTACAATCATCCCTCCCATGCCATGCATGAGATGCAAATGCCAACATGCTATGTAAAAATACAAATCATAGCATTTAAAATTTCATAATTGAAACATATTGTTTGTACAAAATAACTCATCAAAATAGGAATTAAAACCATCATACATATCCCATGGTATCAATGAGGTAGGAATCCTACCAATGTTCAACTAATGTGTCCTTGCGTTTTTGTCCCGAAACCAATCACCGATCGTACACCGCTAATGAGGTCCCGTTACCTTATTACATATCAATCAATCAAATCCATGTTCCATTTGATTTCCAATCATGTCTAAGTCCATAAACACCTTAGTGGGGTTCGGCCATACAACATGGCCGAACCTCCCTTACTTGATTTTGAGTCCAAGTTCATTCTCTCTATTGATTCATTAATCAATCACACATGAGTTAGTCTTTTAACATCATTAAAACCTAAGTCCATAAAACTTTCTCCATGGGGTTCGGCCATACACCATGTAACACCCTGGAATTTCAAAGTTATCAATTTATATGAAATTATTCATATTTACGGAATTGCCATTGTGATATAATTGATTTGAATTTAAATGGGTCAATGGTTCAATCAAGACCCAAAGGATGGTAGTTTTGTTTACAAAACAAATAAATGGATAAGATGTACTTAAACGGGTAAAAAATCATAATTGGGTCAAATTTTGTTAAATGGGTCAAAATGGCCAAATTGGACCCAATGGGTTGTGGTTGACATGTTTGACCATTAATTGAGCTCAAAGCTTAATTGGGTTAAGATGAGTTAAATGTTTGAGTTGGGTTTGAGTTGAAATAAATGATGGAGTTTAGTTGAGTGAAATTTATTAGTTGAGTTACATTAAATGAATGAGTTGAGTTGGGGTGAGCTAAATAAATGAGTTGGATGGAATATGTAGTGGCCCGGAATTTTTAAATTAATATAAATGTGGATATTATTTATTTTCATGATGAAAATTGAAAAATTGGTGGAATAAACGGTAAATGGGCCAAAGTTTGGGCAAAGGCCCAAGTATGGCCCAATGGATTATGGAGTTGATTTAAATTCATTTAAAGGGGCAATGAGGGTTAAATGGGTCAAGAATGGTCAAATTGGGTCAAATACCCATTTGGGACCCAATGGGTCAAGATGGTTAAGCTCTAAGGTAAATGGGTAAGATGAAAGTGTAATTGGGCCATGGGCCCAATGGTGAGTCATTTAGAATGAATGGAATGAAATTTAAATTACCTAAGTTATTTGCAATTAAACCAAGGTGATGTGGCCAAGTGGGACCCACCTCCACCTCACCAAGTGAGGTGGCGTGTGGACCCAAGGTTTGGTGGGGCCAACCACCATGGTTGAATTGGTCAACCATGGGTGGATGTATAAGGTAATTTAAGTAAATGAGAATTAAAGTAACCAAAATATCTAAATATTAAATGATTAAAATTATCCAAATGAGGTAGTCAAAGTGGGGTCAAAAGGTGAAAACCAAATCAACTCATCCCAAACTCAAAAAATAAAACACGTTGGGACTTAGGGGGGTGGAGTCATAAGCCATAAAACAATATAAATATCTTGTGGGTGGGTGGAGAGAGTTAATGTAAAGTGAAGGTTAAATAACCAAAGAGATAAATATGGGTTTACACCTTATCCTTTTCATTTTACCCTCAACTCACTCTCTCCATCTCTCCCATTCTTCCATTGCCGTTCCACACTAGCAAGGAAAAGAGGAGAAGAAAATTAAGAAAGAAAAGAGAAGAGCTCAAGGAGAGGAAGAAAAGGTTGGACCACCATCTCAAGGTAAAGATCTTGAGACATTTTTCCCATCTCCATCCTCTTCTCTCTCTCAATTTAAACCCTAACTTGGCTGATCCTAAGGTTGGGGGTTGCCACCATTGATCAAGCCTCTTGACCTATTAAAGGTCAAGAGGAAGGAGAGAGGAGGCTAAGGAAACCGACGGGAGCGGCGGAAGTCGGAGGAGACGACGGATTGTGAGTATTTCTTAAACAAGAAATTTTGGATTTTTAGGGTTTAAGATTTGAAGTTTATTTTTGTAGAATTTAATGGTGGTTACATAAATTTATGCCATGGATGTTAAACCCATCAAATGAGAGGGTGGAAGATGGAGGAAACCCTAAATGGATGAATTAGGGTTAGGGAAAATAAATAAGTAAATGTAGTATGTGCATTGTGTAATTTATTAAATTGAGCATGGAATTGGGTGATTAGGTGTTTGGTTTAATTAGTTAGGGTTTAAGGAATAGAAAGTGGGTAAAACCCTAATGGAGAAAAATTAGGGTTAAGAAAAAATAAAAGGGACTAAGGATAGTACATGCTTAATGTGATCAAACATAGAGGTATATGCAATTTTTTTTTGAGTCAAGGACCATAGGGTTCAGCCATGTAATATGGCCAAACCCCATGGTAAGTAATGTATGATTTATTAGGGTTTGAAAAATGGAAGGCAATGAGGATTTTTAACTAATGAATTTTAGTAAATGAATGAATGTGGGAAAGTTTTAAAATGGTGTTATGATGAAAATGCAAAGAGGTGTATAGCCTTGAAAGGCATGGATGAAGTGAACCTTGAACCCTATGGTGATGAAATGATGATTCAAATGGGGTTAAGAATATGGTTTAGATGCATGATTTAACACCCTCAAAGAAGGATTATTGGTGGATCTAAATGATGTAAATGGACCCAAGAAAAATGGGAAATAGGCATCATGGATTCCGCCATGGTGTATGGCCGAACCCATGACCCAATGTTAGGTCATGTTATAGGCCAAATTTGGAATTATGCATGTGTTAAATCAATGGAAATGAGGCTAAGTTAAGGGTTGATTTTTATTGATCTTGTAACATGGTTAGGGATCATTAATGGACCTAAGTTGTGGATCAATTTTGGGCTTAGGTAGGCATGAATGAATGAGTAATTGTTTATGTAAAAGGGGTAGTGGCAAAACCGTAATTAGTGGCCAAATTCAAGAATTCCATGGAAATTGATCATGGACTTAGGGGATCTAATGTAATAACCTTATAAGTGATTGATAAAGCCTAGGGTGGCCGAATTTTAAGACTTATGGGATTAAAAGGTTAAATAAATGATATGGGACCCACAAAACCTAAATAGTGACCGGTTTTTCATATGGGCTTAGAAATGGTTAAAACATGGACTAATGATGAATGTGTAATAAGGTACTGGACTTCGCAGGCGGTACGCAATCGGCAACCGGGTTTATCGAACGGAAAACGAAAAAGGACACGAGTCGGTATTCGGTAGGATTCCTACATTTTTGTAAGCCATGGATTGGGTGATGTTTTCTTTAATTTATTTTGGAAAACATGTAGTTGTCTTTAAGATGAGTTTTGGATTATACATCTTGTGATGTTTTCCTTTAAATTATTTTGGAATTATGTGAATGCTTATGATGGGTTTTGGATTAAATATTGTGGGATGGTTTCCCTTTGATTTAGTTGGAAATCTTGTAATTGCTTTAAGATGGGTTTTATTACTATTGAATTTCATATATTACATGGCATATGGCATCTACATCTCATGCATGGCATGGGAGGCATATGACAGGGGAAGGATGAAATGAAACCGGAGTCCATGCTCCGTCGGGGCGACTGATAAACAAGCATGGGGACATTTCACATATGTATTATTGTACCTTGACGATGCCTTACCGTCAAGGGGGATGTTGTATTTATTGTTATACCTTGATGATGGTTCTTCCATCAAGGGGGATATTGTATTTGTGGTTACACCTTGACGAGGCCTTACCGTCAAGGGGGATGTTGTATTTATTGTTATACCTTGATGATGGTTCTTCCATCAAGGGGGATATTGTATTTGTGGTTACACCTTGACGAGGCCTTACCGTCAAGGGGGATATGGCATCGGGATAGTAAGGATGATGGGTGGGATTCATAGCACAGACACCCATGACATGACATTCATTCTATGACTTTTCGTTATGTATTATCTATATGCTTTGTTATCACTAATCCATGTGTTAGCCCTACTCGGAGTCCTACTGGGCGCGTGGTCTAACGCCCTACTTCTACCCTAGTTGATGACGCAGGAAATGCCGGAGCAGAAGGATGGGACGGGAGCCAAGCTTAAGAGCTTGGGAAGGTGGATTAATTATTTTATTTAAGTTATTTTGAGAAATGTGTATTTGAAGTAGTTTAACTTGTCGGAAATGTAATAATTTAGATTACTTACTATATTTTGGACATTATGATTTTAAGGATGTTTGGTGATTGAATGAATGTAACTTCCCTGCTATCTAAGAATTTGTAGGTTAGGCTCTTTTATAATTTTCCGCAATTGGTTTAAATGTTCCCCGATGCTTACTTCTACGTGTGAACCATTCTCCGTGGACTTCATTCCACGCACACGTAGGGTTGGCCAGTTAAGGGCTGGGCTTTAAAAGCTCGGACTTAACTCGCGTCGTGACGTCCGCGCCCTTTGTCACTTTTATTTAAAAAAAAAAAAAAAAATGTACTCTGATTTTACGGTAAAAAAGGGCGGGCGTTACAGTTGGTATCAGAGCGAATTCGGAAGAATGAATCTCTCGAAGTAAGATTTAAGACGGTTGCACGTCTCACTGACGGCTAAGAATCCCAACCGACCGACTCTTCGGAGTCCGCTGCACGGGGGCCGGGTTAATTTACTTCGATTGACTCAAACGGAAGTGTTTAATCTGAGAACAACAATTGACGGAAAGGAATGATAGCAAGGGAAGAAAGATTCATTCTAGGAGAGATTTATTGAAACATAGCAAGATAGGGTTTACTTCCCCAGAAATGAGAAAACATCTAGGTTTTCCCCCAAATTGATGAAACAGTACTAGATTTATCAGACATAGTAAAGTAGGATGTACTTCCCCGGTATCCCCAATTTGAACAACAGACAATAGCAATTTAGAGATTCCCCACCAGAAACAAAGGAAAAACAAGTGTGCTTATTTGGCAACTTTCCCCAAACCAAATACATTGTGATATACATAAGAAATTCCCCAAAACTGAGATTGGTTTTATTGGAAATTGCAGTTGATGATTTTTGGGTTCTATTGTATTCTATGAATACAGGTATGTCAAATGAAGGGGACTGTACGGAATTATGGGATAAGGGAACCCATAACTGTCTCATAGATTTGGTGTCTGCTTCCAGCATAGAAGTTAGCATGGACATGCAGGAGGGACCTCCCGAGGAAGATGAAGAGGACTTAACATCTCTTTCTGAAGAGAATGTGGAAGACTTTCTGATGATAAGATAGTCGGTAGGGGAATTGGAACCCAGTTATATGTGCGTGTTGTGTAACCAGGTTGGGCACAATTGCACATATTGTCCCTACCCTCTTGGAGTGGTATACCCGATTTGTGGACTACATGGACACGGGAAAGAGAGGACTAACCGTCCTTATATTGGAAAATAATTAATGATTTTGGGGTTTTAAATGAAGGAAATAAGTGTGATATTAAATTGCACAAGCATGCTTGTATTGTGAGTGCATGTGAAGATACATGTGTTAAATTCTTGTTGTTGAGTGTATGAGGTGATGAAATGTGGAAAGATTAATAGTTATGATCATACTAATTAAGTGAGGAAAGAGTATGTAAAAAAAAAAAATGTACAATGATGAACTGCATGCATCAAATGAGGATAAGAGGCATGAACTTTTGATGTGGGGTATATGTTGCATATGCTTATGAGTAAGGTAAATGTGAATAAAAAGGGTGGGGAGTATTTGTTAATGTGCTGAATGGGTATACTTGGGGGATGGTACAATGGCTTTTAGAAATGGTTTTTATATTGGTGATAACCCATGGTTTGATAATTTGTCATGACCAAGTGAAGAGATTATGTTATGACATATAATGGGTGATGATGTAAACGCTTTGTAAAGGGGTATAAGAGGTTCTCATGTGAACAAAGTGCCATTTGAGAGATGTTGGATAAACAATGTACTTGAAAGAGCCCGAAATGCATGGGTTAACTTACCACATGAAACTCGTGAGAAGATGATATTATGAGGAGAATGTGAAAGGTCTAGCTTGCAAAAACTAATATATTGTATGAAAAAGAAAATCTTGTATGTATAATGCAATTGCATTCTCCCAATGTGTTGTGTAGATTATGAACGAGTGATGATAGGCCTTGAAATGGGTTTATGGCCTTAAAAAGCATGAATGAATGATGGACCATGAACTTATGAAAATATTTTATTTAGTGATTGCATGAGGATTCCCTATGATGTTACTAAATTGTGAATTATCAATCGTTGCAATGAGTTTATATGATGTTACTTTGATAATTGGTGGTATGCAATGAATAGTCATTGAGGAACAAGGATGTGTTACAGACTATGTGTATGATGATGAGTTGATAAAATACAGTGAATTGTGAATATGTAGTATGCAGGAAGAGGTCGTGATATGTTAATGCATTTGGTTGGAAACCCAGGTGGGCCTGATGGATAATTCCAAAGTTTAGGAATTTATAGATGGTCATGGATGGTCTTCGAATGTATTGGGACGACTTGCTTTGGATGAGTAGGATTGTTATTTCAAAATCTCTAGGTGTATGTTGTAAATGGGGTAGGGTAACCTAATCATAATTAGGTTGAATCACTAGATCTTATTAATGTGTTATTTCTTATGTTACCTCAAGTTATTGTTTGATGAGAATGGAGATGAAAGATCTTGTTACACATGAGTTATGTTATTCGATGATTGTGTGTAATTTCAATTCTACGTGGCTTGCTAATGAAGGAATATGAACTGTATGATGTGGTAACCATTAATAACGTAGGCATGTAGGATGGAATTTGGTGGTTGGTGAAATTTGTAATACTTGTGAATGTTTTAGTGGTGAATGGGTACTTTATAACATAACCTAAGTAAGCTTAGATGTGTCACTATTGTTAGGAAGCTATGAATATGTGGAATAATCCAGAAGGGTAGGAAATTAGTATCTATATGACTTGGATTGATGTCGGGTATTGGTATTGTAGTAGTTATGAACAAAAAGGGTTAGTCACATAGTGACTTATATACAAATAAAGGTATGATTGCTTTTGAGAGATAGACCTAAGGGAAAGGTTAAGAGTCTAGTGAAACTTGAATGGGAAGCTATAGGCGACTGCCGAGTGAGACTGATCGCCTGACTCTGTAGTTGGCCGATGGAATTCCAGGAGGGTGAAGCTAGAAACCTAGTTAAAATGGAATCAACAATGGACTTGAGCATAGGCTCGTACTGGCAGACTAACTCACACAGAGAGTAGACGAAAGAACATATTGAAGGAGTACGTATGGGAAATGTCTTGGTAACAAATAAAGTGAAATAGAATACATTAAGCTACATAAAATCGCAAATGGGTTCATAAGGAAAATAGATAATATGAGACAGAGTAATTTCTGTAAGAATGGAACTCATAGGTCGATATGAGTGATATTGAGGTAATTAAGAGATATTTAACACAATTGAACGGGAACAACGAATAGACCCAGAAATGGAGGAGATCTGGACCAAGATATCTGCATGTGAGGTAGTATTGGAATTTGAGTTATGACCGGGATAGGGTCTTGTGTTCAGAGGTAGGATGTAGGTACCTAAGAGCTACAGAAGGGAGTTGTTGGTTGAGGCACACCAAACCAAGCTCTCTACCCATCCGGACAGCGCCGAAGATGTACCTGATCTTAAGAGGCACTATTGGTGGTATGGACTCAAGAGAGATGTGGCAGAGGTTATGCTCGCTGCCTAACTTGTCAGCAGGTCAAGGTGGGGGCCTCAGGAGCCACTTGGGGTTACTCAAACCCTTACCAGTGTCGGAGTGGAGATGGGAACATGTAGCCATGGACTTTGTAACAGGGCTGCTAAGGTCATCAAGGGGCAACGATGCAATATGGGTCGACGGTACATCCGAATATTATCAGACTACATGGTATACCCCGGAATATTGTGTCCGACAGAGATGGCCGATTCACTAACAGAGTAATGGCAGAGCGTGCAATCGGCTAGGGGACCGACGTGTTGGCCAGCACAACATTCCACCCATAGACTGATGGACAGTCGGAAAGGACAATACAGATATTGGAGGATATGCTGAGAGCATGTGTACTGGATTTCAAGGGTGAATGGGAGGATCATTTGCCATTGGTGGAGTTCTCTTACAATAATAGTTACCAGGCAAGCCTCCAGATGGCTCCGTTCGAGGCCTTATACGGCAGGCCATGTAGATCACCAGTGTGTTGGACAGAAGTTGGTGAGCCTGCGCTGATTGGACCGGAGTTGGTTGCAGAAATTACAAGCGCAGATTAAATTGATACGGCAACATCTGCTCACTGCACAAAGCCGACAGAAGAGTTACGCCGACAAGAGGAGAAAGTTCCTCGAATTTGAGGTGGGGGTAGCTTATCAGTTGGAGCTCCCTCCGCAGTTATCCTCTTTACATGATGTGTTTCATGTGTCCATGTTGAGGAAATACAACCCTGATCCTTCACAGGTGTTGAACGTACAAGACGTCGATGTACAAAGCGACGTGATGTATGTGGAGAAACCGATCAGAGTGATCGGGAACGAACAAAAGGTGCTGCGGAACCGTGCCATTCAGTTCGTCAAGGTGGTATGGGAACGACATGGAAGTGAAGAAACCACCTGGGAACTGGAGCCAGAGATGAGTGCTGCTCATCCGGAGCTCTTTGTATAAGATGATTTGAACCCCTACTTCGCCCGAATTTTCGGGACGAAAATTTTAAAAGAGGATTGTATTGTAGTGGACCGGAATTTTTAAATTAATATAAATGTGGATATTATTTATTTTCATGATGAAAATTGAAAAATTGGTGGAATAAACTGGTAAATGGGCCAAAGTTTGGGCAAAGGCCCAAGTATGGCCCAATGGATTATGGAGTTGATTTAAATTCATTTAAAGGGGCAATGAGGGTTAAATGGGTCAAGAATGGTCAAATTGGGTCAAATACCCATTTGGGACCCAATGGGTCAAGATGGTTAAGCTCTAAGGTAAATGGGTAAGATGAAAGTGTAATTGGGCCATGGGCCCAATGGTGAGTCATTTAGAATGAATGGAATGAAATTTAAATTACCTAAGTTATTTGCAATTAAACCAAGGTGATGTGGCCAAGTGGGACCCACCTCCACCTCACCAAGTGAGGTGGCGTGTGGACCCAAGGTTTGGTGGGGCCAACCACCATGGTTGAATTGGTCAACCATGGGTGGATGTATAAGGTAATTTAAGTAAATGAGAATTAAAGTAACCAAAATATCTAAATATTAAATGATTAAAATTATCCAAATGAGGTAGTCAAAGTGGGGTCAAAAGGCGAAAACCAAATCAACTCATCCCAAACTCAAAAAATAAAACACGTTGGGACTTAGGGGGGTGGAGTCATAAGCCATAAAGCAATATAAATATCTTGTGGGTGGGTGGAGAGAGTTAATGTAAAGTGAAGGTTAAATAACCAAAGAGATAAATATGGGTTTACACCTTATCCTTTTCATTTTACCCTCAACTCACTCTCTCCATCTCTCCCATTCTTCCATTGCCGTTCCACACTAGCAAGGAAAAGAGGAGAAGAAAATTAAGAAAGAAAAGAGAAGAGCTCAAGGAGAGGAAGAAAAGGTTGGACCACCATCTCAAGGTAAAGATCTTGAGACATTTTTCCCATCTCCATCCTCTTCTCTCTCTCAATTTAAACCCTAACTTGGCTGATCCTAAGGTTGGGGGTTGCCACCATTGATCAAGCCTCTTGACCTATTAAAGGATCAAGAGGAAGGAGAGAGGAGGTTAAGGAAACCGACGTGAGCGGCGGAAGTCGGAGGAGACGACGGATTGTGAGTATTTCTTAAACAAGAAATTTTGGATTTTTAGGGTTTAAGATTTGAAATTTATTTTTGTAGAATTTAATGGTGGTTACATAAATTTATGCCATGGATGTTAAACCCATCAAATGAGAGGGTGGAAGATGGAGGAAACCCTAAATGGATGAATTAGGGTTAGGGAAAATAAATAAGTAAATGTAGTATGTGCATTGTGTAATTTATTAAATTGAGCATGGAATTGGGTGATTAGGTGTTTAGTTTAATTAGTTAGGGTTTAAGGAATAGAAAGTGGGTAAAACCCTAATGGAGAAAAATTAGGGTTAAGGAAAAATAAAAGGGACTAAGGATAGTACATGCTTAATGTGATCAAACATAGAGGTATATGCAATTTTTTTTGAGTCAAGGACCATAGGGTTCGGCCATGTAACATGGCCAAACCCCATGGTAAGTAATGTATGATTTATTAGGGTTTGAAAAATGGAAGGCAATGAGGATTTTTAACTAATGAATTTTAGTAAATGAATGAATGTGGGAAAGTTTTAAAATGGTGTTATGATGAAAATGCAAAGAGGTGTATAGCCTTGAAAGGGATGGATGAAGTGAACCTTGAACCCTATGGTGATGAAATGATGATTCAAATGGGGTTAAGAATATGGTTTAGATGCATGATTTAAAACCCTCAAAGAAGGATTATTGGTGGATCTAAATGATGTAAATGGACCCAAGAAAAAATGGGAAATAGGCATCATGGATTCGGCCATGGTGTATGGCCGAACCCATGACCCAATGTTAGGTCATGTTATAGGCCAAATTTGGAATTATGCATGTGTTAAATCAATGGAAATGAGGCTAAGTTAAGGGTTGATTTTTAATGATCTTGTAACATGGTTAGGGATCATTAATGGACCTAAGTTGTGGATCAATTTTGGGCTTAGGTAGGCATGAATGAATGAGTAATTGTTTATGTAAAAGGGGTAGTGGCAAAACCGTAATTAGTGGCCAAATTCAAGAATTCCATGGAAATTGATCATGGACTTAGGGGATCTAATGTAATAACCTTATAAGTGATTGATAAAGCCTAGGGTGGCCGAATTTTAAGACTTATGGGATTAAAAGGTTAAATAAATGATATGGGACCCACAAAACCTAAATAGTGACCGGTTTTTCATATGGGCTTAGAAATGGTTAAAACATGGACTAATGATGAATGTGTCATAAGGTACTGGACTTCGCAGGCGGTGCGCGATCGGCAACCGGGTTTATCAAACGGAAAACAAAAAAGGATACGAGTCGGTATTCGGTAGGATTCCTACATTTTTGTAAGCCATGGATTGGGTGATGTTTTCTTTAATTTATTTTGGAAAACATGTAGTTGTCTTTAAGATGAGTTTTGGATTATACATCTTGTGATGTTTTCCTTTAAATTATTTTGGAAATTATGTGAATGCTTATGATGGGTTTTGGATTAAATATTGTGGGATGGTTTCCCTTTGATTTAGTTGGAAATCATGTAATTGTTTTAAGATGGGTTTTATTACTATTGAATTTCATATATTACATGGCATATGGCATCTACATCTCATGCATGGCATGGGAGGCATATGACAGGGGAAGGATGAAATGAAACCGGAGTCCATGCTCCGTCGGGGCGACCGATAAACAAGCATGGGGATATTTCACATATGTATTATTGTACCTTGACGATGCCTTACCGTCAAGGGGGATGTTGTATATATTGTTATACCTTGATGATGGTTCTTCCATCAAGGGGGATATTGTATTTGTGGTTACACCTTGACGAGGCCTTACCGTCAAGGGGGATGTTGTATTTATTGTTATACCTTGATGATGGTTCTTCCATCAAGGGGGATATTGTATTTGTGGTTACACCTTGACGAGGCCTTACCGTCAAGGGGGATATGGCATCGGGATAGTAAGGATGATGGGTGGGATTCATAGCACAGACACCCATGACATGACATTCATTCTATGACTTTTCGTTATGTATTATCTATATGCTCTGTTATCACTAATCCATGTGTTAGCCCTACTCGGAGTCCTACTGGGCGCGTGGTCTAACGCCCTACTTCTACCCTAGCTGATGACGCAGGAAATGCCGGAGCAGAAGGATGGGACGGGAGCCAAGCCTAAGAGCTTGGGAAGGTGGACTAATTATTTTATTTAAGTTATTTTGAGAAATGTGTATTTGAAGTAGTTTAACTTGTCGGAAATGTAATAATTTAGATTACTTACTATATTTTGGACATTATGATTTTAAGGATGTTTGGTGATTGAATGAATGTAACTTCCCTGCTATCTAAGAATTTGTAGGTTAGGCTCTTTTATAATTTTCCGCAATTGGTTTAAATGTTCCCCGATGCTTACTTCTACGTGTGAACCATTCTCCGTGGACTTCATTCCACGCACACGTAGGGTTGGCCAGTTAAGGGCTGGGCTTTAGAAGCTCGGACTTAACTCGCGTCGTGACGTCCGCGCCCTTTGTCACTTTTATTTAAAAAAAAAATGTACTCTGATTTTACGGTAAAAATGGGGCGGGCGTTACAGTTCCACTCACACGTAGGGTTGGCCAGTTAAGGGCCGGGCTTTAGAAGCTCGGACTTAACTCGCATCGTGACGTCCGCGCCCTTTATCACTTTCATTTTTTTTTAAAAAAAATAGACTCTGATTTTTTTGGTGAAAAGGGGCCGGCGTTACAGTTACACATCATATCACAACACATTGTATCCTTTTGATGGAATCTCCTCATCAACGTATCCCCCACGGTTACCTTACGGACGCCCCGACGGAGCGCGGACTCCGGTTACCTCTTGATGGATAATGCGCATCAGGGTCTTCCCACAAATGCCTTACAGACACCCCGACGGAGCATGGTCTCCGGTTATAATCATCCCTCCCATGCCATGCATGAGATGTAAGTGAACACATGCTATGTAATGATATAATCATAGCATTAAAATCTCATATTTGAAACATATCATTTATACAAAATAACTCATCAAAATATGAATTAAAATCATCATACATAACCCATGGTTTCAATGATGAAGGAATCCTACCAATGATCAACTAATATGTCCTTGCGTTTTGTCTGAAAATCACTCACCGATCGTACCCGCTTGTGAGGTCCCGTTACCTTATAACATATCAATAAATCAAAATTCATGTTCCATTTGATTTACCACCATGTTTAATCCCATAAACATGCCTTAGTGGGGTTTGGCCATACAACATGGCCGAACCTCACTCACTTGGTTTTGTGTCCCTCTTTTTAATCTTTGATCATTCTAACTAATGTGGGTCCAAGATCATGCCATCTTTGATTCATTAATCCAACCACGTGTAAATTAATCATTTAACATTAATAACACCCTAAGTCCACGAAAACATTCCCCATGGGATTCGACCATACACCATGGCCGAGCCCATGGTCCATCATTTTTACCATTTACATCTTAGCCATTATTTCCATCACTTCATGCTTAGGTCCAAATCTGATCCATAAACTTAGTTCCATAAATGATTTATCAAATCATGACATAATACAAAATGACCCATTAAAATGGTTCATGGGGTTTGGCCATACAACATGGCCGAACCCATGGTCCAAGGTTCTTCACCATTATAACATTTTAGATCTACTTAAAATCACCAATCATCTCCCATCATTATTATCCTTTAACACCTTTTAAAATCATTAACATACATCTATGATTTTTCATCCTCTAAATCCATTAAAAATCACTAATAACACATCTCCGAAATTTAGCACATCTCTTTTTGCACATATAACACTATGTGACTAACCCTTTTGTTCATAACTTCTATGATACCAAGTATCTTTCAATACTAACTTTCCTGTGATACAAGTCGTAATACAACTAACACCTTTTCCTTATAACGTGGGATGTAAATCGAAACATATCCCAATCATTAGAGCAATATATCATCTATGGGACCAACAGGTCCATCACACTACTAACATGTCTACCATGGTACCGATACCTGGCCATCAATCCAAACCACCATGGGAACCATCATCCATGGTTAATAACCATCCATGAATATAACCCTCCTCTGGGTATAATTCATTCATGGGCATAACTAATCCATCCTTCTGCATAATTAATCCAGGTCACATCCTCTACCATGAGATATTTTATCCATGGAAACAACACTCAAATGAGTCACTACCCGATGTGGCAACCATAACAACTCACAAATATACCCCGACCCCTAGCAAGACTTAGGGCCCATGACTTACTAAGTGGAAGACCCACGTCCAACATGATCCAGTCTACCCTGCCCTGCATCCCTTCACCCCAAGGGTGATTCAGTCAAGCTCTAAGGCGGTCAGACCGCGTCTAACGAAGCTAGCACCACCCCCATGGGGTAAAATAGTACCTAGCTCTGCGCATCCAAGCACATCAAGTGTGTGAAATAGCCGTGAGAGCGCCCTCCAGCGCGTAGCATGCAAGGGACCCACTCCTCAACGATAACCCTACGGGACTAAGTCTTTGTATTTCATATCAAGGCTCCCATAGTCTCATAGCTACTCTAAGCCATACTCCTGGAATCTATATACTTATCTCGTCAATGTTATGTGAGGGACGCACCCATACCACGTCTCAATATAATCAAGTGACCTCGTCACATGCATCTCAATGCCCAAGTCCTCATAAACTCTTAAATTTGCGTACTTTATTGAAAACCATTCAAACTTCCATCACAATTCAAGGGTTGGTAGGTTTAGAACAAACCCTTCAAAACGTACCCACAACCCTTACAAAATCTCCCCTTTTTCCCGACATTTTCTTACCCCTTCTTAGCCTAATCTTCCGTAGAAGACCCTGCATCATCATAAAAATCAAAGAAGCTGTCAGGGCATGTCGTTGACGTGTGCCCCAACACTCCACAAGTCAGACAGGGTATTATTCCTGGTCCCCCAATGTAAGGACAATTAGTCCTCTCCTTCCCGTGCCCGTGCAGTCCACAAACAGGGCAAATGACCTAAAGGGGGTAGGGACAGTAAGTACAGTTGTGCCCCTCCTGATTGCACAACTCGCACATATACCCGGGCTCTATCTCCCCTATAGATTCTCCTATCATGGGGATATCTTCCATATACTCTTCTAGAAAAGGGCCTAGATACGCTTCGACATCCTCGGGAAATCTTACCTGGACGTCTCCATTAACTTCCACAATGCGGTCTGGCCTGTTGGAGTTGTTGGAAGAAGAAGTCAGATCGATAGGACAGCTAGGAGTTCCTTTGTCCCCCATCTCTGTATACTCTATGTTGCTCGACATATCTGTATCATAGCAACAGAAACATATAAAAAACAACAGCAGTTCTAATCATACTAATCTTTGTTTTGGAAAATTCCCTATTCATCATCTTGTATTTCTTGTTTGGGGAACTTTCCTATGTATCATATAATGTCTCTTGTTTGGGGAATTTTTGCCAAATAAACATCTTGTGTTTCTTGTAATAGTCCGAATTTTAAATCAATATATATATGGCATTTATTTGTTTTGATAATGGAAAAAATGGGAAATTTGATGTCATGGATGTGAAATGGATCAAAATTTGGGCAAGGGCCCAAGTATGGTCCAATGGGCCATGGATTTGAATGGGATCCATCAAAAGGATCAATGATGGTCAAAGTGGGCCCGATAACTATGTGGGACTCAACGGATCAAAATTGATTCAAGCTCCAAGGTAAATGGTAAGAAAATAAATATAATTGGGCCATGGGTTCAATGATGACCCAATATGGGGAAGGGATTGAATTGATAACCTAAGTCAATGAGGAAATAATCAAGATAGTATAATCAAGTGGGGCCACCTCCACCTCATCAAGTGAGGTGGCACGTGGACCAAGGAAAAAGGTGGGGCCGACCACCATGGTTGACTTGGTCAACCATGGATGAGTCAAAATGGAATTAAAGAGGACCCAAGTAAATAAAGTTGATTTAATTAATCTAAAACACCTAAGTTTAGTCTTGAATAGACCAAGGGACATAATCAAGTGGGGTCCACCTCCACCTCATTGAGTGAGGTGGCGGGTTGACTAAGATTTGGTGGGGCCGGCCACCATGGTTGACTTGGTCAACCATGGTGGATACATGAAAGAATTGAAGGGAATTAAATAGGAATTAAATTATAAAAATTAAAGGGACTAAGTTAAGAAAGAAATTAAATAATGGAGTGAGTCACATAGGAAAGGGGGGTGAGTCAAGATGGTTTTCCCATCTTAATTGACTCACCAAACTCGTTGGAATGGGTGGTGGTTCAAAACCCATTCCAACCACCTCCACTAAGGAGACAAAGGCCCTAAAATTGGGGGCATGCAAGGCCATACCTCCCTCCATGCTTAGTTGGTAGAGGGAGTCAAAACCAATCATCACACTCCCTCCACCTCTCCATCTCTTCCAAAACCGTCCTCCCCTCTATTCCAAAGAAAAGACCAAAGAGAAAAGAAGAGAAAGGAACTTAGAAGGAAGGGAAGAAGGAGCTAAAAGTTGGCCGATCACCCAAGACCCAAGCTTGAGATATTGTCTTCATCTCCTCTTTCCCCCTCTCTCTCCCTCAAAATCTAACCGTACCATTAGCCGAACCAAAACCTTGGTGAACTTACCTTAATCAAGCTCACCATTGGCCGAGTATCAAGGAGGAAGAAGAAGGAGAAAGGCTAAGGAATAAGAGGAGTAAGAGACAACCGGGAGAGCCACAGATTGTAAGTATCTCTAAACAAGATACTAAGTTTCGTAATGGTTAAAAATGGGATATTTTAAGAGAAATCGCGAAGGAAGGAAGTACAAAACATGCAATGGAAAGGACTGACAAAACAGTCAGTCGACTGAATTCGAGATTCAGTCGACTGAATGGATAATGAACGAACCAGAAACGAAGTTCTGGGAGTTTCAGCCGACTGAATCAGATATTCAGTCGACTGAACTAATGATAAGCGATTCAGAAACAAGTTTCTGGGAGTTTCAGCCGACTGAATGAGGGGTTCAGTCGACTGAACTAATGGTGGCAAATAATAGAATGAGTTCTGGGAGTTTCAGCCGACTGAATCTTATGATTCAGTCGCCTGAACACAAACTTCTCGGATAAGAAAAGGGTTCTGGAAGTTTCAGCCGACTGAATATATGATTCAGCCGACTGAAGGGATACTTATGAAACACGTAAAGGGATGGTTGATAGTTCAGCCGACTGAATCTATGATTCAGTCGACTGAAAATAAACGGGCAAGACAAACAGACGACCTTATTCAAAGTCAGCCGACTGAATCTATGATTCAGTCGACTGAAAGGGGTACGAACCATGTTTCAGCCGACTGAATGTGTATTTCAGTCGACTGAAACTGAACTGGCAAGACAAACAGACAATCTGAGTCGAAGTCAGCCGACTGAATCTGTGATTCAGTCGACTGAACTACTGATTGAGTCGACTGAAATCCTATTTCAGTCGATTAAATTGAAATGTACAGTTTTGAATATTTTCAGAAATCACTGTTAATCCGGTAGTATAAATGGGGGTTATGGTTAAATTAAAGGGACTGATTTTAATGATCCTACGACATGATTGGTAAGTCATTAAAGGACCTAGGTGTATGGATTAGTGATGGATTGAATTATATACGTGTGGAAATCAATGGAAAAAAAAAGGGCCAAGATAAGGACTGATTTATGATAATCTTGCAACATGGTTAAAGATCATTAATAAACATAGGTTTATGATCAGTTAGAGACTTAATCGTGGATAAGATATAGACTAACTTGGAAAATGTATAATAAGGTATTGGCACATCGCAACGGTACGTGAACGGCGACCGGAATTATCGGATGAGAACGAAAAAGGACGTCATCAGTATTCGGTAGGATTCCTACCTCTTTGTAAGCCGTGGATATGTGATGTTTATTTTAATCTATTTTGATGATTATGGGACTTGTATTATGATGAGTTTTAACTTATGAACTATATGATGGTGTTATGGATTTTATATTATGAGTATGGATTATATTCCTACCCTATGGGTTTTATATTATGAGTATGGATTATATTCCTACCCTATGGGTTTTATATTATGAGTATGGATTATATTCCTACCCTATGGATTTTATATTATATACATATATAACATAGCATAATGCACTACATCTCATGCATGGCATGGGCGGAAAAAAATAAACAAACCGGAGTCCATGCTCCGTCGGGGCGACCGAGAATCAGGCATGGGGATAGCTCTTATGCTATAACGAGAGTCCATGCTCCGTCGGGGCGACCGAGAACAGACATGGGGATAGTTTGACATGGTATAACCGGAGTCCATGCTCCGTCGGGGCGACCGAGAAGCAGGCATGGGGACACCTTGACAAGGATTTGCCGTCAAGGGGGATATGACATTTATGATGATGTGGATGATGGGTGGGACACATGACATAGACACCCATGACATGGCATTCATCATATGGTTTTTATTATATTATTATCAGTATTGTTATCAGTATGCATGTTATCACTAACCCATGTGCTAGCCCTACTCGGAGTCCTACTGGGCGCGTTGACTAACGCCCTACTTCTCCCCTAGCTGATGACACAGGAGACGAAGGAAACAGTGAACGTGACGGGAGTCAGGCTTAGGGGCGTGGGAAAGCGGCTACTTTGTTTATCAAAGTTTTATTTTGGAAAAGTTGTAACTCAAGTAGCTTAGCTTGTTGAATTGTAATAATTTTGGATTTCTTACTATGGTCTGGATTAAACTCTGTACGTTAACATTTTGAGACATAATTATGAACATGGGGGTATTTTGGTAATTTAATGTTGTATCTTCCCTTCTATCTAAAATTGGTAGGACAGTATCTATTATAATGTTTCCGCATGCAATTACATTCCGCGAGCTTACTTCACACGCGTGAACTGTACTCGTGGACTTCGTTCCGCGCACGCGTAGGGTTGGCCAGTTAAGGGCTGGGCTTTAGAAGCTCGGACTTAACTCGCGTCGTGACGTCCGCGCCATTGTCACTTTTATTTAATTTAAAAAAAAAAAAGAAGATTCTGAAATATAGAGAAAATGGGCGAGCGTTACATTTCTTGTCCTTAAGAAAATTGCCAAATCAGCACTCTTCGTATTTCTTTGTTTTTGGGGAAACCTCCTAAGTATCAATTCTTTGTTTCTCAGTTTGGGTATATCGGGTTAAGACGCAAAACTGTTGCCATGTAGGAGTTTCATCTCATGGATGAAACTCCCACATGGGCAAGTAAAGGAAAAGTGGCGGTTATGGATTGCCAATTCAAACATGACCGTTGGAGCCTATGGGAGTTTCATTTCAAAATGAAACTCTCACAAGGAAGGTTAATGAGAAATGAATGATGGAGGAATGTATACAACAAGACATGCATGGGAACCGTTGGGTACCTTGGGAGTTTCATCTCAAGGATGAAACCCTAAGGGAGGCATTAAGCAAATGGGAGTTACAAGTGGGTTCACATTTGAAGAAGGTTGCATCTAGGGCAGCCAAGAGCCAAAAACCGTTGGTGCCTTAGGAGTTCCATCTCAAAGATGAAATCCCCAAATAGAATAAGTAAAGGAGATGAATACAAATGGGAGTTACATGTGGTGCCAACCTTAGGCTTAATTTCATTAGCCAAAGGAGTTTCATTTTCACTCTCTCCCTCTCTCTCCCTTGGACGTTTTTTCACCTCTCAAGACAAAGATCATTGGCTGGTTGTCTCTCACACAAATCAGTCCTTGGCCGATCATTTCACCAAGACAAAAGTGGACTTAGAGCAAAGGAGTTACATTTCTAGGTCTATCACTTTCACTCAAGGCCAAGTTACTCTCTCTCTCTCTCTCTCTCTCTCTCTCAAATCAATACTTTGGCTGAACCATTTCAAGGGGTTTCTAGCAAGGTTTGGATCGGCTAAAGATCAAGAAGGAAGGGAGAACTAAGGAAGGAGAAGGTCAAGAAGGAGTGAAAGAACCGGAGGAGTCGCGGTATTGGTAAGTGCACCATAACCCTTGTTAAATAAATTGGTTAAGGGAACATGATCCGGCCATGGTATGGCCGAACCTATCAAGGGTTTAAATCATGAATAAATATGTTTAAAAAGGGTAGAACATGGATCATAGGGTTCGACCACTTTGGATGGCCGAACCCATGAAAGGACTTGGTTATTTGTATGGGTTTTGAGGGATAAAAAACATACAATGTTATAAGGTTTTAAAGGGTTTTAAGTGGAGATAAGATTAATGTTTTGGATTAGCTATTGCATGGCTGAACCATATTGTTTTGTTGGCTAAGTGACTATGAATAAACCATGTATAAATTGGAAGGTTTGAATAAAAAAAACCATAGGGTTTGGTTATGTGTATGGCCAAACCCCATGGACCATGTTTATGGGTAATTGGAGTTAAGAGCATGGAAGGATATTAAGTATTTCTCCATGGGTTTAAAGGATGAAAACCATGAAATGATTGGTTAATGGTTTTAGGGTTTTTAAATGGTTAAATGTTAGTAAATTTTAAAGGGATTAAGTGAGGGAAATCATGGAGAAATGGTGATGAATCTGTATGGTCTTAAATGTTGCAAATAAAAGTGAGCCATGGACCATGGATTCGGCCATGTTGTATGGCTGAACCCCATGGAGAGATTTTGTGGACTTAGATGTTTTTGGAACCATGGAGATGAGGGGAATGTTGGTAAGTTTAAAAGGTTTAAAAGTGGTTAATGATGATAACCAAAATGTATGATAGAACCCCCCTCAAGAAGGGACTTTGTTGTGGATCAAAAATGTGGTAAAGGATCTAAGAAAAATGAGGAAACTGACATCATGGGTTCTGCCATGTTGTATGGCCGAACCCCATGAGCCATTTTATGGGCTAAGTTTGGGTCTATGCATGTACTAAAATGAATGGTTATTAAGTTAAGGAAATGGATGATGTATAATGATTTTTATGTCATGGTTGATGAGTCATTGATGGATCCATGCTTATGGATCAGTTATGGACATAGATGTGTTTAACCATAGAAGAAGGAGTGGCAAAAATGTAAATATGGCCAAAAATGAAAAACCATGGGTTTGGCTAGGGTGTATGGCCGAACCTCATGGGGGATGGTTATGGACTTAGGGACTTTTAATGATGACCTTAGTTGTTGGATAAATGAACCAAAGGGTGGCTGATTTTAGACTCACAAGATTAAAATGATCAATGGATCAAAAAGGGACCCAAAAACCTAATTAGTGAGGTTTGGCCATGGTGTATGGCCGAACCCCACAAGGTGGTGTGTTTGGTCTTAGATTTAATTAGAAACCAAATGAGATATGTGTTTGACTTGTTGATATACAAACAAGGTGACGAAACCTCACAAACGGTGCAAGATCGTGAGCGGTTGATGGATTAAGAAGCAAAGGACACTTGAGTAGTCTTTTGGTAGGATTCTACCTTATTGAAACATGGATATGTATATGGTTTTATTTTATTTTCTTGTTTATGTTGCAATTTATGTTATGTTTCAAAAGTGAGGTTTTTTAATGCTATGGTATTTACATTACATAGCATATGGACATGTACATCTCATGCATGGCATGGGAGGGAAGTTTGTAACTGGAGGCTACGCTCCGTCGAGGCGTCCGTAAGGCATTCGTAGGAAGACCTTGATGTGGCTAATGCCATTAAGAAGAATCCAGAGGCCACACTCCGTCGAGGCGTCCGAAAGACCACTGTGGGAATATCTTGATGAGGAGAATTCCAACAAGAGGTTACATGTATGTGATGGGTGGGACTCATTGCATAAGACATATGGCATGGAATGATTTCATATGGTTTTGATGATATGATATTATATATGTTTCTGTGATACTAACCCATGTGGCAGCCCTACCTAGAATTCCTACTGGGCGCGTTGTTCTAACGCCCTACTTCTACCCTAGTGAATGAAACAGGAAAGGAAGGAGTCGAGGATCGTGAAAGAAGCCAAGCATAGGAGCTTGGATATATGAATGGATTTTATTTATGCATATTTTATGCTAAGTTATCATGGATATGTAATAACTTAGATATTATTGCTATGGTTTGGAATGGTTTGATTGAATGATTAAGTTAACGTAATTTTTGATAAATGACTAAGTACTTTGCTATCTAAAATGGACTAGTGTTAGGTTCTATTATAATCTGCAATCAGTTTATTTTATATTCCGCAAAGGTTATAAATTACTATGTATGAACCATTGTCATGGACTTAGTCCATGAACACATAAGGTTGGCCAGTTAAGGATCAGGCTTTAGAAGTCCGGACTTAACTCGCGTCGTGACACTCCGCTCCGATCACTTGTTTATTATTATTAAAGAAAAATAAACTTTGATTTTAGGGTGGAAAAGGGCGGGGCGTTACAAGATGAATATACTCTAAGTGTTCCTTGTCTTGAGAGGGGGATCGGCCAAGAGAGAGAGGGAGAGAGTGAAATGAAACTCCAAGTCCGTTCTTGATCAATGAGGGTCGGCCAAGGGTGGTGTCCTTTGGTGATACCCCTTTTGTAACTCCTATGACTCTTCACTTCCTCATTAACAGTTGCTTTGGGGGTGTCATCCCATGAGATGAAGCTCCCAACCATTTGATGGAAACCCTCCATCTCCCAACGTGTAGCCTTGGTATGGATTGTGTAACAACAAACTCCTTCACCTCCCTCATTAATGATCCATTTGGAGTTTCATCCCATTAGATGAAACTCCCACCTCCAACGCGTGAACACCTTAGGTTTGATCTTATGAGATGTAACTCTCCATCTTATCACCTAACTCACTTAATATAAAACTCCCATTAACTTCCCATTCAACTCGTCTCTTTAACTCAACTCATATCTTTAATTCAACTCTAGTTAACTCACTTAAAATCAACTCATTTCCTTAACTCCATCTCCAATTTAATTCAGCCCAAATTTAATTAAGCTTGAACTCACTTGGTGGTTAGCCAAGTCAACCATGACCCATTGGGTCCCAATTGGGTATTTGACCCAATTGACAACCTTGACCCAATTAAATAAATCTTACCCATTTATTTCAATCGAACCTTATCCATTATCCGTCGGGTTATAATTGAGCAATTGACCCAATATCTTATCCATCTAAGGTCCATATCCATTAATTCACAAATAAATGGGCAATTTCCATATATATATATATATATATATATATATATATATATATATATATATATATATATATATATATATATATATATATATATTTATAACTTGAAAATTCGGGGTGTTACAATACAACCCTTTTTTTAAAATTTTCATCCCGAAAATCTAGCGAAGTAGGGTTTCAAACAAATTATATAAATAGCTTAGGGTGAGCTTTTCTCATTTCCGATTCAAGTTCCCAAGTGGCTTCCTCATTACCATGTCAAACCCATACCACCTTGACGAACTGAATCGCTCGGTTTTATAACACCCTTTGTTCTGTATCCACCACTCTGACAAGCTTATCGACGTATGTCACGTCGCTTTGCACCTCTATGTCTTGTACATTCAGTACATGTGAGGGATCAGGATTGTACTTCCTCAACATAGATATATGAAATACATCGTACAAAGATGATAACTGTGGAGGAAGTGCCAATTGGTAAGCTACCTCCCCCACCCTCTTCAGGATTGGAAATGGGCCCACAAATCTACGCTACAGTTTCCCTTTCTTTCCAAATTTCATGTGTCCCTTTCGTGGCGAGACTTTCAAGAACACTGAGTCTCCCACCTTAAACTCCAGGAACCTCCTCCTCTTGTCAGCGTAGCTCTTATGACGACTCTGTGCAGCAAGTGGATGCTGTCATATCAACTGTATCTGTGTTGTAGTCTCTGCAACTAACTCGGCTCCAATTAGTGTAGGCTCACCGGCCTCTGTCCAGTACACGGGTGATCTACATGGTCTACCATATAAGGCCTCGAATAGAGCCATCTGAAGGCTTTCCTTGTAACTGTTGTTGTAAGAGAACTCCAACAGCGGCAAGTGATCCTCCCATCCACCCTTGAAGTCTAGCATACATTCTCTCAGCATATCCTCCAGTGTTTGTATCGTCCTCTCCGATTGTCCATCAGTTTGTGGATGTAATGTTGTGCTAATCAATAGATCTGTCCCCATAGCCGACTGCATGCACTGCCACACTCTGCCGGTGAATCGGCCATCTCTGTTGGACACAATAGTCTGGGGAATACTATGTAGTCTGATGATATCCCTGATATACCGTCGACCCAAGGTCTCAGATAGATCTGTCATCTTGATGGGAAGAAAGTGTGCCGATTTGGTCAATCTATCTACCACGACCCATATTGCATTGTTGCCCTTTGATGACCTTGGCAACCCTGTCACAAAACCCATGGAGATTTGTTCCCATTTCGACTCCGGCACTGGTAAGGGTTTGAGTAACCCTGGTGGCTTCTAATGTTCCGCCTTAACCTGCTGACAGGTTAAGCAGTGGGCAACAAGCTCTGCCACATCCCTCTTGAGTCCATGCCACCAATAGTATCTCTTTAGGTTGTGATACATGTTGATGCTACCCGGATGAATGGATAGTTTGGTTTGGTGTGCCTCGATCAGCAACCCTCTTCTGCAGTTCTTAGGCACATATGTCCTACCTCGGAATACAAGACCCTGTCCTAGTCGTAACTCCCATTCTGGTATGACTTCACCAGTAGACATCTTGGCCCATATTTCTGTAACGCCCCGCCCCTTTCACTACGCCGAAAATCAGAGTGTATTTTTTTTTGAAATAAAGAGTGACGAGAGAGCGGGACGTCACGACGAGAGCTAAGTCCGAGCTTCTATAGCCCGGCCCTTAACTGGCCAACCGTACGTGTGCGTGGAACTAAGTCCACGAGAACGGTTCACACGTAATAAGTTAAGCTTGCAGAATGTAAACTTATTGAGGAATTATAATAGAGTCTATCCTACCAATTATTAAATAGCAAGGAAGTACATCACTTAATTAATAAAATTACCTTAACTTAGAATGTCCAAAAGTGAAGTCCAAACCATAGCAAGTAGTCTAAATTAGTACAGTCCAACAAGCTAAGCTACTCAAATTACATTTCCATAAATGAAACTTAATTAAATAACACTAGCTCCTCTAAGCTCCTAAGCTTGGCTTCGGTCACGTCCTTCACTTCCTCCATTTCCTACGTCATCATCTAAGATAGAAGTAGGGCGTTAGACAACGAGCCCAGTAGGTACTCCGAGTAAGGTCAACACATGGATTAGTATAAACAAAAACACATAGATATAAGTAATATCAAAACCATGCAAGTAGATGCCATGCCATGGGTGTCATATGCCATGAGTCCCACCCATCATCCATATCATCATTACATAATATCCTCTTGATTGAAGAATCCTCATCAAGGTATCACAATCACATAGTATCCCTCTTGATGGAAAAGCCTCATCAAGGTATCACAATCACATAGTATCCCTCCCACGCCACGCATGAGATGCAAGTGCAAACATGCTATGTAATAATAACATCATAGCATTAAAATCCCATCATTAAGACATATAATTTGATACCAAATAATTCAAGTAAAACATTCACATATACACATAATCCATGGTTTCAATGAGGTAGGAATCCTACCAATGTCTAAATACCGGCTCCTTGGTTTTCCGTCCAAAGATCAATCACCGATCGCGCACCGCTTGTGAGATCCCCTTACCTTATTACATATCAACAAATCAAACCAAGGTTCCATTCTAATTTCCAACCATGCTTAAGTCCACAAAATACCTTAGTGGGGTTCGACCATACAACTTGGCCGAACCTCACCCACTTGGTTTTGGGTCCCTTTTTAATCCTTAGATCATTGTAATCATGTGGGTCCAAGATTATGCCATCCTTTGATTCATTAATCCAAACACACATAAGTTAATAATTTACCATTAATAAAACCCTAAGTCCACAAAACATCCCCCATGGGGTTCGGCCATACACCATGGTCGAACCCATGGTCCTTTCATTTCCACCATTTTTTTCCATCTTAGCCGTCATTCTTTCCATGGCTAAACACTCCTTTTATTTATACATACCTAGGTCCATAGTTGATCCATAAACATGGATCCATAAATGATTCACTAATCATGACATAAAACCCTAACAAATAACTCCATTCCTTAGCTTGATAATCCATTCATTTTAACATGCATGCATCGATCCCTAATGTCCATAAAATGGGTCATGGGGTTCAGCCATACAACATGGCCGAACCCATGATGTTCATTTTCATCCCTCCCTTTAAAATCATTTACAACATTTTAGACCCATAAACAATGTCCCTCCATGGGGGGGGTTTAATCATACACTTAGATCATCTTTTACAACCCAAGGTCCATCACATGTCTTCCATCATTTCCATGGTTCAAAATCATCTAAGTCCATCAATACCTCTCCATGGGGTTCGGCCATACAACATGGTCGAACCCATGGTCCATGGTTCTTCACCATTCACAACATTTTAGACCATTTAAATCATTAACATGCATCCATTTAAAACCTTTTAAAATTACTAACATGCATCTATGATTTTCATCCTTTAAAACTCATTACAAATCACCAATATCCTTCCATGGGGTTCGGCCATACGACATGGCCGAACCCTATGGTTCATCACTTACCCTTAAAAATCACATACTTATGATTTTATCCCTTGATGGGGTTCGGCCATACATCATGGCCGAACCTCATCCAAATCGTTTTTAGTTCTTATGATCCATATACATAGAAATCTAGGGATTGGCCATGCAAGGGCCAAACCATGATCTTGATCATATACCTTATCTTAGACATGCATGAGGTCCTTTCCATATATCCATAACAATTAGGGTTCGGCCATGCAAGGCCAGCCCATGATCCATGATCATAATCCTTATATTGTTCATGCAAGAGGTCCTTAGCCATATATACATAATGTCCTTAATGTTCCATCATTTACATAGCCTATCTTACCCATTAAGGTTCGTCCATTTCCTATCTCATTCCTTGGATGGATTTTTAAATCCATGGCCCATAATATTTTGGCCAACTCTCCAATCCAAAAATGGGATTCGATGGTTCCCTTTAACTCCTTCAAATTAGAAAAATCTTGTTAAGTGATACTTACCGATTCCGCGGCTCCTCCTGTTTCTTTCACTCCTTCTTTCTCCTCCGATCTTCTCCTTAGTCTTTCTTCTTTCTTCCTTCTTGATCTTCA
Organism: Chimonanthus salicifolius; assembly: GCA_013350335.1. Lineage (NCBI taxonomy): Eukaryota > Viridiplantae > Streptophyta > Magnoliopsida > Laurales > Calycanthaceae > Chimonanthus > Chimonanthus salicifolius. The sequence goes on along the minus strand of CM023538.1, from coordinate 26,564,851 downwards.
GCCTTGAGAGGGAGAGGGTCTAAGATGAAACCCCCAAGAAGATGGTTCGGCCTTGGTGAATGTTTGAGAGAGGGAGAGGAGGAGAGAATAGAAACCCTAAGCCCTTTTCTTTTGCTTTGTGAGGGAGGTCGGCCAAGCTTGAGATCCAAATTTCTCTAAGACTTTTTCTTTTTTCTCTTAGAGTGATGGTCGGCCAAGAGAGAGAGAGAGAGAGAGTGAGATGAGAGGAATGAGATCAAAAGTCCTCTTTCCCATCTTGTCTAGGGTTTGCTTGGGTTAGACTCCACCCTCATCAATGTGGAGTCTTCCCCATGAGCCCATTGACCAAACAAAGGAGTGCATGCCCTCCACATGGCACATACCATTCCCATGTCCAACGGTTTTGGCTTGGTTTCATCTTGGTGGTTTGGTGGTTTGGATGAGGTGGAACCACCACCTCTCTTTTGCCCAATGCATGGTCATGCATGTCCCCATTTTAAGCTTCTTGTCTTGCATACCACCCTCATGTCCAACGGTTTTGGATTTGGGTTTCCTTGGGTGGCTTGGTGGTTTGGATGAGGTGGAACCACCACCTCTCTTTTGCCCAATGCATGGTCTTGCATGTCCCCATTTTAAGCTTCTTGTCTTGCATACCACCCCCATGTCCAACGATTTTGGGTTTGGGTTTCCTTGGCTGGTTTGGTGGTTTGGATCTTTTGCCCAATGCATGGTCTTGCATGTCCTCATTTTAAGCTTCTTGTCTTGCATACCACCCCCATGTCCAACGGTTTTGGGTTTGGGTTTCCTTGGGTGGTTTGGTGGTTTGGATGAGGTGGAACCACCACCTCTTTTTTGCCCAATGTATGGTCTCCACCTAAGCTTTTGGTCTAGCCAAGGGGGAAACATGCCCTCCACATGGCATACCACCGCTTATCCCAACGGTTTTGGTGGAGTGGTTTCCATGAGATGAAACCACCCACTTGACTTATTCCATCTTTTGGTCTTTTAGGTGACTCACTTCCCATTTGACTCAGTCCATTTATTGTAACTCAACTCCCAACTCAATCATTTGAATTGATATCCAACTTAGGTCATTACAATTAAATAATTTAATTCCACTTACTATATTTAATCTTCTTTAATTTATCTTTGACTCACCCATGGTTTGTAACGCCCCGCCCTTTTTCACTCTCTTCACTTTCCGGAAATCAAAGTCTATTTTTTTTTTAATAAACAAATAGTGATAGAGAGCGGGACGTCACGACGCGAGCTAAGTCTGAACTTCTAAAGTCTGACCCTTAACTGGCCAAGCCTATGTGTGCATGGACTAAGTCCATAGAAACGGTTCACACATAACAAAATAAACCTACGGAATAAAATCATAACTGCGGAATTATAATAGAACCTAGTTATATTCCATTTCAGATAACATAACTTTCCAAATAAACATCCAACCATAGCAAACCATCTAAGTTATTACATGTCCGAAGTCTAGTTATGTAACACCCCGGATTTTCAAGTTATTGATATATATATATATATATATATATATATATATATATATATATATATATATATATATATATATATATATATATATATATAAATTACCCATTCAAATTGTGAATTATTAGATATGGACCTTATATGGGTAAAATGTTGGGTCATTGCCCAATTAAGACCCAACTGATTGTGGAAATGGTTTCAATTAAATTAAATGGGGCTTAATTAAATTATTAATGCATTATGTCTATAATTAATTATTATACGCATGGAGAGGATTAAAAATAGAGATTACTATGCCGTGTGTGGGATAGGCGCAATCCAAGTTGATGCGCTTAAGATCTTCTAAAAGGAGTCTTTTCCGTATTAGGAGTAATAATAGGGAAGGTGCTAAAAGGAAGGGGCGCACGACTATCTTCTAAAGACATTGGCCGAGTGGAAGTGTTATAGACAAGGGGCGCATGTCATCTTCTAATTAAGACTCTCCCAAAGTGGGAAGCATATTAACGGCAATGGCTATTTCATGCAAGTTAGGACCGAGTAAAAGAAGTTGATAAAGGAATGGCAGCAAGGGGCTCACGGCAATTGCTATCTTACTGTGTGGAATTTTTAATGAAAGAGAAGGGCAGCAAGGGCGCACGGCACACACAACAACAAGAAGGTGTTCTCGGTTGTGGGAAGGATCAAGAAGAAGTGGAAAGAGGCTAAGGAAGAGAAGGATTGGAAGAACAAGAACAAGCGAAGGAAAACCGGAGGAGTCGCGGAACCGGTAAGTAGTTTTGATGTTTTTGTTTAAGAAAAGAACCATAGGGTTCGGCCATGGTGTATGGCCGAACCCCATGGAAGAAAATTGAGGGAATGGTTATGGTTAATTAATGGAATGATGAACCATAGGGTTTGGCCATGTTGTATGGCCGAACCCCATGGAAGGACAGTGGTAATTTTAATGGAAGAAAATGAATGGATAAATATGTTGTTTTAGTGAAGAGAGTAATCCCTCTAAGAATTATGTGGATGATGTTAAATATGTTGGAATAATGTTAAGAGGGAATTTCATGAAGAAAGGACGTACAAAATATGCAATGGAGAAGACTGACAAAATAGTCAGTCGACTGAATCAAAGATTCAGTCGACTGAACTGGTATTGGACGAATCAGAAACGAGTTTTTGGGAGTTTCAGCTGACTGAATATGGGATTCAATCGACTGAACTAATGGTGGCTGAAAATTGAAAGAGTTTCTGGGAGTTTCAGCCGACTGAATCTGGTGATTCAGTCGACTGAACACAGACGTAACGGATAAGAAAAGGATTTTGGAAGTTTCAGTCGACTGAATCTATGATTCAATCGACTAAAAGATTGCTTATCAAACACGAAAATTGTTGGTTGAGGATTCAGTCGACTGAATCTATACTGGCCGAACATACAGTTAATCTGATCCAAAGTTATTCGACTGAATCTCTAATTCAGTCGACTGAAAGAGGGTTTGACTCAGAGTCACAGATTCAGTCGACTGAAAGTAGCGAGTCAGGGTAAGAACAGTTCTGAGTTAGATTTCAGCCGACTGAAAGTATATTTCAGTCGACTGAAAGTTTGCGGGTAAGGCAGAGGACTGTATCTGGGATGATTCAGTCGACCGAATTCATGTTTCAGTCGACTGAATTGAAAAGTTGATGTTTATGCGATTTTTTTTCTAAAAACTCCAGTTTATCTGGGAGGAGGTAAGGGATGATTTAATGGACCATGTATTGGAATATTTTAAGGGACACTTATAGTGGTTATACATGTTTAAGGAAATGAGGAATTTAATATAGACCTATGTTCATGGTTTATGTTATTGGTTATGGATTAGTATAATGGCAATATTGTAATTAAGTGAATTAATGGACCATGGGTTCGGCCATGGTGTATGGCCGAACCTGTAACGCCCCGCCCTTTTTCACCCGTTTTCCGAAAATCAGAGTCTATTTTTTTTTAAATAGAAGAGTGAGAGAGGGTGCGGACGCCACGACGCGAGTTAAGTCCGAGCTTCTAAAGCCCGACCCTTAACTGGCCAACCCCACGCGTGCGCGGAACTAAGTCCACGAGAATGGTTCACGCGTAGGAAGTAAGCTCGTGGATTATGATTATTGCGGAACATGATAATGGAGTCTATCCTACCGGTTTTTAGATAAAAGGGAAGATACAACATTGAACTTACCAAAATGTATATCACAAAATGTATCGTCCATAAGTAACGTCCAAAACCATCGTAAGAAACGTAAATTTATACAACCCGACAAGCTAAGTTACTTTAAAATTACATCTCCAAAATGTAAACATAATATAAACTAGGACTGCACTTTCCAAGCTCCTAAGCTTGGCCTCCGGTGTGTCCACCGCTTCCTGCCTCTCCTGCGTCATCAGCTAGGGTAGAAGTAGGGCGTTAGTCAACGCGCCCAGTAGGACTCCGAGTAGGGCTAGCACATGGATTAGTGATGCACACATATCGATAACATAAAATACAACAAAATAAGTATGTGATGAATGCTATGTCATGGGTGCTTATGTCATGTGTCCCACCCATTATCCGTATGATCATACAATATCTTATTCCCCATGTTTGCTTCTTGGTCGCCCCGACGGAGCATGGACTCCGGTTATCGAACTATCCCCATGTGTGATTCTCGGTCGCCCCGACGGAGCATGGACTCCGGTCATAGCCCTCAGGCTATCCCCATGTCTGATTCTCGGTCGCCCCGACGGAGCATGGACTCCGGTTTGTTTATTTTTTTCCGCCCATGCCATGCATGAGATGTAGTGCATTATGCTATGTAATATATATATGTAATCCATATACTCAACTATCATACATAGCCATATAATGCATAATATTAAAATATAATCCATATGATTCATAACTTAAAACTCATCATAAGATAAATCATAATCATAAATCTATCATAAACCAAATCAAAATAATTTAAAACACCATCACATATCCATCACTTACAAAGAGGTAGGAATCCTACCGAATACCGTGTCGCGTTCCGTTATGCTTCCCGTTCGATAATCCGGTCGCCGATCGCGTACCGTTTGCGACGCCCGATACCTTATTACATTTACCGAATTAGTCCATACATCGTCCATGATTAAGTCCCTAACTTAGCCCATTATCCATTGGTTCTAGCCTCATACATAGATCCAATTTTGGCCAAATTTAAAATTCCGATTTGCGAGCCTAAAACGCAGCAACTAATCGCTTTACTTAACCATTCATAATATTTCCATTTTCATGTCCAAGATTCATTCATACTTAGGTCCATTCAATCATGACCTTACAACATAAAATCAGCCACCTAATATTTAATTTTGAAAAATAATTACTCCCACACCTAATTCCACATTTTGGCCTAAGGTGTGGCCCACATATCATTTTTATAAATCCATCAAAATCTAGTATTCTTCTACATTATTTTCCATTTATTAAAGTCACTAATCACTACCCTAAGGTTCACCTTTATGGATACCATTTTCAATGACTAAGTTTTGTCCCAAAATAATCCAATTTAAAATCACAAAACTTTAATCATTTTGGCCCTTTAAATCAAACTCCTAAGCATTGATACATGCATTTAACCTTAGCCTAAAATTGATCAAAATTTGGGTCATGGGTTCGGCCATACAACATGGCCGAACCCATGATGTTTCTTTCCCCATTTTTCTTGGTTTCAATTACCCATTTAAACATACCTCCAATGAAAATTAAATCATCCATTTAAATCACCATCTTTATTCCATTTAAACATCACATATCATACTTGTAACACCCATACAATCTATCCATTTTTCTTAACCAATTTCTTTACTTTCCCATCATTAAAAATTATTAATTATCACCATAGGGTTCGGCCATACACCATGGCCAAACCCATGGTTCATGGCTCATCATCCATTGATGCCATTCTTAGACCAATGTTTTTGTCCAAAAGACATCAATTTTTTTTTTTTTTTAAAATCAATAATCCTCATTCATTTTGGCCCTCTAAAAAATATCATACACTTTGTAAATCCATTTAAATTTCATCATTAACCTAACCTAATTTCCATTTTGTTTAACCACATATATAAACCCTATTTAGCCCATGAATGACCTAAAACATGGGTCATGGGTTCGGCCATACACCATGGCCGAACCCATGATGTCTTTCCCTCATTTTAACTTGGGTCCTTTATCACATTTAGGTCCATTAGAAGGTCCTTCCATGAGGGGATCTCATCATACACTTAGATCACTTCTTTTCAATCAACACTAACTACACTTATAGTCTATTAAAAAAAACACCAACATTTCCTTATGATTTTCTTATCCTAACATTCCTTTAAAATCACCCATTTTTAATCATTTGAAATCTAACTTTCATTAACCACTCTCCTTAAAACACTAAAATTCAAAATCACTAGTGTTTTCTCATTTACAAACCTAAGTCTCATTAACCATTCTTCAAAATTTTAAACCTTAACATCTTAATAAATTCATCACCATTATTCACCATGGGGTTCGGCCATGCTACATGGCCGAACCCTATGGTCATCCACTCATTCCATTCTATGCCTTTCAAGGCCATGAAAGATCACCCATATTTTCATGAAATTTCCTTATTCAAAACCTCTTAAAATTTATCAACTTTTAATCAATTTAACATCTTGAAATCCTCATAAAACCATTGATCATTCTCCATACTTTTAAACCTTCAAACCCTAATTAAAAATCATCCAACATTGGCCATGGGGTTCGGCCATGATACATGGCCGAACCCTATGGCCCATTACTCCATTAAAATCCCATTTTCCTATGCTTAATAAAGACTCAAAATTCCATTTTTCCATTTCCTCTTTTCTTAAATCCATTCCTCCATTTTTATCCATTTCTTAGCCTTCCATTTGATGGATTTTAGATCCATGGCCCACAACATTTTTGACCATGTTTAGTCTAAGAATGGATTCCATATCTTATCTTTAAAAATATAAACTCTTGTTTAAGAAATTCTTACCGCACCGACGACTCCTCCGGTCCTTCTTTCTTCTTTGTTTTCCTTAGCCCTTTCTCCTTCTTTCTCTTCTTGATGATCGGCTAGATGAGCTTGATCAATGGTGGGACATGCTTGGATTGGCTAAGATAGTGTTAGGTTTAGAGAGAGGGGAAGAGGGGGAGATGATGAAGAATGGTAACTCTTGATCTTCAAGAGTTGAATCCAAGATTCCACCTCTTTTCTTCTCTTCTTCTCTTCTTTTTTCTTCTAAGTTTTCTTCACTTTCTCCTTGCAAGGTGAAAAATGAATTTCCTTGTGTGTGTGGAGGGCTAGAGTCAAATGGGTAGTTTGAAATGAGATGGAGGTGGTTGGAGTGGTCTTCACTCAAGCATTAACTTTCTCACCAACCAAGCATGGGTTGGCTTGACTTTGGTGGTGGTGGTTGAGATCCAACCACCATTCAAGCCCATGGTTTTAATTTGTGTTTTCTTGAGGTGGTTTGTGTTTGTAGGAGTGGTTTTGACCACTTAACCATTTGACCATTTTAATCTTAGGTTGATTAACTTAGATCACCTTGATCCCTTGATTAATTTAATTAATCACTTTCTATTTAATTTAATCCCATTAATTTCCCTCCATGATCCACCCATGGTTGACCAAGTCAACCATGGTGGTCGGCCCCACTACTCTTGGGTCCACACGCCACCTCCATGGGTGAGGTGGAGGTGGGCCCCATTTGGTCACACCATTTAATCTTGATACATCTTAACTTAGATAATTTTATAATTATCTAATCCATTTAATTTATTTTAATTGGATTACCATTGGGTCCATGACCCAATTATATTCTTGTCTTATCCATTTATCTTAGGGCTTAGTTACCTTGGCCCATTGGGTCCCCTATGGCCCTTTGACCCAAATTGACTATCTTGACCCAATTACTTACCATTGACCAATTAAATGAATTAATTCTAATTCATGGTCTATTGGGTAATCATTGGGCCCATGGCCCAATTAGATTCCCTCTTTGCCCACTTACTTTAGGGTTGGAACCGATTATTTTGATCCATTGGGCCCCACATGGTTATTGGGCCCCCTTTGACCATCATTGACCCGCTTGGTCCTCATTGACTCATTAAATGGATTTCATCCAATCCATGGCCCAATTGGGTCATCCTTGGGCCATTGTCCCAAAATTTGGTCCATTTGGCATTTTATTACATCAAACTTCAATTTAAAATGAATAAATGCCAATATATATATTTATCAAAAATTCGGGTTATTACAGAACCCCATGGGGAAGGTTTATGGACTTGGACATTATTGTAAATCAAATGGGACATGGTTTTAATTGATTAATATATTATAAGGTAATGGGACCTCACAAGGTGTGTACAATCGTGAGCGGTTACCGAACGGAAGCGCAAGGACACGTTAGTGGTCTTTGGTAGGATTCCACCTCTTTGAAACCATCGGTTTATGTACAAAGTTTCTTATCTTATTTGATGATTTTATGTTGAAAAAGATATGTTTTAAATGTGAGTTTTAATGCTATGTTTATTATATAAAATAGCATGTGCTTCATTGGCATCTCATGTATGGCATGGGGTAAAGGATATGTAGCCGGAGGGGCCACACTCCGTCGGGGCGTCCGAAAAACCTATTTGGGATACCTTCATGTGCTTTTCCATCAGGAAGAAACCGGAGGGTCCACATTCCGTCGGGGCTTCCGAATGACCTACGTGGGGATACTTTTATGTACATGTGATGGGTGGGACTCATTGCATTTGACATCATGACATGGCATGGTTTATATGGCTTTTTGCACTATATGTTATTATATGTGTTTTGTACTAACCATGTGTTAGCCTTAACTGGAATACATACTGGGCGCGTTGTTCTAACGCCCTACTTCTACCCTAGTGGATGATACAGGAAACAAGGAGAACGATGAACGCGAAACGGCTCAAGCATAGGAGCTTGGATGATTATAGTTTATATTTTGATTAAGCTACTTTTGGACTTGTAATTTGAGTAACTAGACTTCGGATATGTAATAACTTAGATGATTTGCTATGGTTGGATGTTTATTTGGATAATTATGCTATGTTAATTATTGATTAAGGACTTGACGTACTTTGCTATCTGAAATGAAATAGAATTGAGTTCTATAATAATTCCGCAGTTATGATTTTAATTCCGCATGTTTATATTGTTATGTGTGAACCGTTTTCATGGATTTAGTCCATGCACACATAGGGTTGGCCAGTTAAGGATCGGACTTAGCTCGCGTCGTGATGTCCCGCTCTCTATCACTTTTTGTTTATAAAAAAAAAAAATAGACTCTAATTTTCGGAAAGGAAAGCGAGTGAAAAAGGGCGGGGCGTTACAAGTTACTCAAATTACAAGTCCATCAGTAACTTAATTAAAATATAAACTAAAAGCATCCAAGCGCCTATGCTTGGCCCTCTTTGAGTTCATCGTTCCCGTCGTTTCCTGTATCAACCACTAGGGTAGAAGTAGGGCGTTAGAACAACGCGCCCAGTAGGTATTCCAATTAGGGCTAGCACATGGTTAGTACAAAACATATATAATAATATCATAATGTCAAAAGACATACAAACCATGCTATGTCATGATGTCAAATGCAATGAGTCCCAGCCATCACAAGTACATAAAAGTACCCCCACATAGGTCTTTCGGACGCCCCAACAGAGTATGGCCCCTCTAATTACATATCCTTCACCCCATGCCATGCATGAGATGCCAACGAAAACACTTGCTATTTTATAAAATAAACATAGCATTAAAACTCACAATTTGAAACATATCCTTTACAACATAAATTCATTAAAACAAGATAAAATCATTGTACATAAAATCCATGGTTTCAAAGAGGTGGAATCCTACCAAAGATCACTAACGTGTCCTTGCGCTTCCGTTCAGTAATCGCTCACGATCGTACACACCTTTGTGAGGTCCCGTTACTTTATTACACAACAATTAATTAAACCCATGTTCCAATTGATTTCTTATTATGTTTAAGTCCATAAACCATTCCTCACGGGGTTCGGCCATACACCATGGCCGAACCCATGATCTTTCATTTTTACTTATATTTACAACAATGCCATTGGTCTAATCTTTAGTTAATATTTCATTCATTTTAATCTGCCATACATAGACCCTATGTCCACCAAATAATTCCCATGGGGTTCGGCCATACACTGTGGCCGAACCCATGGTCCATTAATTTACTTAATTACAATATTGCCATTATACATATCCATAACCAAAACATTGCAAAAATGATCCATACATCGTTTTTTAATCGAAAAACATGATCCATTAAATAGTTCATGGGGTTCGGCCATACACAATGGCCGAACCTATGTCCATCATTTTCACTTATTTACAACTTTGCCATTGATTCCATCAACTTTTGTTTATGTCCAAAACCGATCCATAACATTGATTCATGGAGTTCGGCCAAAAACCATGGCCGAACCCTATGATGTCTAACTTTCCAAATTTATCAATTCCCATTCTTGAATCCATAAATCAAGGTTCCTTCCTTTTTTTATCCATAAGCCCATAATTAGAAACTTTCTAATTTAATAGCCATCCTCCGTAAAAGAAACATTAGTGGGTTTCGGCCATACACCATGGCCGAACCTCACTCATAGAGACAATCCAACCGTTCCATCACTTTCTAAATTAATAAACATCTTCCGTGGGGTTCGGCCATACACCATGGCCGAACCCCTATGGTTCATAATCCTCTTTTTAAAAATCATTCATCCAATAAAATTTCCTTAATAACTTAAGTCCATAAAAGACCTCATGGGGTTCGGCCATACATCATGGCCGAACCCATGATCCTCCATTTTAGCCTGTATTTACAACCTGCCATCATCTCTATGATCTCCATTCGATCAATCACCAAATTAAGTCCATCTATATTTTTCCATGGGCTTCGGCCATACACCATGGCCGAACCCATGGTCCATGATTTTCATCCTCCAAACTTCCATTGAAACTTTTTTAAAACATATATAATTTTCCATGGTTTTCATCATTCAAATCCATTAAAATATAACCAATCTTCTTTCATGGGGTTCGACCATGTTGGTTCATCATCTTCCATTGAATTACCATAATCATCTACTAATCTTCTTCCATGGGGTTCGGCCATACACCATGGCCGAACCCTATGGTTCTTTTCTTAAAACAAAAACATCAAAATACTAACCGTGTAATGCCCCGCCCTTTTCCACCCTTTCAAAAATTAGAGTCTAATTTTTTTTTTTATAAATTAGTAAAGTGGAAGAGAGTGGGGAGCGTCACAACGCGAGTTAAGTCCGGACTTCCAAAGTCCGACCCTTAACTGGCCACCCATGTGTGCATGAACTAAGCCCATGAAAACCGATCCACACATGGTACTAAAAAAACTTGCAGAATATACATAACTGAATTGCGGAATAAGTCAAATATGCGGAACTAAACTGTTTAGATAGCAAAGTACAAGTCATATCCAAAATAACTTAAATCAAACATCCAACTCAAACAAACCAAACCATAGCAGTATTACTAAGTTATTACATGTCCCTATAAAAGTATTCAAATGTCAATAAATAATTCCATTCCATATCCAAGCTCCTATACTTGGCTTCCCTCGTGATCCTCGACCTTTCCCTTTCCCTTTCCTGCGTCATCCACTAAGGATAGAAATAGGGCATTAGATCAACGCGCCCAGTAGGTCTTCGGATTAGGGTTAACACAAGGTTAGTATAAAAACATGCATATAACATATCAGACATGATCATCAAATACTTACAAAACAATGCTATGTATGTATGCACATGTAATGAGTCCCACCCATCACAAATATACATAGCCATCACTTGACGGGATTCTCATCGTCAAGGTAACCCATAGTGTTCTTTCGTTTCCTCTTTATGGGACTCTCATCATCAAGGTATTCCTTCTGGTGGGACTCTCATCACCTACGGAGGCCCCACAGTTGCATCACGGACATTCCGACGAAGTGTGGGCTCTGGTTTCCATATCCATCACCCCATGCCATGCATGAGATGTCAATGAATACATGATACATGCCATTTGTAAATGAATCATAGCATTCCAATTAACTTGAAAACATAATACTTTATCAATAGCTCATAAAAAATCAAGATAAAAGCATATGGAAAATGTGGTTACAAGGAGGTAGGAAACCTACAGAAAAGTTACTTAAACCATCCGCTCTTCTTAACCGTCTCCCGTTCACGATTTGAGTACCGTTCAAGTCCCGTTACCTTGTTTATATAACAACAAATCAATCACATATCCTTTTGATTTCTAATTAAGTCTAAATCCCAATTACCACCTTGTGGGGTTCGGCCATACCCCATGGCCGAACCTCACCCACTTTAATTTGATCTTTCTTTTTATTTAATCAACATTAAAACATCTCATACTACAAACATACCTTGGTAGGGTTCGGCCATACAACATGGCTGAACCTTACCACTTTGGTTTTGGACCCCTCTTCCAAGTCCTTTAATCTTCCATTCCATTTTTACATTATAACTTGTATTTACGGTTTTGCCACTAGACTAACCAATGTTTAATTTTGCTAACCACCAACATCCGTAAAAAATCCACCTTAGTGGGGTTCGGCCATACAACATGGCCGAACCTCACCAACTTTAAATTAGTCCTTTAATTAAATCCTAAGTCCACAATCATCCCCCATGGGGTTCGGCCATACACCATGGCCGAACCCATGGTTCTTCATTTTTGGCCATATTTACATCCTTGCCACTCATTCTTCCATGGTTAAATATTTCTTCCACTTATGCACATCTATGTCCATCTCTGATCCATAGGCATGAATCCATCAATGACTCATCAATCATGACCTAAAATCATTATCCCTCATTCATTTCCCTACCTTAATAACCATTGTCCATAACAAATCTACCATAGTGGGGTTCGGCCATACAACATGGTCGAACCTCACCATCTTTAAGTTAGTCTTTTAATCCTTTATACAAAAGACTAATTATCAATCCATCCATCTAATTATCTAGCCCTTAACCATCCACCATTGTCACTCTATGTTACCCCTTTAAAAAAAAAAAAAACATCGTAGAACCAATAATTATTCTAACCATATTCTTAAATCCAAATACTCATAAAATGGTCCATGGGGTTCGGCCATACACATGACCGAACCCTATGGTTCTCTTAATTCAAACCTTCTAATAATCATGCATGGTTTAATACCCAACATTTTAACCATAATCATAATATGGTTCAGCCATGCCATAGCCAACCTAAACATTAGCCTAATTTCCATTTAAAACACCTTAAAACTTCCATACCTTGTATGGTTTTTATCTCTCAAAAACCATCAAAATAACCATAAAACTTATCAAGTCCTTTCATGGGGTTCGGCCATCCAAAGTGGCCGAACCCTATGATCCATGATTTGAACCCTTTAAAACATCATCATCCATGTTTAAACCCTTGATAGATTCGGCCATACCATGGCCAAATCATGTTCCCTTAACCCATTTTTTAACCAAATCTCATGGAGTACTTACCAATCTTTTTAGCTTCTCTTCTTGCCTTTTGATCCTTCCTTCCTTCCTTCTTGCTCCCGTAGCCCTTATCCGATTGTGTGCTTTGATCAATGGTGAAATTACCAAGGATGGTTGGCCAAGGAGGTAGGTTTCGAGAGAGGAAAAGAGATGAAAGCTCCAAGCTTCTTGATATGAGAAAATCGGCCAAATGGTGTAGTGCATCTCTTTTGTATAGCAGCCCTCAAACCTCTCATTTACCCTCATCATTGTTGGTCTAACCAAGGAGTCCCATGGCTTAACTATGGGACACTTGGCTTGAGATCATGCAACCTTTCCATCTCCCCAACGTTGGGCTTTGGGTTTCCATTATGAGATGGAAACCCTCCAAATTCCCCATGTAAATCTTATCTCATTACATTAACTTTTATGCATGGGATACCACTCCCAAGTACCCAACGTGTGGAACTTTGCCTTGGGGTCTTTGAGATCAACACAACTCCTCACCTCCCCACTTGACTGATTCGAATTAAAGGTCCCCATAGCTTCCAATCTAACTCATTCAACTCATTAACTCAACTCACCCATTTAATACCACTCATTTAATGCACTTGAGTCAACTCAATTGTTTGATTCATTTCTAACTCAATTCAGCCCCAACTCAACATAATTTAACTCAATCCTTTTAGCTCACTTGATGGTCCACATGGTCAACGTGGTCAGCATGGTCAAGGTAGACCCATTGGGTCCCAATTGAACTTCTTGACCCAAATAGGCGCCATGACCCATTTAAATGACAATTATCCATTTAAATGTGGTTACCCAATTTCACATAGCTTACCCATTTATCCTCCATTGAACTCCCATTTAATTCAGCCTAACCCAATTAAACTTGAGCTCACCCAATGGTCAAACAAGTCCACCATGACCCATTGGGTCCTAATTGGGTAGTTGGCCCATTTAATCTCATATACCCAATTATTTCCAACCGAATTCTATCCTTGATCCATTGGATCATAATTGAGCTATTGACCCAATATTTACCCATCTAAGATTCATATCTTTTTAATTCACCATTCCAATGGCATTTTCGTAAATATGGATATATTGAAAAATCGGGGTGTTACAAACCGGTTCCGCGACTCCTCCGATTTTCCTTTGCTTGTTCTTGCTCTTCCAATCCTTCTCCTTCTTTAGCCTTTTTCTTCTTCTTCTTGATCATTCACCCTTGCTGGCTGCCTTCTCCTTCTCTTGGTTTACGAAAGCCATGTGCCCCTCTCCCTTGTCTTATATAATTTCCAATTGGTCCTAGTTTAGAAAGTGCCATGGGTCCCTTCTTCCGTTCTTTTATTAAACCTCCCCTTGGTCCCAACTTAGAAGGTACCAAGACCCTTTAAATTAGCCATTGCCTAATGTCGTGTGCCCCTTGCTGAAATAGCCATTGCCGTGTGCCCTTGTGTCTTTCTAATATTCCACTCGGCCAATCTTAGAAGGTAGTGTGCGCCCCTTCTTTCTTAGCAATTGCCTTAGTGCCATTTGTTTAATCAAGGAAAGGCCCCTTTTTAAATGATCTTATGCGCCTAACCTTGGATATGGGAATCCCTATACACGGCCAAGACAATCTTTATGCGCATGGCAATTAATTTATATCCCTTATTCAATTTTTAGATATATTGCATACCCTTTTTATTCAACCCCATTTAATTTAAATTGAAACCATTTCCACAACCGTTGGGTCTTAATTAGGCAATGACCCAACACTTTACCCATATAAGGTCCATATCTAATAATTCACAAATTAAATGGGTAATTTTCATATATATTAATAACTTGAAAATCCGGGGTGTTACATGGTTGACCAAGTCAACCATGGTGGTTTGCCCCACATGTGTCTTGGCGCACACGCCACCTCACTTGATGAGGTGGAGTTGGGTCCCACTTGGCCATGCCACTTGGATTTATTCAAAATTAACTTAGGTGATTTTAATTAAATAAGTCAACTCAATTCACTTGATCCTCCTTAATTCACCCATGGTTGACCAAGTCAACCATGGTGGTCGGCCCCATAGGTGCCTTGGTCCACACGCCACCTCACTTGATGAGGTGGAGTTGGGCCCAATTGGTAATGCCACTTGGATATCCACTCCTACACTTGCCAATGAGATGGACCCCATGCCTTTGATCTTAATTGGGTCCATGACCCGATTAAATCCATTCCTTACCCATTTACCCTAATGCTCAATCCATCTTGACCCGTTGGGTCCCAATTGGGCATTTGACCCAATTGACCATCATTGACCCAATTAAATGGAATTAATCTAATCCATGGTCCATTGGACCATACTTGGGCCTTTGCCCCAACTTTGATCCATCTAACATTCATTCCATCTAAGAATCTAAATCCATTCCTTACCCATTTACCCTAATCATCAATCCATCTTGACCCATTGGGTTCCAATTGGGCATTTGGCCCAATTGACCATCTTTGACCCAATAAAATAGAATTGATCATATCCATGGTCCATTGGACAATACTTGGGCCATTGCCCCAACTTTGATCCATTAAACATCCATTCCATCTATGGATAACAATTAAAATCAATAACAGCCAATATAATTATTGAATTGAAAATCCGGGCTATTACAATTTCCTTCACTTTTGGATTTGTCTGTTGTTCCTGTTCAATCTTGGAGACCATGTTGGACCGTATGATCAGATTATACATACTCCCATGGTTACTGATATATATAGATTGAACTCTCAAATGGTATTCAGCATCTCCCATTCTGTCCTGATCAAAATGGCCACTGATGCATGTGATATGCGGCTGAGGGCATCCGCCACTTTGTTCGCTTTGCCAGGATGATATCGAAGTGCGAACTCATAATCTTGCAGATATTCCATCCATCTGCGCTGCCTCAGGTTGAGTTCTTTCTGATCAAACAAGTATTTCAAGCTCTTATGATCTGAAAACACTTCAAACTTCTTGCCATACAAATAATGTCTTTAGCTTTTGAGGGCGAAGACGACTGTGGCTAGTTCCAGATCATGAGTGGGATAGAGGCATTCATGTATTTTCAATTGTCTTGAACCATAAGCCACCACATGCTGACTTTGAGTGAGAGAACACCCAAGTCCCTCTCCTGAAGCATCGCATTGTACCTCATAGCCCTTGCCTCTTTCTGACAAAATCAAAATAGGAGCAGTTGTATGTCTCTCCTTTAGCTCCTCAAATCTTTGGTTGCACACATCTGACAACTCAAATTTGACTCCTTTCTGAGTGATTCGTGTAACACCTTGGAATTTCATATTATTTTTATTTATGAAAGTTGCCATTTATTGGATAAGGTTACAATTGGAACAATTGGGTAAGATATATTCAATTGGGTCAAAATTGCTAATTGGGTCAAAATGTCCAATTGGGACCCATTGGGGCGTGTTTGACTTGGTTGACCACCAAGTGAGTTGAGCTAAATTAAATGAGTCGAGACGTACGGTTTATATTTCAAATTCAAATAACGAGACGTACGGTTTGTATTTCAAATTCAAATTCAAATTCAAATAACGAGACGTACGGTTTATATTTCAAATTCAAATAACGAGATGTACGGTTTGTATTTCAAATTCAAATTCAAATAACGAGACGTACGGTTTGTATTTCAAATTCGAATTCAAATAAACGAGACGTACTGGTTATATCTCAAATTCAAATTCAAACGACGGGACGTACGATTAATATTTCAAATCCAAATTCAAACAAAAAGAAAGGACTGTGTACATTTTCAATGTAAAGGGATGGACGGCTCCATGTTTAAAATTTAAATGAAGGAGATGGATTCAATGTTTGAATTCAAGTAAATGGAATATGGTTAAAATTTAAAATAAATGGAGTGGACGGTTTCATGTTTGAATTCCAAACAAATGAGATGGAGGAAGCTATGTTTAAATTCAAATTAATGATACACGATAGAGAGATGGAAGGATATAGGTTTATTTCAAATTCAAAGGCAAGAATACAAGTTGGAAAGATGAGGGAGGTTTAAAGTTTAAAATCAAACAAATGAGTTGGATTTAATATTTGAATTTCAAGCAAATGGAATACATTTGAAATTCAAATGGGGTGGACGGTCTTACTATTGGAAATTCAAATAAAGGAAATGGAAGAGTTATAATGGATACACGTTGAGCTGGTTTTAAAAACTTGAAATTCAAGATAATGGAGATGGATTGGCTTATTTCAAAATCAAGACAAGGATGCTCATGGAGGGATAATGAGATAGTTTTACATTTAAAATTTTCAAAATTCAAATGGCTCACACCTTGGAGTCTTGAGAATTTTATCTCATGTAAAGATAGGAAAGATAACCCCAATTGCCCATCTATCCCTCACACTCTACCTAGGACGGCCAGCAATCTAAGAGAAAAGATCAAACACTTGGAGAAGTTCTCATTCCATTTTCTCGCTCTCTTGGACGTCCTTCTCAAAGACTTGGAGTAATTTTATCATCTCAAGGTTTTCTATCTCTCTCAAATCTATACCCTAGCCGAACCACCTCAAGGACTGTAACAAGATCAATCTCAGTTAAAGGAGAAGGAAGGAAGGACTAAGAAAGGAACGGAAGAGCAAACCGGAGCAAAGACCAAATCGGTGGAGTCGCGGAAACGGTAAGTGTTCTACAATTTTTAGTTAGTAACATAACCAAAGAAGCTTGATCAGTTCCTTGAACATCCAAATCTTAAAAAGGATGTACAAAACCATTGAACATGAAAAGGAGGTGATTAGGTTTGGTCATGATGATTGGCCAAACCCATCAAAGAATATGATCATGGCTAGGATGTCCAAAGGAAAAGGTAAAGGAACCATGGCCGAACCCCATGGAAGAAAATGAATGGTTAATGTTGTTTAAAAGGAGTAGGAATTGGGTCATAGGGTTCGGCCACCTTGGATGGCCGAACCCCATGAAAGAATATGGAACTTTTTATGGTTTTTGAAGGATAAAAACCATACTAGGTTTTGGAGGTTTAAAGGGCTTTTAAAGGGAGTTAAGGTTACTGTTTTGGACCAGTTATTACATGGTTGAAACATGTGGTTATCATGGCCAAGTTGCTGGTTATAGACCATGGAAAAATAATGGAGTAATTGGGTTAAGAGAACCATAGGGTTCGGCCATGTGTATGGCCGAACCCCATGGACTGTTTTTATGGGTTAAGTTAAAGTAAGAACATGGTTGAAATTTATGGACTATGATGTGCTTTGCTTAAGACTTATACATGTTGATTTATGGACTTAGTATAGGTAATTAATCAGCCATCATGGATGATGGAAAGTGGAACGAAAACCGATTTGGTGAGGTTCGGCCATGAAGTATGGCCGAACCCCACTAATGGTTATTAGTGGCTTAAATGTGTAATTAATAATGTGATTGAAGTGGTATTTAAGAATGATTCAAGGGATCAAATTGTGATGGTGAGGTTCGGCCATGTTGTATGGCCGAACCCCACCAAGTGGATTGGTTATGGTTATTTGTTTTTTTAAGAAAAATTAGACAAAGGTTAGTATAGTGGCATAATGGTAAATATAGATGAAATGACCAAAGGATTGGAAATATGGGCTGAAACCAAAGTGGTAAGGCTCGGCCATGTTGTATGGCCGAACCCTACCAAGGTTCCTTGCGAAGTTGAGTTAATTGATTGGTTTTAGTTAAATAAAAAGAGAGACCAAAAAGTTAAGTGGGTGAGGTTCCGCCATGGGGTATGGCCGAACCCCACAAAGTGGATTTTTGGGATTTTGACTAAGTTGTAATCATATGGTTAAAAGTTTGATTTGCTGTTATACAAATAGGGCCACGGGACTTGCTTGAAGGGTGTACAAGTTGTAAGCGAGAGACAGTTCAAAAAAAATGTCAAAACTAAGTGAATATTGTGTAGGTTTTCCTACCTCTTTGTAACCACTCTCATATGTGATGTTTATCATGATTTTTATGAGTAGTTTATGTTAATGTATTATGTTCAAAATGGGATTATGAAATGCTAGAATATATTTCCAAATGGCATGTATCATGTATTCATTGACATCTCATGCATGGCATGGGGTGGTGGTTATGTAGCCGGAGGGTCCACACTCCGTCGGGGCGTCCGAAAAACCTATGTGGTGGTATCTTGATAATAAGAATTCCCATCAAGGGAAACCGGAGGGTCCACACTCCGTCAGGGCGTCCGAACAACCAATGTGGAGGGAGGATGTGTATATTTGTGATGGGTGGGACTCATTACATTTGCATCACAGACATAGCATTGTTTGTAAGATTTTGATGATATGTACCTTTATATTATTCACATGTTTTATACTCTAACCTTGTGGTAGCCCAAATCGGAAACACCTACTGGGCGTGTTGGTCTAACGCCCTGTAATGACCCGGAATTTGTGAATCACTGTGGTTATTATTTATTTTAGTGATGGAAATTGAGAATTTTAATGGAATAAATGTTAAGTGAATCAAAATTTGGGCAAAGGCCCAAGTATGGTCCAATGGACCATGGGTTGGATGAAATTCATTTAGTTGGTCAATAATGATTAATGTAATGGCCCGGAAATTGTAAATCAAAATATATGTGGTTATTGTTTGTTTTAATGGTGGAAATTGGAAATCTAATGGAATAGAGGGTAAATGGACCAAAATTTGGACAAAGGCCCAACTAGGGCCCAATGGATTATGGATTGGATTTAAGTTTACTTAAAGGGTCAATGGTGGTCAATTGGGCCAAGGATGGTCAAATTGGGCTCAATACCCATTTGGGACCCAATGGGTCAAGATAATGTAAACTCTAAGATAAAGGGGTAAGGATGACTGTAATTGGGCCATGGGCCCAATGGTGGCCCATCTAGTGGGAATGGACTTAATAAAATTTGAATCACCTAAGTTGGTGATGAGTTGACCAAGGTGACATGGTCCAATGGGACCCACCTCCACCTCACTAAGTGAGGTGGCGTGTGGACCAAGGTTTGGTGGGGCCGACCACCATGGTTGACTTGGTCAACCATGGGTGGATACATAGAAGGAAGATAAGAAATGGAATTAAATTAGGTGAGAATTAATTAACCTAAGGTAATTAGTTAATTTATTAAATGATTAAAATAATCAAATGAGGTGGTCAAATGGTCAAATGGTTAAATAAAGACCAAAAGCCATCTCATTTGTAAACACAAAAAAAAAAAAAAAACGTTGGGTGGTGGTTTATCTCAAATACCACCATGAATCTTAAAGCATAAAGCATAAACCATTAAAGTATGGAAAATATCTTAAGGCATCAAAAAAAAAAAAAGGAAACGTTGGCTAGTTGTCTTGGGTCATAAAGCATGAGAAATATCTCATGTGGGGTGGTTGGGAGAGTTAATGTAAAGTATAAGTAAAGCAACCCAAAGAGATAAGATAAGTTTTTATCTTATTCTCTCCATTTCACCCTCATCTCATTCTCTCCATCTCTTCCACTCTCTCATGGCCGTTCCTCATCTCTAAGGAAGAAAAAAAAAAAAAAAAGAAGGAAAATTTGGAAAAGAAGAAGAGAAGAAAGGATTTAGCTTGGGCCCTTCACCTCAAAGCCAAGGAAGCTAGACACCTCTTTATCCTCTCCTCCCTTCTCTCTCTCAAATCAAACCAAGCCCAAGCTTGGGGGTTTTCACCATTGATCAAGCATCCCAGCCGATCAAACAAGGAGAGGAAGGAGAAAGGAGGCTAAAGAAGCCGACGGGAGTGGCAAAAGTCGGAAGAGGCGTTGGATTGTAAGTATTTTCTTAAACAAGAAATTTTGGATTTTGAAGGTTTAAGATTTGGGATTCATTTTGTAAACTTAATGGTTGCCAAATGATTTTATGCCATGGATTTTAAATCCATCAATTTGAAGGATGGAAAGTGGACAAAACCCTAATGGGTAAATTAGGGTTAGGTTAAGGAAAAATAAATGGATTGAGTGCATTGTGTAATTAGGTATTAATCAAGCATGGAGAATGTTTATAATTTTTAGTGTTGTAAATAATTGAATGTCGTGAATTTTGTAAAGAAGTTTTACATGAGAGAATCATAGGAGATGGAAGTATGGAGAATGGTAGGATTTTTAAGTGCTTAATGAATAAATGTAAAGTGTCTTTGTGATAAAAAAGGGCACCAATGGACTAATGGACCATGAACCATGGGTTCGGCTATGGTGTATGGCCAAACCCTATGGTGGTGTAATGGTGGTCAAGTGGTGGATTTAATGTTTATGAAAAAAAATAAAAATAAATGGGGAATGTTAATAATGTATGATGAAATCCCCACATGGAGGGACTTGTGATGTGTTAGATTGAAATGTGAATGATGTTTATGGCCTCCAAAGGGCATGAATGGATAATGGACTCAATGTGGTTTAAATGCATAAGGTAAACCCCATGGGAAGACTTGATGAATTGGGTATTTTGAACCCATGAATTAATTTATGAACCACTTTATGTGGCTAAGTTTATGGATTCGAATGTGATCAAGGATGATGATTTAAATGTGTGAATAGGCCAAAGAAAAATAGGATAAAGACATCATGGGTTCGGCCATGGTGTATGGCCGAACCCATGACCCATTTGTGGGTAAACTTATGGATTAAGTTTGGTGTTATGTATGTGAGAAATGAATGAGGTTTAGAGTATTTAAAGGGCTGATTTTTAATAACTCAATTGTAGATCATTATGGCCTAAGGTTAATGTGTTTTTATATGATTAAATTAATGGCCTTTATGTTAAATTAAGTGGCTAAATTTAATGATTTTTAAGATATGTGTGATGGGTCATTAATGGATCCAAATCTATGAATCAAGTATGGACTTTATCATGCATGGATGAATGAGTGATTAGCCATGGAGGAAGGGGTAGTGGCAAAATTGTAAATAATGGCTAAAATGAAGAACTCCATGGGAGATGATCATGGGTTTAGGGATTCTAAGTAATTGCATTATGTATGGCTAAATAAAGCCTAGGATGGCTAGTTAGTTTTAAACTCACAAATTAAAGGGGTTAATGGATTAAATGGGTCCCGCAAAGCCTAAATGGTGACCGATTATTCATGTGGACTTGGAAATGATTAATGGGCTTAGAAATAGTTAAAATATGGACTGATTATGTGTATGTAATAAGGTATTGGACATCGCAAGCGGTGCATGATCGGCGACCGGGTCTGTCGGACGGAAACGGAAGAAAGAACGCTAGTCGGTATTCGGTAGGATTCTAACCTTTTTGTAAGCCATGGATTGAGTGATGGTTTCTTTGAATTATTTTGGAAATAATATGGTATGTTTTAAGATTGGTTTTGAATTATGTATTATGTAGGGGTTTTTACTTGATTCATTCCGGTAAGCATATGATTGGTTTAAAATGGGTTTTAATGCTATGATGTGATTATTGAGGCTTTGCTTGATCTATTTTGGGTAATCAAGTTATATGTTTTATTGATGGGATTTTCTTTAAATGTCATGGTTTGTTATTATATTCATTACATGGCATATGGCATCTACATCTCATGCATGGCATGGGAGGGATATGACAGGGGAAGGATGAAATGAAACCGGAGTCCATGCTCCGTCGGGGCGACCGATAAACAGACATGGAGATATTTTGATGTGTTTGATGTATCAGGGATGTTATATGTAATTATGATATCTTGATGATGATTCTTCCATCAAGGGGGAGGATTTGTGATTGTTTTACATCTAGACGAGGTTTTGCCGTCCAGGGGAATGATTTGTGATTGTTTTATATCTGGACGAGGTTTTGCCGTCCAGGGGGATGATTTGTGATTGTTTGTATCTTGACGAGGTTTTACCGTCAAGGGGGATATGACAGCATGACGGTATGGATGATGGGTGGGATTCATAACATCGACACCCATGGCATAGCATTCATTTTTATGGTCTTCGTTATGTATTATCTATATGCTTTGTTATCACTAATCCATGTGTTAGCCCTACTCGGAGTCCTACTGGGCGCGTGTTCTAACGCCCTACTTCTACCCTAGCTGACGATGCAGGAGATGGCGGAACGGAAGGACAGGACGGGAGTCAAGCTTAGGAGCTTGGGAAGGTGGACTAATTATTTTGTTTGAGTTTATTTTGAGAAAATGTGTATTTGCATAATTTAGCTTGTCAGAAATGTAATAACTTAGATGCCTTGCTATGTTTTATAAATTATTTTGGACAGTACAGTATGAGGGCATTTTAGTAATTTAATGGATATCTCTTCCCTGCTATCTGAAGATTGGTAGGATAGTGTCTATTATCATCCGCACTTATTTTTATGTTCCGTGAGCTTATTTGCTACGCGTGAACCGTACTCATGGACTTATGTTCCACGCACACGTAGGGTTGGCCAGTTAAGGGCCGGGCTTTAGAAGCTCGGAACTTAACTCGCGTCGTGACATCCGCGCCCTTTGTCACTTTTATTAAAAAAAAAAATTTACTCTGATTTTACGGTGAAAAGGGGCGGGTGTTACACGCCCTACCTCTATCCTTAGTGGATGATGCAGGAAAGGGGAAGGACGAGGATCGTGAAGGAACCCAAGCATAGGAGCTTGGGCTTTTGAAGGGATTAATTATGGATTGATTTATGGACCTTTTATTTATGTTTATTGGACAATGTAATTTGACAGTTTGATGACTTTGGGCATGTAATAATTTAGTTAAATAATTGCTATGGTTTGGATTGATGATTATGTTAAGACAACTATGGTAAAATGACAATGTACCATGCTATCTAATAAAATGGTGTAGTCATAGGTTCCATTATAATTTGCAGTTAGTTTAAGTGTTATTCCGCTTTGGTTATAATTTACTATGTGAGAACCATTCTCATGGACTTAGTCCATGCTCACATAGGTTTGGCCAGTTAAGGGTCAGACTTTAGAAGTCCGGACTTAACTCGCGTTGTGACGTCCCGCTCTTATCACTAGTATATTTATTCAAAAAAAAAAAAACTCTGATTTTTAGAGTGAAAAGGGCGGGGTGTTACAAGTCGGGTAAAAGGAGATGCAATCTTGGAGAAGTCCATGATAAACTTCCTATAATAACCAGCCAATCCCAGGAAGCTACGGATATCGGTCACATTTTTCGATGCTTCCATTCTCTCACTGCTGTCACTTTAGCCTGGTCCACAGCTATACCTTCTGCTGATATAACTTGCCCCAAAAAGTTGACATCAGATAGCCAAAATTCACACTTGCTTGCTTTGCCATATAACTGATTCTTCCTCAAGGTGTCCAGGACTTTACACAGGTGCTCAGCATGTTCCTCTTGACTTTTGGAATAGATCAAGATGTCATCAATAAATACGATCACAAACTGGTCAAGTGAGGACGGAAGATTCTGTTCATTAGATCTATGAACACAGCCGGTGCATTGGTGAGTCCAAACGGCATGACTACAAACTCATATAGTCCATACCGCGTTCTAAGGCTGTCTTCTCTATGTCCTCATCCTTAACCCGGATTTGATGATAGCCGGACATCAGATCAATCTTTGAGAAGTGGCTAGAACCCCTAAGTTGATCGAATAGATCATTGATCCTGGGTAGAGGGTATTTGTTCCTGACAGTCAATTGGTTCAATTTTCGGTAATCCACACACATCCGAAGTGTACCATCCTTCTTATTCACAAATAACACTGGGCTCCCCAAGATGATGTGCTGTTCCGGATTCATCCCAGTCTGAGCAGTTCATCAATCTGCTTCTTTAGCTCGGACATCTAGATGGTACCATCCGTTAATGTGGTAATGACACTGGAGCAGTTCCAGGGTAAAACTTGATCTCAAAATTAATCTCCCTCATGGGTGGCAAGCCAGGGAGTTCTGTTGGAAATACATCTGCGTAGTCTTTCACTATCGCCAGAAGTTCAGCCACCGGTGCCTTGTTTAATCTGATACTGTTCAATACTAGGTGGTTCAACCCTTCATGTAATCTTCTTCTTATAGGGATGTTCTGTTTTTCAGCATGTATTACATATTGCTTTCCCTCAGGTGACCAAAATTTCACCCTGCGAAGATGACAATCGATGTTGGCCTAAAAGCTAGTCAACCAATCTATGTCAAAGATGATGTCGTACTCAGTCATATCGAGTACCAGATAGTTAAACTCAAATCTGAGTCCAACGAGTTCAGTGTTCACTGCTGTGCCTATAAGCCCCAATGATGTGTCTCCGACGGGGGATACAATAGTGAGTGATGTGGACAATTTTTGTACTAATGTGCCAGTAGCGGATATGAATGCAGCAGATACAAAGGAGTGGGATGCTCCAGAATCAAATAATTCAAAGGCATAGGAACTACTGACTACTGCCATACCTTGAATCATGGAGTGATCCACTATTGCTGGAGGAGTTAAAGTAAATAGTCATACAGATCCTATAGGGTTAGGAGCCCGTCCCGCCTAATTGTATGGCCTGGTTCCTCGTGAATGAGTTTGTCTGGCTGGTGGGCGAAAAGAACCCCTGGAATGAGAGGGTCTGCTAAGCTGTGGGCATTCCCTCTTGAAATGGCCCGGCTGGTCACAATGGAAATAGTTGTTCACACCTCGGGAAACCTGAGAGACTGATGCTGATGGGGAGGGTTGGTTGGGACGAAAGCCCCCGTTGACCCAGTGGAAGGTGAGGGTCTCCCAAAGTTAGGTCGAAACCTCTTGTTGGGACGAAATGTACCTCCCCCACTCTGACCTCGGCAGTTGTCCACAAACCGCACTGTCTCGGCCATCTCTTGCTCCTCTATAGTAGCCCTGCTGACCATCTCTGCCAGTGTAGCTACCTTGAAGATGGTTACCTTGTCCCTAATGCTCAGTTGAAGGCCCCGCTGAAACTTACGAGCCCTTCGGTACTTCGTATTCACCATATATAGGGCATAACAGGACAGACCGAGGAACTCCTGATGGTACTCCGCCACCATCATGGTGCCTTGTACCAAAGATAGGAACGCTTGAGTGTGGTGCTCCTTCTCCTCCTCGGGGAAGTAGTGGTCCAAAAACGTAGCTGAGAACTGCTCCCATGTCATTACAGTCCTTTCCCCTTCCGGAATTAGCGCTCGCTATTTCTCTATCACCTCCCACCATTTACTGGCATCATCAATCAGTTGTGATGTAGCCAGCAATATCTTGTCTTCATGACTCGAGATCTTTAGTAGGGTTAGGATCTGAGTAATTTTCTTTAAACAGTTTTCTGCTCCGACAGGCCCTTCTTTCCCTTTGAAGTAAGGGGGGTGCTGCTGCTGGAAATCCCTGACCATCCTCTTGTCATTGGCCTTACTCGTGGTCCCATTTCCGTTCATATGCTGTTGAATAACAGAAGTGACCACTGCTTGGACCAAGTTTTGTACTTCGGGAGGCACCACGGGTATGTTCACGCTGTTTTGTTCCTCCTTTTGGTGGGGTGGTTGCTCCTCGTCATCCACATGTGGGTTTTGTCGGGTTCTTCTTCTTCTCGAAGGCATTTTTCCTAAGTCATTGAAAAACATCGTTGGCTTAGTTTCTTTATAAAGTTTGTGTTTTCACACTTTTGGGGAAATTACCAAATAACCACTCTTCATATTTCTTTGTTTTTGGGGAAACTTCCTAAGTATAAAGTGTTGGCTTTCTCAATTTGGGAATATCGGGGAAATATCTCCTAATTTACTATGTTTGATAAATCCAATTTATAGTGACTATACTTCATTTGCTATCATTCCTTTTTCGTCAAGTGTTGCTCTCAGATTAAATGTTCCAGTCTGAGTCTAACGAAGTAAATTAATCCGGCCCCCGTGCAGCGGACTCCAACGAGTCGGTTAGTTGGGATTCTTATCTGTCAGTGAGACATGATACCGTCTTAATCTTACTTCGAAAGATTCATCCTTCCTGTTTCGCTCTGATACCAAATGTAACGCCTCGCCCTTTTTCACTTGCCTAAAATCAGAGTCTATTTTTGTTTTTGAATAAAAGAGTGAGAGAGCGGGACGCCACGGCGCAAGCTAAGTCTGAGCTTCTAAAGCCCGACCCTTAACTGGCCAACCATACGTGTGCGTGGACCAAGTCCATTAAAATGGTTCACACGTATCAAGTTAACATGCAGAATAAACATAAATGCGGAATTATAATAGAATAACTATCATATTCCATTTTAGATAGTAAAGGAGTCCATTACTTAAACATAATTACCTTAAGTTAAAATATCCGAAATCAACATTCAAACAATAGCAAATATATCTACGTTATTACAGTCCCGAATGCTAGTTACTCAAATTACATAATCCATGAATAACTTAAAAAAAGAAACTAAGACATCCAATCTCCTAAGCTTGGCTCCAATCTCGTTCCTTGTTCCGTTCCATTCCTGTGTCATCAACTAGGGTAGAGGTAGGGCGTTAGACAACGCGCCCAGTAGGTACTCCAAGTAGGGTTAACACATGGGTTAGTACCAAAAATCATATAGCTAACAAAATATCAAAAACATGCATATCAATGCCATGCTATGGTTGTCATATGCCATGAGTCCCACCCATCATATCACAACACATTGTATCTTCTTGATGGAGTCTCCTCATCAAGGTATCCCCCACGGTTGCCTTACGGACGCCTCGATGGAGCGTGGACTCCGGTTAACTATTGATGGATAATGCACATCAAGGTCTTCCCACGAATGCTTTACGGACGCCCCAACGGAGTGTGGTCTCCGGTTATAATCATCCCTCCCATGCCATGCATGAGATGTAAGTGAACACATGCTATGTAATGATATAATCATAGTATTACAATCTCACATTTGAAACATATCATTTATACAAAATAACTCACCAAAATATGAATTAAAATCATCATACATAACCCATGGTTTCAATGATGTAGGAATCCTACCAATGATCAACTAATATGCCCTTGCGTTTTCGTCCGAAAACCGCTCACCGATCGTACCCGCTTGTGAGGTCCCGTTACCTTATAACATATCAATAAATCAAACCCATGTTCCATTTGATTTCCCACCATGTTTAATCCCATAAACATGCCTTAGTGGGGTTCGACCATACAACATGGCCGACCCTCACTCAGTAACGCCCCCCCCCCCCCCCCCCCCCTCCTTTTTCACTCGCTTTCCTTTCCGAAAATCAGAGTCTATTTTTTTTTAAAGAGTGATAGAGAGAGGGACGTCACGACACGAGCTAAGTCCGAACTTCTAAAGTCCGACCCTTAACTGGCCAACCCTATGTGTGCATGGACTAAGTACATGAAAACAGTTCACACATAATAATATCAACATGCGGAATTAAAATCAAAACATGCGGACATTCCCTCTTAATTTTATAAATCCTCCACTTAATCCTAATTAGAAGGTGCCATGC
Source organism: Chimonanthus salicifolius (assembly GCA_013350335.1). Classification (NCBI taxonomy): domain Eukaryota; kingdom Viridiplantae; phylum Streptophyta; class Magnoliopsida; order Laurales; family Calycanthaceae; genus Chimonanthus; species Chimonanthus salicifolius. Next base: position 26,536,410 of record CM023538.1, on the reverse strand, counting down.
GCCCCTTTGTCTTTCCTTTTATCAACTTCCAATCGGTATATCTTGCTTAGATAGCAAGTCACAATTTCAATCGTGTAATATACATAGAAGTTGCCATGCGCCCCTCTTGCTTCTGACTTTGGAGAGTCCTTTAATTTAGCAATTTCCTTGGTGCCGCTCCCAACAAGGTAAGGACTCCTTTTGGCGCATGATCATCTTGGATATGGATATCTCCTATACACGGCTAAGACATCTATCTCTAATTCTCTCCATGCACATAATAATAGATTGCATAGCTTGGATATGCAAATCTCACATACACGGCCAAAGATCTTTCATTTAATCTTAGCTATATTGCATTATTATTTAATTCAGCCCCATTTAATTTAAATTGAACTCACTAGGTGGTCATCCAAATTAACCATGACCCATTGGGTTCCAATTGGGCATTTTGACCCAAATAACAATCTTGACCCAATTAAACACATCTTACCCATTTATTTTAAATTGAACTATATAACAAATCCATTGGATCTTAATTAGGCAATGACCTAGCACTTTACCCATCTAAGGTCCATATCTAATAATTCACAAATTAAATGGCAAATTCCATAAATATTTATAACTTGAAAATCCGGAGTGTTGCAATACAACCCTCTTTTTAAATTTTCGTCCCGAAAATTGAGTGAAGTAGGGTTTCAAACATTTACATAAATAGTTCAGGATGAGCTGTTCCCATTTCCGACTCAAGTTCCCAAGTGGCTTCCTCGATGCCATGTCGATCCCATACCACCTTGACAAACTAGATCGCTCGGGTCTGTAATACCCTTTGTTCTGTGTCTACCACTCGGACAGGTTTTTCGACGTATGTCACGTTGCTTTGGATCTCTATGTCTTGCATGTTCAGTACATGAGAAGGATCAGGATTGTACTTCCTCAACATCGATATATGGAACACATCATGCAAAGATGCCAACTGTGAAGGGAGTGCCAATTGGTAAGCCACGTCCCCCATCCTTCTTCTGATTGAAAATGGTCCCACATATCTTGGTGACAATTTCCCCTTCTTTCCAAATCTCATGTGTCCCTTTCGTGGTGAGACTTTCAAGAACACCATGTCCCCCACTTCAAATTCAAGGAACCTCCTCCTCTTGTCAGCATAGCTCTTCTGACGACTTTGTGCAGTCAACAGATGCTACCGTATCAACTATATCTGCGCTGTAGTCTCTGCAACTAACTCAGGTCCAATCAGTGCAGGTTCACCGACCTCTGTCCAGCACACTGGTGACCTACATGGTCTACCATATAATGCCTCAAATGGAGCCATCTGAAGGCTTGCCTGTTAACTGTTGTTGCATGAGAATTCTACCAACGGCAAGTGATCCTCCCATCCACCCTTGAAATCTAGCATGCATGCTCTTAGCATATCCTCCAATGTTTGTATTGTCCTCTTAGACTACCCATCAGTCTGTGGATGGAATGTTGTGCTCGTCAGTAGGTCTGTTCCCATGGCTGACTGCATGCTCTTCCATACTCTGCCGGTGAATCGACCTGTGACACTCTGATTTCTCAATGAAGTGGATAATTACGAAAATGCCCCGGGTTTGTTAAATTAATTATTTTGTGATGTCAAATAAGGAAATAGTGGGGCCCATTGCTCAAATTAAGATCATATGAGCACATTATAAAGGTCAAGTTTGATTGGATGGGTAATGAACATCAATTGGATCGAAAATGGCTAAATGGGTCAAATGGCCCAATTGTACCGAATGGGTCAAGATGGATGATTTGATCATTGTGTAAGCTCAAATTAAATGGGGTCAAGCTGAACTGATAGGAAATCAGGTAGAGCAAAAATGGGTAGGCCTGATGCACAAGTGAAAACCATTTAAAAGTGGCAAAATCAGCCCATTAATGGGTCATGTTGTCAAAACGGGTCAAAGGGCTGTTTGGGGACCCAATGGGTCGGGTTGACTAGGTTGACCACGGATGACCGTGTGGGCCCTCAATTGAACTCAAGAATGAGTTAGTTCAGCTTGAGTTGGAATGATTTGAAGTGAGTTTGATTTAAGAAAAGAGTTGACTCAAATATGGAGCATTAAATGTGATGAGTTGGATGAGTTGGTTTAGAATAAAAATATCATGAGTTAAGTGAGTCAAGAGGAGGTGGAAATGAGTTGTAATCTCACACACCACTTGATCAAACCCATCTCAGCCGTTGAGTGTGAAGAGGTGCCTTGGCAAAGACAAGGGACACCAAGGTTGGGCGGCGCCCATCCATTGAATGGATGCATTGTTTCATTTCCAATGGGTACAACGTTTGGCACCAAGGGGTGTTTTGGTTGACACCCAATATCTCTTCGTTTTTGGCAAGAGTAAAGAGGGAGGATGAATGGGAGTTGGGGGCTGAAACTACAAAAGGAAAATATTACCATACTTGGCCGATTTTTACTTTGGAAATCCAAGAATTTCCATCTCTCTCTCCCTCTCTCCAATTCGAGAGGTTTTTGGCACCAGTTATTCAAGCACAAACCAGCAAAGAATTAAGGAAAGAAAGAAGAAATAAAAGGGAGAAACCAAGGATCAAAGGCAAGAAGGAAGTTTGGAAAATTTGGTAAGTATTTAGGTGTTATTTTGGTTTAATAACATGGAACAAATGGGGTGTGTATTGGGCCATGGTTATGGCCGAATACACCAAGGTTTTAACCTTGAATAACAGAGGTTTTAAAATGGTAAAGATGACCATTGGGTTCGGCCACCATAGAGGGCCGAACCCCATGTAAAAGATTGGTTGGTTTTCATGTTTTGAAACATGGAAACCATGGAGTTTTTGTGGACTGTTTTTGAGTTTTATTTGAGATTTAAATGCATGTTTTAAAGAGGGTTAAAAACATGGATCTAAATGACATAGAGACTGAAGTTAGCATGGGTCTAAATAGTGGATTAAAATTGATGAATTGGACCATTAGGATCGGCCATCTTGGATGGCCGAATCCCATGAAGTATGATGGTCATTTGGACAAGTTGATGAACTTAGTTGGATGGTTTTGAGAGGTAAAAATGCAGCAATGTTATATTGATATTATATGTTAAAATGACACCTAAAACATGTTTGAAAGACCAAAACATGGACATAGGGTTCGGCCACCTTGGATGGCCGAACCCCATGTAAGTAATTGATGGTTTTGGTGAGTTAAAAACCATATAAAGTTATGGTGTTCTTATGGCAATTAATGGATTAACATGTTTACTGTTTTGGTGGATTTTGTAACACCCCGCCCTTTTCACTGAATTTCAGAGTCTAATTTTTTTTTTTTAAAATAAACATCGGAAGAGAGCGGGCGGCGTCACGACGCGAGTTAAGTTCAGACTACCCAATTCTGAACCTTAACTGGCCACCCATGTGTACATGGAATAGACCATGATAGTGAATCACACATGGAACTAACATCAACATGCGGAATAATCTAGATTAATTGCGGAATAGAAAGACGAGATAGCAAGTAACAGTCTTAAATATTAAATAACATAGATCAACCATCCATAGGTTATTATCCTAATCAAACCATCGCAAATAACGAATTATTACATGTCCAACAATAGTATTCAAATGACAGTAATATAACGTAATCCAAACCCATCATTAAAGCACTTAGGTTCAGCTCCCCTCTTGGTCAATGACCTTTCCTTTCCCCTTGCTTGTACCTGCAATCTCCTCTGAGGATAGAATTAGGGCGTTAGATCAACGCGCCCAGTAGGTTCCCGAATCAGGGCTACCACATGTTAACATATAAAACATGCATATACATAATAATAATACATGTGAGACAAAATTCCATAAAAACATGCTATGTATGAAATGAACATGTAATGAGTCCCACCCATCACCATTCAACATAGCCATCACTTGACGGGATTCTCATCGTCAAGGTAACCCACAGTGGTCTTACGGACGCCCCGACGGAGTGTGGCCTCCGGATTCCTCCTGATGGGATTCTCATCATCAGGGTACCCCACAGTGGTCTTTCGGACGCCCCGACGGAGTGTGGCCTCCGGTTACAACACCATCATCCCATGCCATGCATGAGATGTCTATGCAAACATGTCATTTAGAAACATAACTTTACAATCATATAAGTTATCGAAATCAACATAAAACAGCATATGAAATAGTGGTTACAATAAAGGTAGGAAACCTACTGAAGATTCACTTCAGTACTTGATCTTTCTTTCACGTCACCCGGCCACGACTCGCACGTCGTTCAACTTCCGGTACCTTATCCATATAACAATCAATAAATCATACTATCACTTACTTGTTCATTCATATCTAAGACCCAACTACATCATGTGAGTCCTTTGATCAATCCCTTCGTTTGACTTGTATTCACAGATTTGCCATTGGTATAACCAATGTCTAATCTTGCTCATAATCAAAGTTCATAAAAGTAATCTACCTTAGTGGCTGGTTATTTACTTATCACTAAGTCCAAAGATAAATCCATATGTTTACTTAATCCAACTCATACAACCAAGTCATAATCTCCAACAAAACAATCTATGGGGTTCGGCCATTCATATGGCCGAACCCTATGATCCTCCTACACAATGATCCCATCATTTGTTTACAAGTTAGGCTCTACCATTTAGCCATATTAACTACAAGGTTCAGCTATCCCATGGCCAACCCAAAACAGCAAGCTTATTTCATTTAACATATATAGGAAAACCCATAAATCTTGGTCCATTCATCCCAAAGCTAGCCCCATGGGGTTTGGCCATGCACATGGCCGAACCCAATGGTTCTCTTGATCTGATTATCACCATGATCACTCATGGTTTAATCATGCTAATTCAACCATGATCAATACATGGTTCAGCCATCCAAAGGCTGACCCAAATCAGTAACCATAACCCTAAGTAAACAAAATAAAAACCATAAAGCAACCCATGGGGTTCGGCCATTCACATGGCCGAACCTCATGGCTCTTTGGGATTCAATTCTTCTAATAATCTTTCATCATTTATCCTGTATCTTAGGCATAAAAACAACAAACCTAATTCTATTTAAACTCCTATAGAAACCCCATGGTATTGCATGGTTTCTAACTCTTTGATTTCACAGCAATCATCAATCTCTTTCATGGGGTTCGGCCATTCAAGTTGGCCGAACCCTATGTCCATGAATTGATCCTTCAAACATGCATTAGGTGTTATTTAAATCATGCAATATCAGTACCCTTTTGCTGCCCTTATATCTCTTAGAAACCCTCTAATTAAATTCATCCAAACAGTCCATAAAAGTCCATGGTTTCCATGTTTCCCAACATGAAAACCAAGATTCTTTTACATGGGGTTCGGCCCTCCATGGTGGCCGAACCCAATGGTTATGTTTACTGTTTTTAAACCTCAGATAATCATGTAATAACAGTAAATAAAAATCAGGTTTTACCTTTCAAACAAACATCCAAAATCAACACAACTCCATGGGATTCGGCCATCCAAGATGGCCAATCCCCATGGTCCATTTTTTCCAATTTTAATCCACTGATTTAGACCACATAACTTCCACCTTTTCTGATATCCAAACCCATGTTTTAACCCTCTTTAAAACATGTATTTTAAATCTATTACAAACATCTAACATCAGTCCCAACTTATATGGTTTTAACTTCTAAAAACCATCAAAACTAGCCACTTGTTTTCATGGGGTTCGGCCATGCTAAGTGGCCGAACCCAATGGTCCATTTCCATCTTTTAATCCACTGATTTTAGACCATATAAACTTCAGTCCCTATGTCAATCAGATTCATGTTTTTTAACCATTCTAAAACATGTATTTAAATCTTAAATCAAAACCCAAAAACAGCCCACAAAATCCATGGTTTTCATGTTTCAAAACATGAAAACCAAGCCATCTCTTACATGGGGTTCGGCCCTTCATGGTGGCCGAACCCAATGGTTATTTTTTACCATTTTAAATCCTCCATAATCAAGGTTAAACACTGGTGTATTCGGCCATGACCATGGCCCAATACATACCCCACTTTATTAATCCAAAAGTCCATGAAACACTTACCAAATTCCAAGCTCTTGTCTTGCCTTTTGATCCTTGCTTCCTTTCCTTCTTATTTCCTTCCTTCTTTCTTAATTCCTTGCTGGTTTAAGCTTGAATAATTGATGCTAAAAACCTCTGCTGTTCCACTTAAGCAAATGAATTGGAGAGAGGGAGAGAGAGATGGAGAATCTTGGCTTTTCAATGGTGAAAAATGGCCAAGATGGTGTTTGTTTCCTTTAATAATTCAGCCCTCAAAACCCCTCCACTTCCTCATCAATTATTGCCTAAACCAATGGGACACTTGCTGCCAACAAATGCACCCATTGGCATTCCAACATTGAAGGCTTGGGGTTTCCAAATGGAATAGAAACCCCCCATATTCCATTTAATGTTTTGCATGAAACTCTCCATAACAAGTCCCCAAAGTGTGGGACTTGTTTTGGTTTGTTTGAGATCACCACACCTCCTCATATTCCACTTAACTCACTGAATTTTCAGCCCATTTGACTTCCATTTTTGACTCACTCAACTCAATGTCCAACTCACTATAATTAATACATTTCATTCAATGCACATGAGTTAACTCAACCCTTGATCTAATTCCAACTCACTTCAGTTCCACTCAACTGATTTAACTCGTGTTTTAGCTCCCTAGAGGGTCCACACGGTCAACCATAATCAACTCGACCCGTTGGGTCCACTTTTAGCTCCTTGACCCGTTTTTGACTCCATGACCCAATTATGGTATTTTGGTCATTTCTAATTGGTTTTTACATATGGATCAAGCCTACCCATTTTTTTCTCCACTTGATTTCCAATCAAATAGGCTTAACCCCATTTAATTTAAAATCACAAAGCGGTCAAATAATCCAGTAAGACCCGATGGGTCCCATTTGGGCCCTTTGACCCATTTAGCCATTTTCGACCCAATTGATGTAAATTACCCATCCAATCAAACTTGACATTCATAATGTGCTCATATGATCTTAATTTGAGCAATGGACCATACCATTTCCTTACTTAACATCACAAAATAATTAATTTAACACATCAGGGGCATTTTCGTAATTTATCCACTTCATTGAGAAATTACCCATCCAATCAAACTTGACATTCATAATGTGCTCATATGATCTTAATTTGAGCAATGGGTCCCACTATTTCCTTATTTACAATCACATTTATTGAATTCACCAATCCAGGGGCATTTTTGTAATTATTCCAACCGTTGAGAATTCTTTGACCCAATTAACCATTTTGACCTAATTTGATGTACATTACCCATCCATTATAATTTGACCCTTATAATATGTTCATAGGATCTTAATTTGAACAATGGGCCCCACTATTTTCTCATTTAACATCATAATGAATAAATTTACCAATCCAGGGGCATTTTCGTAAATATTCATCTTATTGAGAAATCGGGGTGTTACAATATAACCCTCTTTTTAAAATTTTCGCCCCGAAAATCGAGCGAAGTAGGGTTCTAAACGATTCCATAAATATCTCAGAGTGTGCTATTCTTATTTCCGATTTCAATTTCCCAAGTGACTTCTTCATTACCATGTCGATCCACACCACTTTGACAAATTGAATCGCTTGGTTCCGTAACACCTTTTGTTCTGTCTCATGTTATATCTTTTTCTCGTGAGCCATTTGTGATCTCACATAGATCAATCTACTTTGTTTCACTTTACCTGTTCTCATAGTATTTTCCATACGTACCTGCTCAATATGTTCTTTCATCTACTCTCCGTGTGAGGTAGTCTGTCAACACGAACCTATGCTCAAAGCTTTTTCTGATTCCATTTTAACTAGGTTTCTAGTTACATTCTCCTGGAATTCCATTAGCTAACTACAGAGCCAGGTGATCAGTCTAACTCGGCAGTCGTCCATAGTTTCCCATTCAAGTTTCACTAGACACCTATCTTTTCCGTTGAGTATATCTCCAAATTTAAACACATCTTTCTTTGCACATAAGTCTCTATGTGACTAACAACTTTTGTTCCAACTTCCACGATACCAATTCCCGGCATCAATCCAAACCACCATGGGAATAATCACCCATGGTTAAATACATCCATCCCTGGTGTTTCGCTTTCAATAAATATCATCTATCCCTGTTTTATAATCATCCATGAATATAACCCCTATGGGTATAATCCATTCATGGTAACAATCCATCCTTGGTATTACTCTGTCCAGGAGCATCATCTAAACACAGTTACTAACCATCCATGAATATAACCCACCTATGGGTATAATTCATTCATGGAAACCATCCATCCTTGGTATCACTCTGTCCATGAGTATCATTTATGTATGATTAATAACTATCCATGAAATAACCCACCTATGGGTATAATCCATTCATGGAAACCATCCATCCTTGGTATCACTTTGTCCATGAGTATCATTTATGTATGATGAATAACTATCCATGAAATAACCCACTTATGGGTATAATCCAATTCATGGAAACCATCCATCCTTGGTATCACTCTGTCCATGAGTATCATCTATCCATGATTTAATATCCGTAAGAACAACATTCAAATGAATCACTATAAGACTGTGGTAACCATATCAAATCACAATTATATCCTGACCCCTTGCAAGACTTAGGGCTCATGACTTACCAAGCAGAAGACCCACGTCCAACGTGATCCGGTCTACCTCGCCCTGCATCCCTTCACCTCATAGGTGATTCAGTCAAGCTCTAAGACGGTCACTCCGCATCTGACGAAGCTAGTACCACCCCCACCAGGTAAAATAGTACCTAGCTCTGCGCATTCTAGCACATCTAGTGTGCCAAACAGTCGTGAGAGTGCCCTCCAGCGCGTAGCATGCGAGGGACCCACTCCTCAACGGTAGTCCTACGGAACCAAGTCTCCGTATTTCGTATCAAGGTTCCCACAGCCTCATAGCTACTCAAAGCCATACTCATGAAGTTTATATTCTTATCTCATCAATACCATGTGAGGGACGCACCCATACCACATCTCAATCATCAACATCACGTGAGGGACGCACCCCATACCACGTCTCAATGTAATCAAGTGACCTCGTCACCTATATCTTAGTCCCAAAAATCCTCTTAGAATCATAACATCGCATACTTAATATAACTTCATACTTTATCCTTGTACAAAGGTGGGTAGGGTGAAACAAACCCTATGTATAACCAAAATATACACCCTTGCAAAAATAACCCTTTTTTTAATACCCTTCATATTACTTCCTATCCTAGTCTTCCGTAGAAGATTCCGCATCATTAGCGAACTTGAGATAGTTATCAGGACACATCATCGCCGTGTGCCCCAATACTTCACATGTTGTGCAGGGTATTAACCCAGGTCCTCCAATATAAGGACAATTACTCCTCGCCTTTCCATGCCCATACAGTCCATAGAACGGGCAGACAATGCCTAAAGGGTGAGGACAATACCTACAGTTGTGCCCGTCTTGATTTCACAACTCACATGTATCGTAGGGATCTACCTCCCTCGCCGATTCCAATATTATAGAAAAGTCTTCCATAGGATCCTCATAAAAGAAAAATCCCAGATCCTCCTCCTCTTCTTCCTCAAGAGGTTCCACTAACCAAGGAATATTTTCCACAAGATACTCGGGTAACGGTGCTAGATTCACCTCCTCCATTGGTGCTAAGTTCAATTCTTCCAATGGTGCTAGATTCCATTCCTCTTCCTGAAGGTTCACATTAGCCTCCATGTTGGTGTTGTTAGAAGCAGACACCAAGTCTATGGGATTGCTAGGAGTTCCACTGTAACACTCTAAGTACTCCACATTACTCGATATATCTGTATCATATCAATAAAATACAAGAATATTCAACAACAATTTTAAATAACCCACTCTTGGTTTTCAGGGGAATCTGATCACGCATTATATCATGTATTTTGTTTGGGGAAGATTACCAAATCATCACTCTTTGTATTCTTTTGTTTCTGGGGAAATCTCTAATTTCCTCTTGTTTGTTTCTCAGTGTGGGGATTTCAGGGGAGTTCATCCTACCTTGCTACGTTTGATTTGTCCAATTATGATGACTGTACTTTACTTTGCTATCTTTCATTGTCGTTCTCAGATTGATTGTTCAGTCCGAGTCACTCGAAGTAAATTAATCCGGCCCCCAGGCAGCGGACTCCGAAGAGTCGGTCAGTTGGGATTCTTATCCGTCAGTGAGACATGAAACCGTCTTAATCTTACTTCGATGATTCAACTTCCCGTTTCGCTCTGACACCAACTGTAACACCCCGCCCTTTTCACTGAATTTCAGAGTCTAATTTTTTTTTTTTAAAATAAACATCGGAAGAGAGCGGGCGGCGTCACGACGCGAGTTAAGTTCAGACTACCCAATTCTGAACCTTAACTGGCCACCCATGTGTACATGGAATAGACCATGATAGTGAATCACACATGGAACTAACATCAACATGCGGAATAATCTAGATTAATTGCGGAATAGAAAGACGAGATAGCAAGTAACAGTCTTAAATATTAAATAACATAGATCAACCATCCATAGGTTATTATCCTAATCAAACCATCGCAAATAACGAATTATTACATGTCCAACAATAGTATTCAAATGACAGTAATATAACGTAATCCAAACCCATCATTAAAGCACTTAGGTTCAGCTCCCCTCTTGGTCAATGACCTTTCCTTTCCCCTTGCTTGTACCTGCAATCTCCTCTGAGGATAGAATTAGGGCGTTAGATCAACGCGCCCAGTAGGTTCCCGAATCAGGGCTACCACATGTTAACATATAAAACATGCATATACATAATAATAATACATGTGAGACAAAATTCCATAAAAACATGCTATGTATGAAATGAACATGTAATGAGTCCCACCCATCACCATTCAACATAGCCATCACTTGACGGGATTCTCATCGTCAAGGTAACCCACAGTGGTCTTACGGACGCCCCGACGGAGTGTGGCCTCCGGATTCCTCCTGATGGGATTCTCATCATCAGGGTACCCCACAGTGGTCTTTCGGACGCCCCGACGGAGTGTGGCCTCCGGTTACAACACCATCATCCCATGCCATGCATGAGATGTCTATGCAAACATGTCATTTAGAAACATAACTTTACAATCATATAAGTTATCGAAATCAACATAAAACAACATATGAAATAGTGGTTACAATAAAGGTAGGAAACCTACTGAAGATTCACTTCAGTACTTGATCTTTCTTTCACGTCACCCGGTCACGACTCGCACGTCGTTCAACTTCCGGTACCTTATCCATATAACAATCAATAAATCATACTATCACTTACTTGTTCATTCATATCTAAGACCCAACTACATCATGTGAGTCCTTTGATCAATCCCTTCGTTTGACTTGTATTCACAGATTTGCCATTGGTATAACCAATGTCTAATCTTGCTCATAATCAAAGTTCATAAAAGTAATCTACCTTAGTGGCTGGTTATTTACTTATCACTAAGTCCAAAGATAAATCCATATGTTTACTTAATCCAACTCATACAACCAAGTCATAATCTCCAACAAAACAATCTATGGGGTTTGGCCATTCATATGGCCGAACCCTATGATCCTCCTACACAATGATCCCATCATTTGTTTACAAGTTAGGCTCTACCATTTAGCCATATTAACTACAAGGTTCAGCTATCCCATGGCCAACCCAAAACAGCAAGCTTATTTCATTTAACATATATAGGAAAACCCATAAATCTTGGTCCATTCATCCCAAAGCTAGCCCCATGGGGTTTGGCCATGCACATGGCCGAACCCAATGGTTCTCTTGATCTGATTATCACCATGATCACTCATGGTTTAATCATGCTAATTCAACCATGATCAATACATGGTTCAGCCATCCAAAGGCTGACCCAAATCAGTAACCATAACCCTAAGTAAACAAAATAAAAACCATAAAGCAACCCATGGGGTTCGGCCATTCACATGGCCGAACCTCATGGCTCTTTGGGATTCAATTCTTCTAATAATCTTTCATCATTTATCCTGTATCTTAGGCATAAAAACAGCAAACCTAATTCTATTTAAACTCCTATAGAAACCCCATGGTATTGCATGGTTTCTAACTCTTTGATTTCACAGCAATCATCAATCTCTTTCATGGGGTTCGGCCATTCAAGTTGGCCGAACCCTATGTCCATGAATTGATCCTTCAAACATGCATTAGGTGTTATTTAAATCATACAATATCAGTACCCTTTTGCTGCCCTTATATCTCTTAGAAACCCTCTAATTAAATTCATCCAAACAGTCCATAAAAGTCCATGGTTTCCATGTTTCCCAACATGAAAACCAAGATTCTTTTACATGGGGTTCGGCCCTCCATGGTGGCCGAACCCAATGGTTATGTTTACTGTTTTTAAACCTCAGATAATCATGTAATAACAGTAAATAAAAATCAGGTTTTACCTTTCAAACAAACATCCAAAATCAACACAACTCCATGGGATTCGGCCATCCAAGATGGCCAATCCCCATGGTCCATTTTTTCCAATTTTAATCCACTGATTTAGACCACATAACTTCCACCTTTTCTGATATCCAAACCCATGTTTTAACCCTCTTTAAAACATGTATTTTAAATCTATTACAAACATCTAACATCAGTCCCAACTTATATGGTTTTAACTTCTCAAAACCATCAAAACTAGCCACTTGTTTTCATGGGGTTCGGTCATGCTAAGTGGCCGAACCCAATGGTCCATTTCCATCTTTTAATCCACTGATTTTAGACCATATAAACTTCAGTCCCTATGTCAATCAGATTCATGTTTTTTAACCATTCTAAAACATGTATTTAAATCTTAAATCAAAACCCAAAAACAGCCCACAAAATCCATGGTTTTCATGTTTCAAAACATGAAAACCAAGCCATCTCTTACATGGGGTTCGGCCCTTCATGGTGGCCGAACCCAATGGTTATTTTTTACCATTTTAAATCCTCCATAATCAAGGTTAAACACTGGTGTATTCGGCCATGACCATGGCCCAATACATACCCCACTTTATTAATCCAAAAGTCCATGAAACACTTACCAAATTCCAAGCTCTTGTCTTGCCTTTTGATCCTTGCTTCCTTTCCTTCTTATTTCCTTCCTTCTTTCTTAATTCCTTGCTGGTTTAAGCTTGAATAATTGATGCTAAAAACCTCTGCTGTTCCACTTAAGCAAATGAATTGGAGAGAGGGAGAGAGAGATGGAGAATCTTGGCTTTTCAATGGTGAAAAATGGCCAAGATGGTGTTTGTTTCCTTTAATAATTCAGCCCTCAAAACCCCTCCACTTCCTCATCAATTATTGCCTAAACCAATGGGACACTTGCTGCCAACAAATGCACCCATTGGCATTCCAACATTGAAGGCTTGGGGTTTCCAAATGGAATAGAAACCCCCCATATTCCATTTAATGTTTTGCATGAAACTCTCCATAACAAGTCCCCAAAGTGTGGGACTTGTTTTGGTTTGTTTGAGATCACCACACCTCCTCATATTCCACTTAACTCACTGAATTTTCAGCCCATTTGACTTCCATTTTTGACTCACTCAACTCAATGTCCAAGTCACTAAAATTAATGCATTTCATTCAATGCACATGAGTTAACTCAACCCTTGATCTAATTCCAACTCACTTCAGTTCCACTCAACTGATTTAACTCGTGTTTTAGCTCCCTAGAGGGTCCACACGGTCAACCATAGTCAACTCGACCCGTTGGGTCCACTTTTAGCTCCTTGACCCGTTTTTGACTCCATGACCCAATTATGGTATTTTGGTCATTTCTAATTGGTTTTTACATATGGATCAAGCCTACCCATTTTTTCTCCACTTGATTTCCAATCAAATAGGCTTAACCCCATTTAATTTAAAATCACAAAGCGGTCAAATAATCCAGTAAGACCCGATGGGTCCCATTTGGGCCCTTTGACCCATTTAGCCATTTTCGACCCAATTGATGTAAATTACCCATCCAATCAAACTTGACATTCATAATGTGCTCATATGATCTTAATTTGAGCAATGGACCATACCATTTCCTTACTTAACATCACAAAATAATTAATTTAACACATCAGGGGCATTTTCGTAATTTATCCACTTCATTGAGAAATTACCCATCCAATCAAACTTGACATTCATAATGTGCTCATATGATCTTAATTTGAGCAATGGGTCCCACTATTTCCTTATTTACAATCACATTTATTGAATTCACCAATCCAGGGGCATTTTTGTAATTATTCCAACCGTTGAGAATTCTTTGACCCAATTAACCATTTTGACCTAATTTGATGTACATTACCCATCCATTATAATTTGACCCTTATAATATGTTCATAGGATCTTAATTTGAACAATGGGCCCCACTATTTTCTCATTTAACATCATAATTAATAAATTTACCAATCCAGGGGCATTTTCGTAAATATTCATCTTATTGAGAAATCGGGGTGTTACAGATTTTTATGCAGCTGAACCATGTATAATTCATGGTTGAGTTAGCATGATTAAACCATGAGTAATCATGGTGATTATTGGATCAAGTGAACCCTAGGGTTCAGCTATGAGTATGGCCGAACCCCATGGGGCTGTTTTTGATGATGATGGATTGTGGATGAAAATCTATAGGATGTGGTTCGGCCATATGGCATGGCCGAACCCCATCAATGATTATTTGATAGAATTGGGTTAAGTAATAAATGGGATTAAAGGTAATGAATGAAGAACCCAAATTAAAAAGGTGAGGTTCGGTCAAGTGGTGTGGCCGAACCCCACTAAGTTGGTTTAGATATGGTTAAACTAAAGGTTAGCCTAAATGGCATAAAAGTAATTATTGATGGAATGATCAATGATGGAAATGATCATAGGGTTGGATGTACGGACACAAACCAAGGTGGTATGGTTCGGCCATGTAGTATGGCCGAACCCTACCAAGGTATTTTTGTAGTACATGATGTGGTTGGGTCTTAGATGTGAATGAACAAATAAATGATAGTATGATTTACTGATTGTCATATGGTCAAGGTACCGGAAGTTGACGACGTATGAGTCGTGACCGTGTGACGCTAAAGAAAGATCAAGTACTGAAGTGAATCTTCAGTAGGTTTCCTACCTACTTGTAACCACATTTACACCTGTTTTCATGAAGGTTTTATGAGATATTGACACTATTACTTACCATATTTTGAATGATGAGTTATGTATTTACAAATGATATACAATGCATTGACATCTCATGCATGGCATGGAGTGATGGGAATGGAACAACATAATGATGATTACTTATTTACTGTCATTTGAAATATATTTTGATGGACATATAATAAGTTAATACTTGATATGGTTTGATTAGACTATTAACTATGGATGGTTGTTTACCTTAATTATCAATTGAGACTGTTACTTGCTATCTTTTCATATTATTTCCGCAGTTAATCTAGGTTATTCCGCATGTTGTTGTTAGTTCCATGTGTGATTCATTATCATGGTCTAGTCCATGTACACATGGGTGGCCAGTTAAGGTTCAGACTTGACTAGTCTGAACTTAACTCGCGTCGTGACGCTGCCCGCTCTCTTTCACTCTGTGTTTCTTTCAAAAGAAATTTTCAGACTATGATTTTAGGAAGGGGCGGGGCGTTACACGACCATCTCTGTCGGACATAATAGTCCGAGGAATACCATGTAATCTGATGATATCCCTGATATACCGTCGACCTAAAGTCTCAGATGATCTGTCATCCTGATGGGAATGAAATGTCCAGACTTGGTCAGTCGGTCTACCACGGCCCATATCGCATCGTTGCCCTTTGAAGACCTTGGAAACCCTGTCACAAAATCCATGGACATGTGCTCGTATTTCCATTCCGGCACAAGTAAGGGTTTGAGTAACCCTGGTGGCTTCTGATGTTCCGTCTTAACTTGCAGACACGTTAAGCAATGAGCCACAAATTCGACCACATCCTTCTTGAGTCCATGCCACCAACAATGTCTCTTCAGGTCGTGATACATCTTGGTGCTGCTCAGATAAATTGAAAGTTTGGTCTGATGTTCCTCAATTAGTAACTTTTTTCTGCAGCTCTTAGGTACATATATCCTTCCTCGGAATACAACACTCTGTCCTAGTCGTAACTCCCATTCTGGTATGACTTCAGCAGTAGACATCTTGGACCATAACTCTTCCACTTCCGGGTCTATCCGCTGTTCCTGTTCAATCTTAGTAACCATGTTGGATCGTATGATCAAATTGTACATACTCCCATGGCTTTTGATATATAAATTGAACTCTCGCATGGTATTCAGCATCTCCCATTCTGTCCTGATAAAACATGCCACTGATGCATGTGATATGCGGCTGAGGGCATCCGCCACCTTGTTCGCCTTGCCATGGTGATAACGAAGTGCAAACTCATAATCTGCTAGATATTCCATCCATCTGCATCACTCACTCAGGCTCCCAGAGGGGTGAACAACTGCTTTCATTGTGATCAGTCGGGCCATTTTAAGAGGGAATGTCCGCAACTCAACAAACCCTCTTATTCCAGGGATTCATCTCGCCCACCAGCTAGGCCAGCTAATTCACGAGGAGGCAGAACATTTAATCAAACGGGACCGGCGCCTATAGGATCTGGACGGTTATTTACCTTAGCACCTCCAGCAATAGAGGATCACTCTGTGATTCAAGGTATGGCGGTGGTCAGTAGTTCCTACGCCTTTGCTTTATTTGATTTTAGAGCATCCCACTCTTTTATATCTGCTGCATTCATATCTTCAGCTGGAACTTTAGTACAAAAACTGTCCACATCACTCATCAATGTATCCCCCGTCGGAGACACATCATTGGGGCTTATATGCACAATATTGAATACTGAACTCACTCGACTCAGATTTGAGTTCAACTATTTGGTACTCGATATGACAAAGTACGATATTATCTTCGGCATGGACTCGTTGGCTAGCTTTCAGGCCAACATTGATTGCTATCACCGTAGGGTGACATTTTGGTCACCCGAGGGAAAACAACATGTGGTGCGTACTGACAAACAAAGCAGACTGCATGAAGGGTTGAATCACCTGGTATTGAACAGTATCAGAATCAACAAAGCACCGGTGGCTGAACTTCCGACAACAGTAAAGGACTATGCGGATGTATTTCCAACATAACTCCCTAGCTTGCCACCCATGAGGGAGATCAATTTTGAAATCAAGTTGTACCCTGACACTACACCAGTGTCATTACCACACTACCGGATGGCACCTGTAACACCTCGGATTTTCAATTTATTATTTTTATGAAATTTATCCATTTTCAGTTGTGAATTTTAGATTTGATCTTAAATGGATAAAGAATTAGGCCATGACCCAATTAGGACCCAACCAATTTTGGAATTGGTCTTATTAAAATTTAAATAGGTTGAATTAATTTAGTGATGAATTATATCTAATTTTAAATAAAAGATTTTATGGCCGAATTTTGAAAGCGAAATCCATAGATTATGCACATGAGAGATATGTGGGATTTTTAAATCCACAATGATATGCTAGAATATTTGAAAAGGGGCGTTCTTAATTAAATTGGATTTGCATATCTTAAGAAAATGTTCAAAAATCAAATGAGATTATGCATGGTTAAATTTTGGATATTAAATCTATATGTTATGTGCATAAGATGGTAACCAAGGAAACTATCTAATCTAAATAAAAATGGAATTAAGGAAGGGAGGTCGGCAATTTCCATCTAAGGCATGGATGGGGCGCACGGCCAAAGGAGGGGGTTGCTTGTCTTAAACACTTTCTAATATTGGACCAAGGAAAGTGATAAAAGGAGAGATCAAGAGGTGTACACGGTTTTTGACATCCTTCATTGTTGAGTTTATTCCTCTCTCTCCCTCTCTCAAGTCCTCTCTCACGCCAAAGAGCAAGGAGAAGAAGAAGGCAACAACAAGAAGGTGGTTCGGCCAGCAAAAGGAAAGGAAAAGAAAATTGGAAGAACAAGAAACCATAGGGAAAAGCTTGGTGTTCTTATTTGATAATTATATTTTTGAAATAAAGAACCATAGGGTTCGGCCATGATGTTTGGCCGAACCCCATGGAAAAAGATAGGAGATGATTTTTAATGATTTAAATAGAGAGAAAGAACCATAGGGTTTGGCCTTAGTGCATGGCCGAACCCCATGGAAAGATTTGAGTTATTTGTTGGTTTTAAGAAAGAAAACCATGGAGATTGTTAATTAAGTGTTTGGTGTAAATGTTATGTGATTTGAAGGGATTAAAGGGCCAAACCATAATTGCATTATGGCTAAGTTGATTGGATCAAAAAGAATGGAAAAGAAAGGGGTGAGGTTCGGCCATGGTGTATGGCCGAACCCCATCAATTATATTTATGTTTTTAATTGATTTTATGGATGGTAATCGGTCAACGTTATTATTGAATGTTTAATTGAATCTAAACTAATGGCCAAGATCATGAACCATAGTGTTCGGCCATGGTGTATGGCCGAACCCCATGGGGTAGATTTGGAATGGTGGATGGATTTGGATGGCTAAATTAGAAAGCTTCTAATTAAGGAAAGGAGTTGCTAAATTGGAAAGCACTCCAATTATGGAAAAGAGGTTTCTAATCTAAGAAACTATCCAATTATGGAAAGGGGAGTCTAAATATGGAAGGAGTTGCTAAACTGGAAAGCACTCCAATTATGGAAAGGAGTAGGCTATATATGGAAACAATCTAATTATGGAAGTGTTTACTTAATTTGGAAACCTTCCATTTATGGAAGGAGGTCGCTTATTAAGTAAGTTTCTAACTATGGAAAGAAGAGTTTAAAGGGAAAAGTTTCTATTCTTGGAAGTGGACATTGGAATAAGAATGTACCTATTTATAGACCATGAAAGATGATTATGGAAACCTTCCAAATATGGAAGGGTGGATATTATTTATGGAAACTTAGGCTTCATGGGTTCGGCCATGTGTATGGCCGAATCCCATGAATCAAATTATGGGCTATGTTTAATCAATTATGATTTTAATGTTGCAATGATCAGATATTGGTTATGTAAGCCATGGATGGCATGTTTGTAAATATGTGAGAATATTGGACATTGGGTTCGGCCATGGTGTATAGCCGAACCCCATGAATTATTTTATGCACTATGTGTTTTGGATTACAAGAAATATGTATGGATGATTTGGAACCTAAGCAAAGAAAAAGGGCTATGGTTATGGACAATGGCATTTTCGTAAATAAGTATGAAAAATGGTAAGCCATGGGTTCGGCCATGGTGTATGGCCGAACCTCATGGGATTTTGTTTATGGACTTACAACCTTGTAATCAAGTGGGACTTGGCATTGATTTATCATTATATTATGAGGTAATGGGATCTCGCGAGCGGTACGCAATCAGTGATCGATTCTTGGACGGAAACGCAAGGACTCGTGAGCGGTCTTTGGTAGGATTCCACCTCTTTGAAACCATGGAATTATGTACACTTGTTTTATCTTATCTTTTGATGAAATCTATGTTTCAAAGGATATGCTTTATTGAATTTCAAATGCTATGTTTAGATTATTAAATAGCATGAATTGATTATGTTTCAAAAGGGTGATTTTAAATGCTATGTTTATGTTGGCATCTCATGCATAGCATGGGGTGGAGGATTTATAACCGGAGGGGTCACACTCCGTCGGGGCGTCCGAAAAAACTATGTGCAGGTACCTTGATGTGATTTCCATCAAGAAGAATCCGGAGGGTCCACAATCCGCCGGGGCGTCCGGAAGACCTATGTGGTGGGTACTTTTATGTACATGTGATGGGTGGGACTCATTGCATATTGTCATCATTGCATGGCATGGATTTTACCTGGTTTTATATATTATGTTATAATATATGTTTTGTACTAACCATGTGTTAGCCGTAACTGGAATACCTACTGGGCGCATTGTTCTAACGCCCTATTTCTACCCTAGTTGATGATATAGGTAATCAGGGGAACAATGAACGTAAGACGGACTAGGCATAGGAGCTTGGAAGATTTATTTTACATGTTTTGAATAAAGTTACTCATGAACTTGTATTTGAGTATTCGGATTTCGGAATGTAATAACTTAGATGGTCGAATGATTTATTGGATAATTATGATGTTTTGATTACGGATAAGGACTTGACGTACTTTGTTACCTGAATGGAATAGAACTTTGTTCTATTATGATTCCGCATTTTGATGTTATGATTCCACAGATTATGATTTTATTCCGCAAGTTGATATTGCTATGTGTGTACCATTTTTTATGGACTTGATCCATGCACAGATAGGGTTGGCCAGTTAAGGGTCGGGCTTTGGAAGTTCGGACTTAACTCTCGTCGTGACGTCCCGCTCTCTATCACTCTACTCTGTTATAAAAAAAAATTATAATCTGAATTTACGGGAAGAAGCTAGTGAAAAAGGGTGGGGCGTTACAGTTGGTGTCAGAGCGAACTCGAAACTTGAATCTCTCGGAGTAATTTAATCCGGTCTCGTGCATTAATTTACTTTGTTAGACTCAAACGGATGATAGCAAAGAAAGTACAGTCAAAATAATCGGATTATCAAAAATAGCGACATAGGATGTATTTCCCTAGAAACAAAACAAAATCAAGAGTGCATATTTGGAAATTTTCCCCAACAGGTAGGAAATACAAAATTTTGTTTATGTAAACTAAGTCTTGATATGTTTTCAATGACTTAGGGAAAAATGGCTCCAAAGGGAAAGTCAGTGAGAAATATCCGACAAAACGAAAAGGGGGGTGATGAGGAGGAACACCACTCTCATCGTGAGGAGGAACAATCTCACCATAAAGCGGAACAACACTCCTATCGTGAGGAAGAACAATCTCACCACGAGAGGGAAGAAAACAGCGTGAACATATGAGTGGTACCTCCTGAATTGCAAAATCTGGTTCAAGCGGTGGTTACTTCAGTGCTCCAACAACATCTGAATGAGAATGGAACCACCAACGAGAACAATGACAGGAGTATGGTCAAGGACTTCCAGCAACTAGCCCCTTCCTTACTTCAAGGGAAGAGAAGGGGCTGTCGGAGCGGAAAACTAGATGAAAAAGTTTTCACAGATCCTGACTTCGTTGAATATCACTGAATCATGCTCACAAGATTTTACTGGCCACATCACAGCTGATTGATGATGCTGGTAAATGGTGGGAGGTGATAGAGAAGCAGCGAGCAATTCTTCCAGAAGGAGAAAGGACTGCCATGACTTGGGAGCAGTTCTTAGCTACCTTCCTGGAACATTATTTTCCTAAGGAGGAGAAGGAGCGCCAGACCCAGGCCTTTCTATCTTTGGTACAGGGTACCTTGACGGTGGCAGAGTACCGCCAGGAGTTTCTCAGTTTATCTGTGTATGCATTCTATATGGTGGATACTGAGCATCGAAGGGTATGGAAGTTTGAGCGGGGCCTTCGGCCTAGCATAAGGGACCAAAGTAACTATATTCAAGGAACCCACATTGGCAGAAGTGGTCAGCAGGGCCACTATAGCAGAGCAAGAATTGGCTGAGTTGACGCGGTTTGACTACTTGCCGAGCTCAGAGTGGGAGGGGTACATTCCAACCCAACAAGAGGTTCCAACCAAACTCTAGTAGACTCGCATCATCTACCTGGTCAATAGGGGGCTTTCGTCCCAATTATCCCTCTCCATCTGCATCAGTCACTCAGGCTCCTAGAGGAGGGAGCAATTGCTTTCATTGTGATCAGCCTGGCCATTTTAAGAGGGAATGTCCACAACTTAACAAACCCTCTAATACTAGGGGCTCATCTCGTCCTGTAATAGCCCAGAATTTTTAAATCAATATAAATGTGGATATTATTTATTTAATGATGGAAATTGGGAACATTGATGGAATAGATGGTAAATGGATCAAAGTTTGGACAAAGGCCCAAGTATGGCCCAATGGACCATGGATTGGATTTAATTTATCTTAATGGTCAATGATGGTCAAATTGGGCCAATGATAGGTCAAATTGGGCCCAATACCCATTTGGGACCCAATGGGTCAAGATAGTTAAGCCCTAAGGTAAATGGGTAAGAGGTAAATGTAATTGGGCCATGGGCCCAATGGTGATCCAGTAAGTGGGAGTGTATGGAATGGGTTTAGATCACCTAAGTTAATTTGAAGTTGACCAAGGTAACATGGTCCAATGGGACCCACCTCCACCTCACCATGTGAGGTGGCTTGTGGACCAAAGATTGGTGGGGCCAGCCACCATGGTTGACTTGATCAACCATGGGTGAAGTAATGGAGAGGAGTTAAGGAATTAAAGGAGATAAAGTGGGAATTAATTAACTTAACCTAATTATCCAATTAATTAATGAATTAAGCTAATCAAAAGGTGGTCAAAGAAGTCAAAATGGGAAGACCAAACCATCTCATTTCCAAGTCAAAAACGTTGGGTGGTGGTTATCCCAACCACCACCATAAAGCATGAGAAATATCTCATGTGGGGTGGTTGGGAGATTTAATGCTAAAGTGTATTTTAAAGTAACCAAATAAGATAAATCCTTATCCCATTTTCTCCATATTTTCTATCAACTCTTTCACTCTCTCCCTCTCATGCACTCTCATAGTCGTCCCTCATGCCCAAGAAATAGAGAAGAAGAAAATTAAGGAAGAAGAAGGAGAAAAGCTTGGAGAAGAGGAAGAAAAGCCCTAGGGTTTGCCGACCACCTCAAGATAAAAATCTTGAGACATCTAGCTCATCTCCACTCTCTCTCTCTCTCTCTCTCTCTCTCTCTCTCTCTCTCTCTCTCTCTCTCGCTCTCTCAAATCTAACCCTACCATGGCCAAACCCTAGCTTGGGGGTTTCTCATCTTAATCAAGCATACTAGCCGCCCAAGGATCAAGAAGAAGGAGAGAGGAGGCTAAGGAAATCAAGAGGAGGAAGAAAAGCCAGAGGAGACGTCGGATTGTAAGTAAATCCTAAACAAAAGATTTGGATTTTTAGGGTTTAAGATTTGGGATACATTTTTGTTAAATTTAATGGTGGCCAAATTATTATTGGCCTTGGATCTCAAATCCATTCCATGGAAGGATGAATAAATGAACAAAGTGGATAAATTCGGTTAAGGAAAAATAAATACATTAAGGACTTTGGTACTAAGGATTGTGTAAAGCATGGGTTATGGACATTATGTGGTGAAATTGATTAAGCGTGGTTATATGGGGAGGTTGAAGAGGTAAATGGACCATAGGGTTCGGTCATGTAGCATGGCCGAACCCCATGGTAGATGATTGGGTTAATTATTAGGGTTTATAAGAATGGGAGACAATGAGAGTGGTTAATGATTTTAGGGTTTTAAATTGATTAAATGTAGGTAATTGAGGAAATTTTAATGGGTTGTTTAAGGTTAAAAAAATTTGGAGAATGAATTATGATTTTAGGGTTTTAAGTTGTGAATGCTTAAATATTAGTGAAATGTTAAGGGATTATGTATGCATGCATGAAAGAAAGGTTGGGCATCTTAAAGGGTTTTTAAGAATCAAGAATATGCAAAGGTATTGATGGTTTAAAAGTTTTAAATGGGTCTATGTTAAGGAATTTTTTTAAGGGTTGTAAGTGAGGGACTTGTGATGAATTCAAATGTGTAACAATGGACCCAAGAAAAATGGGAAAAGGACACCATGGGTTCGGCCATGGTGTATGGCCGAACCCATGGCCTAATTGTGAGCCTTTTGGTGCGTTAAATTGGAGGGTGAATGTGATACCCCTCCCCCTCCCTAAAAAGTCCCACATCGGTGGGAATGAAAGGGAGGGGTGGGTTTATTAAATCCCACCCAATTGGAACTCAAGTAAGAGGCCTTTTGGGCCAGGCCACGTGGGCCTGGGCCCAAATGCAAAACCGTGCGGGTTTGAGCTGTGTGCGAGGCCCAAAGCGGACAATATCTTACTGAGTTAAGCCCTAAGCCCTGTTGTCGGGTCGGGTCGTTACAGTGAATGATGTTTATGGCCTCCAAAGGGAATGAATGGGTAATGGACTCAGTGTAGTTTAAATGCATGAAGTAAACCCCATGGGAAGATTTGATGAATGGGGTATTTTGAACCCATGATCCATCAACCATTTAAAGGGTTAAGTATGGGGTTTTGGATGGGTTTAAATGAATAAGGGTTAGGTTAATTAAGGGGCTAATTTTAATGATGTTATTTCATGATTAAATGGGTCATTAAGGGATTGAATTAATGATCAATTATGGGCTTAAGTAGGCATGAATGAATGAGTAATTAATCATGTAAAGGAGTAGTGGCAAAAATGGTAAATATTGGCTAAAGTGAAGAAACCCACTAAGATATGATTTATGGGACTTAGAAATGGTTGAAACGTGGACTGATTTGGTAATGTATAATAAGGTATCGGGACATCGCAAACGGTACGCGATCGGCGACCAGATCTATCGGACGGAAACAAAAAAGGACGCGAGTCGATATTCGGTAGGATTCCTACCTTTTTGTAAGCCGTGGATTGTGTGATGGTTTCTTTGATTTATTTTGGGAATTTTATGGTTTATTATATGATGAATTTTAAGATCATGGTTTATGTATCTTATATGGCATAATGCAAGATTATGAATTATATGCCAAGTTATGAATTCTATATTATGATTATGGATTATACATATTACATAGCATAATGCATTACATCTCATGCATAGCATGGGCAGGAAAATAAAGGAACAGGAGTTCATGCTCCAGTCGGAACGACCGAGAAAAGACATGGGGATAGCCTAATAGGCTATAACCGGAGTCCATGCTCCGTCGGGGCGACGGAGAACAGGCATGGGGATAGCCTAATAGGCTTGTAACCGGAGTCCATGCTCCGTCGGGGCGACCGAGAACAGGCATGGGGACACCTTGATGAGGCCTTGCCGTCAAGGGGGATATTTTATGATTGGATATATCTTGACGAGGTTTTTCCAGTCGAGGGGGATATGACATCATGATGGTGGGGATGATGGGTGGGATTCATAACACCAACACCCATGGCATGGCATTCACTTTATAGTTTCATTATATGATTGTCTACCAGTTTTCACTGTATTATTATCAGTATGCTTGTTATCACTAATCCATATGCTAGCCCTACTCGGAGTCCTACTGGGCGCGTGGTCTAACGCCCTACTTCTACCCTAGCTAATGACGCAGGAAAGGCCAGAGCAGAAGGACGAGACGGGAGCCAAGCTTAGGAGCTTGGGGAGGCAGACTATTTATTTTATTTAAGTTTATTTTAGGAAATGTATTTGAGTAGCCTAGCATGTTGGAAATGTAATATTTTAGACTTATTGCTATGTTTTGGATTTGATTGTAGACATATGATGTTATGGCATTTTAGTAATTGAATGATGAAATCTTCCATGCTATCTAGAAAAATTGGTAGGATAGTATCTATTATCATTCCGCATTTAATGTATTATTCCTCGAGCTTACTTCTACGGGTGAACCATTCTCCGGGGACTCCATTCCACGCACCCGTAGGGTTGGCCAGTTAAGGGTCGGGCTTTAGAAGCTCGGACTTAACTCGCGTCGTGACGTCCGCGCCCTTTGTCACTCTTCTTAAAAAAAATAAAAAATTAGACTCTGATTTTTTGTGAAAAAGGGGCGGGCGTTACACGTCCACCAGTTAAGCCAGCTAATTCACGTGGAGGCAGAGCAGTTAATCAAGCAGGGCGGCCACCTGAAGGATCTGGACGGGTATTCACCTTAGCACCACCAGCAGCAGAGGATCATTCAGTGATTCAAGGTATGGCAGTAATCAGTACTTCCTACGCCTCTGTATTATTTGATTCGGGAGCATCACATTCTTTCATATCTGCTGCATTTATAACTGCTACTGGTACATTGGTACAAAAACTGTTCACATCATTCACTATTGTATCCCCCGTCGGAGACACATCATTGGGACTTATATGCACAGTAGTGAATACGGAACTTGCTGGACTCAGATTTGAGTTCAATTATTTGGTGCTCGATATGTCAGAATATGATATTATTTTCGGCATGGATTGGTTGGCTAGTTTTAAGGCCAACATTGATTGTTATCGTTGCAGGATGACATTTTTGTCGCCCGAGGGAAACTAACATGTGGTGCGTGCTGATAAACAAAGCAGACTGCATGAAGGATTGAATCATCTGGTATTGAACACTATCAGGATCAACAAGACACCGGTGGTTGAACTTTCGGAAATAGTAAAAGACTATGCGAACGTCTTTCCAAAGGAACTCCCTGGTTTGCCTCCCATGAGGAAGATCAATTTTGAAATCAAGCTGTATCTTGGCACTGCACTAGTGTCATTACCACATTAGCGGATGGCACCAGCAAAGATGTCCGAGTTAAAGAAGCAGATTGATGAACTGCTCAGATTGGGGTGCATTCGGAACAGTACGTCGGCTTGGGGAGCTCCAGTATTATTTGTGAAGAAAAAGGATCGTTCAAACCTGTATGTGTGTGGATTACCGATAAAATGAACCAGCTGACTGTCAGAAACAAGTACCCTCTACCCAAGATCGATGACTTATTTGATCAACTTAAAGGTTCCAGTCATTTTTCTAACATTGACTTGATATCCGGATATCACCAAATCCGGGTTAGGGAGGAGGACATAGAGAAGACAATCTTCAGAACGCGGTATGGGCTATATGAGTTTGTACTCATGCCGTTTGGAGTCACCAATGTAACGCCTGGACCTTTCCACCCGCTTAAAAATCAGAGTCTGAAAATTTCTTTTTAAAAGAAACATAGAGTGAACAAGGGCGGGCGGCGCCACTAAGCGAGCTAAGTTCCGGACTATCCAAGTCTGACCCTTAACTGGCCACCCATGTGTGCATGGACTAAACCCATGATAAATAATCCACACATGGAACTAAGTAAAACTTGAGGAATAGACATAACTGATTGCGGAATAAGTCAAATATGCGGAATTATGATCAATAGTCAGACTGCTCCATTATCAGATAGCAAAGTACAAGCCAAGTTTGCTTTAACATAATAACCTCATTAGACTATTCTCAAACTTTAGTTTTTATCCACAATAACTTAATTCATATATCCAACATCAAGACTATAATTCAAACCATAGCAAAGATAATAGCTATTACAAGTCCATAAATGAAATCCAAATAACAGTAAATTATAAAAATCACTCCAACATCAAGCTCTTAAGCTTGGCTCCCCTCCTGGTCATCAACCTTCTCTTTCCCTTTCCTTGTTCCAGCATTTTCCTCTAAGGATAGAATTCGGGCGTTAGATCAACGTGCCCAGTAGGTTCCCGATCAGGGCTACCACATGGTTAGCATATAAAACATGCATATATATCATAGTACATGATTATCAAAAACATATAAACCATGCTATATATGTATGCAAATGTAATGAGCCCCACCCATCACACATACATAGCCATCACTTGACGGGACTCTCACCGTCAAGGTAAATCACAATACACTATCATTTGGGACTCACACGATAAGGTAATCCACAGTAATCCTCGTTACTTGTGGAAAAACACTTCATCATTGAGTTGTTTCACAGTATTCTTTCATTGGGACTCACATTATAAGGTAATCCACAGTAATCCTCGTTACCTATGGAAAGACACTTCATCATTGAGTTGTTTCACAGAGTTCTTTCATTGGGACTGTCAAGTCAAGGTAACCCATAATCATCACCCCATGCCATGCATGAGATGTCAATGTACATGTATGTCACTTGTAAATACATATCTCATCATTCAAAACCATATTTGAAACATAATATCAAATACAACATATCTCATAAAAACATAATAAAACCAAATCATAATTGTGGTTAAGGTCTTCAGTAATTGATCTTTCTTTAGCGTCACCCGGTCACGACTCGCACATCGTCAACTTCCGGTACCTTGTCCATATAACAATAAGTAAATCATACTATCCTTTAATTATTCATTCACATCTAAGACCCAACCACATCTTGTGGGGTTCAGCCATGCCCATGGCCGAACATCACTAACTTAGGATTTAACCTCCTTTTTCATTTAATCAATTCTTAAATACTTAACCCTTTAAACATGTCTTGGTAGGGTTCGGCCATATACCATGGCCGAACCATACCACCTTGGTTTAACCCTTCTTTCATGTCCTTTTAAATTTTCTCTATCCAGGTTTACATTATCACCCAGTATTTACAGCTTTGCCACTAGGCTAAGCGATATCAAAACCATTGTCATTTCTTTGGGGTTCGGCCCTATACATGGCCGAACCTTGTAATCCCTTTTATCCATCACCAAATGGTTCTCCATTGGGATATTTTAAACCCTTTATAAACTCATGAAAGCAATAACAAATACTACCATAAACTTAGACCACTTAACCCATACCCATGGCCGAACCCTATGGTTCACTTGGTTCAATATTCACCATGATTACTCATGGTTTTAACATGCTAATTCAACCATGAACAATACATGGTTCAGCCGTATATTGACCACCGAAAACAGCAAACATAACTTCATTAAATTCCCATAAGAGCGCCATAACTTTATATGGGTTCTATCTCACAAAATCATCAAATACTTTCATAAAAATGTCATACCATTTCATGGGGTTCAGCCATCCCAATTGGCCGAACCTCATGGCCTATGGTTTACACCCTTTTTGTCAAATAATTAGCTTTATTTAAAACACGTAAACCTCTCCACAATTGATATGATTGTCATCTCTTGAAAGCCCTACAAATCATCAAATACTTTCATGGGGTTCGGCCATCCAAGGTGGCCGAACCCTATATCCATGTCTTGGTCCTTATGAACATGTTTTAGGCCTCATTTAAACATGTAATAATCCGTATAATGTTACCGAGTTTTTACCTCTCAAAACCCTCCAAATCAATCCATCACTTTGCATGGTTTTCACTTTATAACAACTCAATCCAAATGACCCTAACACTTCATGGAGTTCGGCCATCTAAGATGGCCGAGCCCAATGGTCCATTTTATAAATTTATATCCATGGTTTAGACCCATGATACCTTCAGTCCTACATGACATTCAAGTCCATGTTCTAACCCTCTTTAAAACATGCATTTTAAGTCCTAAAGAAACATCTAAAACAGTCCACAAATTGCATGGTTTCTATGTTTCAAAGTCATCAAAACCAACCAATTATTTACATGGGGTTCGGCCCTCCAAGTTGGCAGGACCCAATGATCCCTTTTAAAATTTTAAAACCTCCATTACTCAAGGTTTAAACCTTGATGCATTCGGCCATACCCATGGCCCAATACATGCTCCATTTGTTCCATGTTATTAAGCCAAAATAACACATAAATACTTACCAAACTTCCTTTGCCTATGATCCTTGCCTTCTCGCCTCTCTTTTCTTCCTTTCTTCCTTAATCCTTTGCTGGTTTATGCTTGATTAATTGGTGCCAACACCTCTGCTGTTCAGCCAAGAAAAACGAGTTTGGAGAGTGGGAGAGAGATGAGGATTTGCTTAGAATTTCTTGTGTGAAAAATGGCCATATGAGTTGGTCTTTCCCTTTTGTAATTCAGCCACAACCTCCATTCATTTCCCTCATTATTTCTTAGCAAAAACGATGGGATATTGGGTGCCATCCAAGAGACCGCTTCACCCAAACGTTGCATCCATTGAAATCAGCCAATGCATCTCATTAAATGAGATGATGCCGCCCAACCTTAGTGTCCCTTGGCTTTGGCCAAGGCACCTCTTCATCCAACGGCTAGGATTTGTTTGATTAAGAGTTGTGTGAGATTAGAACTCCTTTCCACTTCCTCTTGACTCACTTGACCTTATGATCTTTTTATTCCAACTCAACTCATCCAACTCAACACATTTAATGCACCACATTTGAGTCAACTCTAATCTTAATTAAAACTTACTCCAAATCAGTCCAACTCAAGCTGAACTAACTCACACTTGAGTTCATCTGAGGACCCACACGGTCATCCAGTGGTCAACTTGGTCAACCCAACCCATTGGGTCCCCAATCAGCCCCTTGACCCGTTTTGACAACATGACCCATTAATGGGCTGATTTTGCCATTTTTAATTGGTTTTCACTTGTGCATTCAAGCCTACCCATTTTCGCTCCACTTGATTTCCAATCAATTGAGCTTAACCCCATTTAAATTGAGCTCACCCAATGGTCAAATAATCCCTTATGACCCATTGGGTCCCAATTGGGCCCTTTGACCCATTTAGCCATTTTCGACCCAATTGATGTACATTACCTGTAACACCCCTGCCCTTTTCACTCTAATTTTCAGAGTTTATTTCTTTTAAATATAATAATCATGTGATCGGGGCAGAGTGTCACGACGCGAGTTAAGTTCGGATCTCTAAATCCGACCCTTAACTTACCAAGCCCATGTGCGTATGAACTAAGTCCATAAAATTGATCCGCACATGGTACATATATAACTTGCGGAATTAACTTAGTTTTAATCTAAGTGAGGTTATAATAGAACCTATGACTATTCCAATTTTCCATTCTTAGATAGCAAAGTACATAATCTTATTCTCCAAAATTACTAAATAATATTAATCTACCATTCAATCAAACCATCCAAAATAAAGCAAACCATAGCATCTACCTAACTACTTATTACATGCCAACATAACTAATTACCAAATTACATTGTCCAAATTCAAATAACAAATCCATAAATAGTCCATTCATGTCCATTCAAATCCATTCAAAATGCCCAAGCTCCTATGCTTGGTTTTCATCTCGATCCACGTTCTTCCCTTTCCCTGCATCATCCACTAAGGATATAGATAGGGCGTTAGATCAACGCGCCCAGTAGTGTTTCCGAATAGGGCTACCACATGGTTAGTCAAAAACATGCAAATAATATAATAATAATAATACATGTGTGATAAAATTCCATAAAAACATGCTATGTATGAAATGAACATGTAATGAGGCTCACCCATCACCATTCAACATAGCCATCACTTGACGGGATTCTCATCGTCAAGGTAACCCACAGTGGTCTTTCGGACTCCCCGACGGAGTGTGGCCTCCGGATTCCTCCTGATGGGATTCTCATCATTAGGGTACCCCACAGTGGTCTTTCGGACGCCCCTGACGGAGTGTGGCCTCTGGTTACAACACCATCATCCCATCCCATGCATGAGATGTCTATGCAAATATATAATTTAGAAACATAACTTTACAATCATATAAGTTATCGAAATCAACATAAAACAGCATATGAAATAGTGTTTACAATAAAGGTAGGAAACCTACTCTTGTTTACTTTGTTCGACCCTTCCTTTGAACCATCTTCCGATCACGGCTTGTACACCGTTCTAGAAATCCCAAAACCTTATTTACATAACAGCAAGTTAAGCATTCATTCATGTGATTCTAACTTAGTCTAAGTCCCAAAAATCCACTTAAACTTCCATGTCCTATCTTAGCCATAGAACCCCATAGTTACAATAATGCCACTATACTACCCTTTGCTTAATTTTTCCTTAGAAAACAAAGTCCATAATTGATGTGATTTCCATCTTCTTGAAAGCCAAACCAAACAATCAATTACTTACATGGGGTTCAGCCATCCAAGGTGGCCGAACTCTATGTCCAGGTTTTGGTCCTCTTAAACATGTTTTTGGTCTCATTTAGACATAGGATAACTATATAATGTTACCATGTTTTTACCCTTCAAAATCATCCAATAAATCCATCACTTTGTATGATTTCCATTTTGTAAAACTCAATCCAAATATCCACAAAACAGTCCATGGGGTTCGGCCATACATATGGCCGAACCCAATGGTTCTCTTGGTGTAATTATTCCAACCATTGTCCATGGTTTTAATCCACAATTTAACCATAGCATTAATATGGTTCAGCCAAGCCATAGTTACCCAAAAACATTAAGCTTATCTTCACTTTAAATCCTTTAAAAATCTTCATTAACTAATATGGATTTTATCCCTCAAACACCATTAAAAATCACCAAGTTTTTCCATGGGGTTCGGCCATCCAATGGGGCCGAACCCTATGGTCCATATTTTATCATTTAAACATCATAATTCTAGATTAAATTCCTTGATGCGTTCCACCAATCCATAGCCCAACACATGACACTTAAAACCATAATTTTAGAACTTTTCAAAGCATGCAATCAATCTAACTTAGCATCCAAAAACAGTCCATGATTTTTGTTCAAAAAGACCATCCAAATAATCCATTCTTTTCATGGGGTTCGGCCATCCCATGTGGCCGAACCCTATAATCCATTTTTTTCATCTTATTCATGCACTTCCAACCAATATCTAATCCTTGTTAGATTCGGCCATCCAATGGCCGGATCATGATTCTTTATTAAAAATAGTTTATCGAAAACCTACCGTTTCCGCGACTCCTCCAATTGATCTTCACTCAGGCTTGTTCCTTCCCTTTTTGCTGGACTTGTCTTAATGAAAAGGGATCAATCCAAGGACTGATTAAGCAACCAACTGCTGCTCTAATTTTTGGAATGTAGAAAACCGCAGAGAGATAGAGAGAGAGAGAGAGAGAAAGAATTTTGGCTTTGGATGGGAAACCTTGATGCCAACTCCTTTGCTCAATGTATGCTTTTGTCTTGGTGAAATAAATCAATCAAGGACTGATTTCATATCAGTAACCAGCTGCTGTTCTTGATCTTAGAGAGATGATATCAGTCCAAGGAAGAGAGAGAGATAGAGAGAGTAAAATGAAAATCCTTTGTTTGATCAAAAACAGCCCAAGGTTAACCTTATGTAACTCCCTCACCTCAATCAAAGTTCTTTATGTTACTTGGGGGTTTCATCTATGAAATGAAAACACCCCTAGCAACCAACGTCCCTTGCGGTTGGACTAGTGTAACCTCCCCTTTCCTTAAGGTCTTACATGGGAGTTTCATTTTGAAATGTAACTCCCTATGTGCTGTACCGTCCCTCTATTGTTTGCCTCTATGTTTTGGACTTGTGTAACAGCCACCATTCTCATGTGTAACTCCACAAACAGCAGCTCCATTCAGCCCTCATCAACGTCCCATGTGGGAGTTCTATCATTGGAATAAAACTCCCCTCCTCCAAGTGTGAACACACTTTGTAACTCCCATTGATTTAATATATAATTTGAATTTGGAATGCCATAATCTATTGTGTGTAACTCCTCCAATCAGCTACCCATTTTATTCTCCAACCTTGGAGTTACATGCATGAACCATCAATCTATGTATTGGCTGTCTTTTGAAGACCCAAGCATGGCATAAACCCTATACCATCTCCAACGTGCATAATGATTTGAAACTCAACTCTCACCCAAGTAACTCCCATGTAATGCCATTTTCATTCTTCACTTGGGTGGGAGTTACATGCATATAAATTTCCCATGCAGCCAACGTTTCTTAGTGTTTGAATTTGAAACAACCTACAAACCTTCTATCTCTACATCTCACTCACTTAAAGATACATATTCATCCAACTCATTTATTTAACTCACCCAATCTAACTCATTCATTTAATTTAACTTAACTAATAAATTCAACTCAACTAAACCCATCATTCATTTCAACTCAAACCAAACTCAAGCAATTAATAAACTTAAATTAACTAAGCTTGAACTCAATCCATGATTAATCATGCCATTCACGACCCATTGGGTCCCATTTAGCCATTTTGACCCATTTAACAAAAATTTGACCCCATTATGATTCTTGACCCGTTTAACTTCATCTTATCCATTTATTTGTTTTGTAATCAAAACTACTAACCATTGGGTCTTGATTTAACCATTGACCCATTTAAATTCAACTCAAATATAACACAATGGCAATTCCGTAAATATAAATAAATTCATATAAATTGATAACTTTGAAATTCCAGGGTGTTACATTACCCATCCAATCAAATTTAACATTTATAATGTGTTCATATAATCTTAATTTGAGCAATGGGCCCCACCATTTCCTTATTTAACATCATAATTAATAAATTTACCAATCCAGGGGCATTTTCGTAATTATCCATTTCATTGAGAAATTGGGGTGTTACAACCAATGCACTGACTGTGTTCATGGATCTTATGAACAGGATCTTCCGTGCTTATTTGGACCAATTTGTTATTGTACTCATTGATGATATTTTGATTTACTCTAAGACTCAGAAAGAACATACTGAGCACCTGAGAATAGTTCTGGACACTTTTAGGAAGAACCAGTTATATGCTAAAGCCAGTAAATGTGAATTTTGGCTATTTGAGATCAACTTTTTGGGACATGTTATATCAGAAGAAGGTATAGTCGTAGACCCGACTAAGATAGTGTAACGCCCCGCCCTTTTTACCCTTCCGAAAATCAGAGTCTAAAAATTTCTTTTGAAAAAAACATAGAGTGAACAAGAGCGGGAGGCGCCACGACGCGAGCTAAGTTCGGACTTCCAAAGTCCGACCCTTAACTGGCCACCCATGTGTACATGGACTAAACCATGACAACAAACCACATATGGAACTAAATAATGACTTGCGGAATAAACTAGACTAACTGCGGAAATAGAATGAATAGATAGCAAGTAACAGTCTCAATTAATAATTAACATAAAACAACCATCCATAGTTAATAACCTAATCAAACCATAGCAAAGTATTAACTTATTACATGTCCAGCAATTATAACTCAAACGACAATAAATAAGAAGTCTTGTTCATCAATCAAGCGCTTAGGCTTGGCTCCCCTCCTGGTTATCGTCCTTCTCTTTCCCCTTCCTTGTTCTACATTATCCTCTATGGATAGAATTAGGGCGTTAGATCAAAGCGCCCAGTAGGTTCCCGATCAGGGCTACCACATGGTTAGCATATAAAACATGCATATATATATATATCATAGTACATGATTATCAATAAAACATCTGAAAACAATGCTATGTATGTAAGTGCATATGTAATGAGCCCCACCCCATCACACATACATAGCCATCACTTGACGGGACTCTCATCGTCAAGGTAAATCACAATACACTTTCATTTGGGACTCACAGTATTCTTTCATTGGGACTCACATGATAAGGTAATCCACAGTAAACCTCGTTACCTGTGGAAAGACACTTCATCATTGAGTTGTTTCACAATGTTCTTTCATTGGGACACACATGATAAGGTAATCCACAGTAATCCTCGTTACCTGTGGAAAGACACTTCATCATTGAGTTGTTTCACGGTGTTCTTTCATTGGGACTCTCAAGTCAAGGTAATCCATAATCAACACCCCATGCCATGCATGAGATATCAATGTACATGTATGTCATTTGTAAATACATATCTCATCATTCAAAACCATATTTGAAACATAATATCAAATACAACATATCTCATAAAAACATAATAAAACCAAATCATAATTGTGGTTACAAGTAGGTAGGAAACCTACTGAAGATTCACTTCAGTACTTGATCTTTCTTAATCGTCAGCCGGTCACGACTCGTACGCCGTATATGCAAGTCTGGATACCCTATTTAAATAGCAGCAAACCAAACATTTATCATGTAGTTCCAACTTAGTCAATTTCCCAAAATGTACTATGTGGGGTTCGGCCATGCCCATGGCCGAACATCATCAACTTAGGATTTAATCTCCTTTTTCATTTAACCAATTCTTAAATACTTACCCCTTTAAACATGACTTGGTAGGGTTCAGCCATACATCATGGCCGATCAATACCTCCTTGGTTTAACCTTCTTTCATGACCTCTTAAACTTTATCTATCCATATTTACATTATCATCCGCATTTACAGCTTTCCCACTAGGCTAAGCTATATCAAAACCATTATCCTTTTATGAGGTTCAGCCCTATACATGGCCGAACCTTGTAATCCCTTTTATCCATCACCAAATGGTTCTCCATTAGGATATTTTAAACCTTTTAAATCAACATGGAACCATTAACAATTACTATTCATAAACTTAGCCAATTTAACCCATGCAATGGTCCATGGGGTTCGACCCTATACATGGCCAAACACAATGGTTCCCTTGGCTCAATAATCTCCATGATTACTCATGGTTTTAACATGCTATTTCAACCATGATCAATACATGGTTCAGCCATCCAAAGGCTGACCCAAATCAGTAACCATAACCCCAAGCAAATCAAATAAAAACCATAAAGCAACCCATGACGTTTGGCCATGGTTCTTTGGATACAATTCTTCTAATGATCTTACATAATTTATCATGCATCTTAGCATAAAAACAGCAAACATATTTCTATTTAAAATCCCATAGAAACCCCATGATATTGCATGGTTTCTAACTCTCCAAATTCATAACAAACATCAATTTCTTTCATGGGGTTCGGCCATTCAAGGTGGCCGAACCCTATGTCCATGACTTGGTCCTCATAAACATGTTTTTGATCTCATTTAAACATGTAATAATCAATATAATATTACCGGGTTTTTACCTCTCAAAACCATCCAAATCTGTCCATCACTTTGCATGATTTCCACTTTATAACAACTCAATCCAAATGACCATACATTTCATATGATTTCATGGGGTTCGGCCATGCTCATTGGCCGAACCCTATGGCCTTTGGTTTGAACTTCTTAGACATTCATCTTATGTCTAAAGTAATCTCCCAAAACAGTAACTCATTTGCATAATTTTAACTTACAAAATAAACCATCAAAATTCCAACATCATTTCATGGGGATTGGCCATCCAAGATGGCCGATCCCAATGATCCATTTCATCATTTAATTCCCAAGGTTTAGACCCATGATACCTTCAGTCCTTTATGACATCCAAATCCATGTTTTTAACCTCTTTAAAACATGCATTTTAAATCCAACAAAAACATCCAAAACAGTCCATGGTTTTGTCCTACAAAAACCATCCAATTTAACCCATTCTTTTCATGGGGTTCGGCCATCCCCAATGGCCGAACTCTATGATCAAATTCCCATCTTACTTATGAAATACCATCCAAGGTCTAATCCTTGATGGATTCGTCCATACCCATGGCCCAAGACATGTTCCATTTGTCCCATCTTTTTAAACAAAATCCATGGAAATACTTACCAAATTTTCCAAGCTTTTCCTTTGCCTTTGCTCCTTACTTCCTATCTTTCTTTGCCTTCCTTCCTTTGCTGGTTTATGCTTGATCTACTGGTGAAACACCAGCAGCTAGTTCAGCCAAGAAGATGATGTTCTTGAGAGGGGGAGAGGGATGGATTTCTAAGGTGTTTGCAAAGTGAAAATTGGCCATATGATGTGTTTGCTGTCTTTGTTTAACAACCCAAAGCATCTCATAACTCCTCATTAATCTTTTGATAAAACTAAGGAGGTATTGGGTGCCATCCAAGGCACCCCTTGGTGCCAAAGGTTGCAACCCTTCATGTAAGCCCATGCATCTTATCTCATTTACATAAATGCATTTAAGACTTTGCATGGAGACCACCATAACAAGTCCCCAATGTGTGGGACTTGTTTTGGTGGTTATGACTAAGCCAACCTAGTCATATTCCCTCTGAACTCACTGATTTACAGTCCCATTGATTTCCATTTTGACTCACCCAACTCACATGTCCAACTCACCTCATTAATTGGCAATCATTTAATGCATTTGAGTCAACTCATTCTTAATTCAAATTAAATAAAATCAGTTCCACTTAACCTGATTTAACTCACCATTGAACTCATTTGTGGGCCCACACGGTAGGCTGTGGTCAACAAAGTCAACCCGACCCGTTGTGTCCCCCTTTAGCTCCTTGACCCGTTTTTGACTCCATGACCCAATTATGGGTATTTTGGTCATTTGTACTTGGTTTTCACATGTGCATCAGGCCTACCCATTTTTACTCCACTTGATTTCCAATCAAATTAGTTTAACCCTATTTAATTTAAGCTCACACAACGGTCAAATAATCCATTAAGACCCGTTGGGTCCCATTTGGGCCCTTTGACCCATTTAGCCATTTTTGACCCAATTGAAGCACATTACCCATCCAATCAAATTTGACATTTATAATGTGTTCGTAGGATCTTAATTTGAGCAATGGGCCCCACCTTTTCCTTATTTAAAATTACAAACATTTAATTTAACAAACCAGGGGCATTTTCGTAATTATTCCAATCATTGAGAATTCTTTGACCCAATTAACCATTTTGACCCAATTTGATGTGCATTACCCATCCATTATAATTTGACCCTTATAATATATTCATAGGATCTTAGTTTGAGCAATGGGTCCCACTATTTTCTCATTTAACATCATAATTAATAAATTTACCAATCTAGGGGCATTTTCGTAATTATCCATCTTATAGAGAAATCGGGGTGTTACAATATAACCCTCTTTTTAAAAATTTCATCCCCAAAATCGAGCGAAGTAGGGTTCTAAACGATTCCATAAATATCTCAGAGTGTGCTATTCTTATTTCCAATTTCAAGTTCCCAAGTGACTTCTTCATTACCATGTCGGTCCACACCACTTTGACAAATTGAATCGCTTGGTTCCATAACACCTTTTGTCCTATTGCATGTTATATATTTTTCTCGTAAGCCATTTGTGATCTCACATAGATCAATCTACTTTGTCTCACTTTAGCTGTTCTCATAATATTCTCCATACGTACCTGCTCAATATGTTCTTTCCTCTACTCTCTGTGTGAGGTAGTCTGTCAATGCGAGCCTATGCTCAAAGATTTTTCTGATTCCATTTTAACTAGGTTTCTAGTTACACTCTCCTGGAACTCCATCGGCTAACTAAAGAGTCAGATGATCAGTCTAACTCGACAGTCGCCCATAGCTTCCCATTCAAGTTTCACTAGACTCTTATCTTTTCCGTTGAGTACATCTCCAAATTTAAACACATCTTTCTTTGTACATAAGTCTCTATGTGACTAACAACTTTTGTTCAAAACTTCTACGATACCGATACCTGGCATCAATCCAAACCACCATGGGAATAATCACTCGTGGTTAAATACATCTATCTTGGGTATCTCTTTTCTAGTAAATATCATCTATCTCCGTTTAATAATCATCCATGAATATAACCCACCTATGGGTATAATCCATTCATGGAAACCATCCCTCCTTGGTATCACTCTGTCCATGAGTTTCATTTATTCATGATTAATATCCGTCCATGAATATAACCCTACTATGGGTATAATCCATTCATGGAAACCATCACATTCACTATGGGGCCACAATATCTATTGTTGAATCTACATATCCTCCAATAGTCGTCAACGTTTATCAATAGGGAATTCTATTGTAAGTGCAGTGGGCAACTTGTTGTATTATGGTGCTAGTAACAAATGCGAAGGCAGTAGATCAAATAACGCATAAACATATGAACTGCAAATTACTGTCATACCTTGAGTTACCGAATGTTCCACTGTCTCTAGAGGAGAAGTCAAAATATTCAGTCGTTCAGACTCTTGTGACTGAGCTGGTTGAGACGGACCAAGGAGAGAACCCCTGTAGGGAGGAGATCTTTTGCTCTGTGGACAATCTCTTTTGAAATGGCCCTGCCGACCACATTGGAAACAGGTACTAGGAGATCTAACATTCTGTGGATGCTCTCTTTTGAAATGGCCTGGTCGACCACATTGGAAACAGGTACTAGGAGATCTAACATTCTGTGGACGCTCTCTTTTGAAATGGCCTGGTCGACCACACTGGAAATAGGAACTTCCAGTGAACCCAGTAAAGGCTGAAGATCTCCATAAGTAGGGTCTGAGTCTTTTGCGAGAGCAAAAAGTATTTCTCCCACCCCGACCTTTTTGGTCCTGTGTTTTATTCGGGTTTGTGTCTCCATTTCCGCTCACGAGTTGTTGTAGAACGGAAGTGACCACCGCCTGTACTAAGTTCCGTAATTCTAGAGGTACTTCAAGAATGTTTGCACCATTCCGACCCTCTCCGTTATGTTCTTTTTCATTTGGAGACATTTTTCCTAAATCATGCAAACATCAGTTGACTTAGCTTCTAAATAAAGTTTTGAGTTCTTCATAATTTGGGAAAATTTCCAAATCAGCACTTTTTGTATTTCTTTGTTTTTTGGGAAACTTCCTAAGTATCATGTATCATTTCTCAATTTGGGGAAATCTTGATGTTCTGCTGTTCTCGGGGAAAACCTCCCTAAGTATTATGTATCACTTCTCAGTTTGGGGATATTGCCAAATCATCACACTTTATTGTCTTTTGTTTCTGGGGGAAATCTCTAAATTCTTGTTGCCTGTTTCTCAGTGTGGGGATATCAGGGGAGTGCATCCTACTTTGCTATGTTTGATATGTCCAATTATGATGACTGTACTTTACTTTGCTATCTTTCATTGTCGTTCTCAGATTGATTGTTCAGTCTGAGTCACTCGAAGTAAATTAATCTGGCCCCCAGTCAGCGGACTCCGAAGAGTCGGTCAGTTGGGATTCTTATCTGTCAGTGA
Source organism: Chimonanthus salicifolius (assembly GCA_013350335.1). Taxonomy (NCBI): domain Eukaryota; kingdom Viridiplantae; phylum Streptophyta; class Magnoliopsida; order Laurales; family Calycanthaceae; genus Chimonanthus; species Chimonanthus salicifolius. The sequence continues at coordinate 26,495,873 of CM023538.1, read as the reverse complement.
GACATGAAACCGTCTTAATCTTACTTCGATGATTCAACTTCTCGTTTCGCTCTGATACCAACTGTAACGCCCCGCCCTCTTCTAGAAATCAGAGTCTAATTTTTTTTTTAAATAATAATAATAAAACATTGAAAGAGAGCGGGCGGCGTCACGACGCGAGTTAAGTTCAGACTACTCAAGTCTGAACCTTAATTGGCCACCCATATGTACATGGACTAGACCATGTAATGAATCACACATGGAACTAACAACAACATGCGGAATGAACTAGATTAACTACGGAAATAAGATGAAAAGATAGCAAGTAACAGTCCCAAATGATAATTAAGATAAACAACCATCCATAGTTAATAGTCTAATCAAACCATAGCAAGTATTAACTTATTACATGTCCATCAAAATATAATTCAAATGACAATAGATAAGTAATCATGTTCATCATTCAAGCACTTAGGCTTGGCTCCCCTCCCGGTCATATGTTGTTGGAGGACAGATATTACTCAGCTTGCACCAAGCTGTGCAGTTCAGGAGGCACATAGGGTACAGTCAGGTTGCTGTTCTCTTTCTCCTCTCGTCGATATGACCAGTCATATTCCTCCTCCTCGTCCTGTTGATACGTAGGGTCACTCTCCTCCTCTTCCCGTCGAGAATGATGAGACTCTTCCTCATTGCGAGATCGTTCATGAACTGATCTCTCTTCATCATGAACGGACCGCTCTTCGTCACGTACCGATGGCACCTTCTCATGTACCACCTTCCTGCGTTGAGGTACCACCTTCCCTTGTGGTGTGATTATGAGCACCTCATCTTTCTTTTTACCGTCCTGACGGGTCCTTCTCTTTGATGCCCCCTCACCTAATGCGATTTGTAAAACTTTTTCTTTTCCCTTCGAATCCTTTGCAACCTTTTTCTGTGGCGCCATTTATTCCTAATTCATGGAAACATCATAGACTTAGTTTCCATTAATAGTATGCATTAAATGCCATAAATCCTCATAAAATCATAAAATCACATATTTTATATAAATTCAAACTTCATCTTTGTACAAAGGTGGGTGAGGTGAAACAAAACCCTATATATAACAAAATATGCACCCTTACAAAATAATCCTCTTTTTAATACCCTTCATATTACTTCATATCCTAGTCTTTCGTAGAAGACTCCGCATCATTAGCGAACTTGAAACGGTTATCATGACACGTCATCGCCGTGTGCCCCAATACTTCACATGTCGTGCAGGGTATTAATCCAGGTCCTCCTATATAGGGACAATTAGTCCTCGCCTCTCCATGCCCATGCGGTCCACAAAACGGGCAGACAACACCTAAAGCGTGAGGACTATACATACAGTTGTGCCCATCTTGATTGCACAACTCACATGTATCGTAGGAATCTATCTCCCCAAGCAATTCCAACAACATATGAACGGAGAGGGAAGCACGAGTGAAAAATAATGACCGTAACATGGTCAGAGATTTTCAACAACAGCACCCACCTTACTTCAAGGGCAGAGAAGGGCCTGTCGGAGCCGAGAACTGGTTGGAGAAGATTTCTCACATACTGACTCTTTTGAATATCAAGAGTCATGCTCACAAAATCCTATTGGCCACGTCACAGCTGATTGATGACGCTGCTAAATGGTGGAAAGTGGTGGAGAAACAGCAGACACTTGTGCCAGAAAGAGAAAGAATTGCTATGACTTGGGAGCAATTCTCAGCGACATTCTTAAAGCGTTATTTTCCAGAGGAAGAAAGGGAACGTCAGATTCAGGCCTTTATGAAATTAGTGCAAGGCTCGATGACGGTGGCTGAGTATCACCAAGAATTTCTCAGCCTGTCAATTTATGCATTTTATGTGGTGGACACGGAATATCGGAGGGCTCGCAAGTTCGAGCGTGGGTTACTGCCAAACATAAGGGCCAGGGTAACCGTGTTCAAAGCAGCCACGCTGGCGGAAGTGGTCAGCATGGCAACCATTGTGGAACAAGAAATGGCGAAATTTGCAAAAGTGGACAACCGCCGAGCTCCAAGTGGGAGGGGTGCGTACCAACCCAGCAAGAGGTTCAGGTCGAACTTCAGCAGACCCTCGCTGTCAGTTGGATCTTGTGGGGGCTTTCGCCCCAACCAGCCCACTCAATCTGTAGCAGTCACTCAAGCTTCTCGAGGAGTGAAGACCTGCTTTCACTGTGATAAACCAGGTCACTACAAAAAGGACTGCCCAAAACTCAACAGGCTGTCATATTCCAAAAGATCATTTCGTCCGCCAGCTAGACCGGAAAACTCCAGAGGAGGCAGAATGCAAAGTCGGAGAGGTCAAGGGTCTAACCCTGCTGGAGTGGGACGATTATTTACTCTAACCTCTCCAGAAGAAGAGGACCATGCTGTGATACAAGGTATGGCGGTAGTGAGTAGTTCTTATGCATATGCACTATTTGATTCTGGAGCATCACACTCTTCATAGCTGCATCATTTATTACTGCTACCGGTACATTAGTTCAAAGATTAGACACAGCACTTACTATTGTATCCCCTGTCGGAGATTCGACATTGGGACTTATATGTGCGGCGGCTAACACTGAATTAGCTGGACTCAGATTTTAGTTCAATTATCTAGTGCTGGACATGTCTGAATATGATATTATATTCGGTATGGATTGGTTGGCGAAGTTTCAGGCCAACATTGACTGTTATCGTCGAAGAGTGACATTTAAGTCACCCGAGGGCAAACAATACGTAGTCCGTGCAGATAAACAAAGTGGATTGCATGAAGGGTTAAACCACGTGGTATTGAATAATATCACCATAAATAAAGCTCCAGTTACTAAACTTCCGGCAATTGTACAAGAATTTACGGATGTATTTCGAATAGAACTCCCTGGTTTACCACCTATGAGGGAGATTAACTTCGAGATCAAGTTGTACCCTGGCACAACACCAGTGTCGTTACCACACTATCGGATGGCACCAGCAGAGATGTCGGAGCTAAAGAAACAGATTGATGAACTGCTTAGGCTGGGTTGCATCCGGAACAGTACCTCATCATGGGGAGCACCAGTGCTGTTTGTGAAGAAGAAGGATGGTTAACTTCGGATGTGTGTGGACTACCGGAAGCTGAATCAGCTAACAGTCCGGAACAAGTGCCCTCTATCCAGGATCGATGATTTATTCGATCAATTGAAGGGTTCCAGCCATATTTCGAAGATAGAACTGATGTCTGGATACCATCAAATACGGGTTAGGGAGGAAGATATAGAGAAGACGGCCTTACAGACGCGGTATGGACTATACGAGTTTGTAGTCATGCCATTTGGACTCACAAATGCGCCGGCGGTGTTCATGGATTTGATGAACAGAATCTTCCGTCCCTATTTGGATCAATTTGTAATCGTATTCATTGACGATATTCTGATATATTCCAAGAGTCAGGAAGAACATGCAGAGCACTTACGGATGGTTTTGAATATTTTGAGGCAGAATAAGCTATATGCCAAGGCCAGTAAATGTGAATTTTGGATATCCGAGGTCAATTTCTTGGGACATGTTATATCTGAGGGAGGTATAGTCGTGGATCCGGCTAAGGTGGTAGCAGTGAAAGATTGGAAAGCGCCCAAGAATGTAACTGAAATTCGTAGCTTCTTGGGATTGGCTGGTTATTATAGAAGATTTATCATGGATTTTTCCAAAATTGCATCTCCATTGACTCAACTCACTCAGAAGGGAGTCAAGTACGAGTGGACAGATCTATGTAATCAAAGGTTTGAAGAGCTGAAGACAAGACTTACCACTGCCCCTATTTTAGTTTTACCGGTAAGTGGCAAATGTTACGAGGTATATTGCGATGCCTCGGGGGAGGGACTGGGTTGTACACTCAGTTAGAGTAATTGTGTGGTGGCGTATGGTTCAAGGCAGTTAAAAATACATGAACGCCTTTACCCCACACATGATTTGGAATTAGCTGCAGTGGTTTTGCCCTCAAGAGTTGGAGACACTACCTCTACGGCGAGAAATTTGAGGTATTTTCTAATCATAAGAGCTTAAAATATCTTTTTGATCAGAAGGAGCTCAACCTCAGGCAGCGAAGATGGATGGAGTATCTGACGGATTATGAGTTTGCATTTAGATATCATCCAGGCAAGGCAAAAAGGTAGCGGATGCCCTCAGCAGTATACCACATGCATCCGTGGCATGTTTGATCAGATCGGAATGAGAGATGTTGAATACCATCCGAGAGTTTAAACTCTACTACAACAACCGTGGGACCATATACAATCTGGTTATACAATCTAACATGATCACCAGGATTGAACAAGAACAAAGAGCAGATCCGGAAGTGGAGGACGTATGGGCCAAGATGTCTACTAGCACCGTTGTACCGGAATGGGAATTACGACCAGGACAAGGTCTTGTATTCCAGGGAAGAACATATGTGCCAAAGAGTTGCAGAAAAGAGCTACTGATTGAGGCACATCAGACCAAGGTTTCTATCCATCCGGGTAGCACCAAAATGTACCATGATCTAAAGAGGCATTATTGGTGGCATGGATTAAAAAGGGATGTGGCGGAATTCATGGCACATTGTTTGACTTGTCAACAAGTTAAGACTGAGCACCAAAAGCCACCAGGGTTACTCAAACCCTTAGCAGTGCCAGAATGGAAATGGGAACACATTTCCATGGACTTTGTAATGGGGTTGCCGAGGTCTTCAAAGGGCAATGACGCCATATGGGTCGTAGTCGACCGGCTGACCAAGTCCGCACATTTCATTCCTATCAAGATGACGGATTCATCTGAAACGTTGGGTCTGCAGTATATTAAAGAGATCATTCGGCTACATGGTATTCCCCTAACGATAGTATCGGACAGAGATGGTCGTTTTACCGGCAGAATATGGCAAAGCATGCAGTCAGCCATGGGGACAGACTTGTTGACTAGCACCGCTTTCCATCCACAGACTGATGGACAGTTTGAAAGGACAATACAAACCTTGGAAGACATGCTGAGGGCATGCATGTTAGATTTCAAGGGTGGATGGGAGGACCACTTACCACTGGTGGAGTTCTCGTATAATAACAGCTATCAGGCAAGCCTTCAGATGGCTCCATACGAGGCATTATATGGTAGACCATGTAGGTCGCCGCTATGTTGGACAGAGGCTGGAGAGCCTGTATTGATCGGGCCGGAACTAGTCGCAGAGACTACCGCACAAATTAAGTTGATACGTCAACACTTATTGACTGTACAGAGTCGGCACAAGAGTTACGCTGATAAAAGGAGACGGTTTCTGGAATTTGAAGTGGGAGACATGGTATTTTTATAGGTCTCGCCACAGAAGGGACACATGAGGTTTGGCAAGAAAGGAAAATTGTCGCCAAGATATGTGGGACCATTTTCCATCACAAGAGGGATGGGGGATGTAGCTTACCAGTTAGCTCTTCCTTCGCAATTAGCAGCTCTACATAATGTGTTTCATGTGTCAATGCTAAGAAAGTATAATCCAGATCCGTCCCATGTTTTGAATGTTCAGGATATTGAAGTACAAAGCGACGTGATGTACGGTCGAGAAGCCGGTCAGGATAGTGGAGACCGAACAACGGGTGTTGCGAAACAGAGTGATTCAGTTCGTAAAAGTGGTATGGGACCGTCATGGTGATGAAGAGGCCCCATGGGAACTTGAATCGGAGATGAGAACAGCTCACCCCGAATTATTTATATAATTTATTTTTAGAACCCTACTTCGCTCGATTTTCGGGACGAAAATTTTAAAAAGAGGGTTATATTGTAACACCCCAATTTCTCAATGAAGTGGATAATTATGAAAATGCCCCTGATGTGTCAAATTAATTATTTTGTGATGTCAAATAAGGAAATGGTGGGGCCCATTGCTCAAATTAAGATCATATGAGCACATTATAAATATCAAGTTTGATTGGATGGGTAATGAACATCAATTGGGTCGAAAATGGCTAAATGGGTCAAATGGCCCAATTGGACCCAATGGGTCAAAATGGATGATTTGACCATTGTGTAAGCTCAAATTAAATGGGGTGAAGCTGAACTGATAGGAAATCAGGTATAGTAAAAATGGGTAGGCCTGATGCACATGTGAAAACCAATTACAAATGACCAAAACACCCATAATTGGGTCATGGAGTCAAAAACGGGTCAAGGAACTAAAATGGGACCCAACGGGTTGGGTTGACTTTGTTGACCATAGCCGACCGTGTGGGCCCACAAATGAGTTCAATGGTGAGTTAATCAGGTTAAGTGGAATTGATTTTAGTTAATTGTAATTAAAAATGAGTTGACTCAAATTCATTAAATGATTGTCAATTAATGAGGTGAGTTGGACATGTGAGTTGGACATGTGAGTTGGGTGAGCCAAAGTGGAAGTTAATGGGACTGTAAATCAGTGAGTTTAGAGGGAATATGAATAGGTTGGCTCAGTCTTAACCACCAAAACAAGTCCCACACGTTGGGGACTTGTTGGGGTAATTTTCGTGATGGGTTTTTAAATGAAATACATGGAAATGGGAGGTGATGCTTGGGGAGTTGAAAGGCTGCATAGGCAGGTACCAAGAGGTGCATTGGATAGCACCTAAGACCCATCGTTTTTTATAATAATTGATGAGGGAATGGAGGGGTCTTGGGGGCTGAAGTACTAAAGCAAATGACCACCAAGCTTGGCCGTTTTTCACCTTGGAAAATCCAAGAATTTCCATCCATCTCTCCCTCTCTCCAATTCGTTTTTCCTAGCTGGAACATCAGAGGTGTTTGCACCAGTAGATCAAGCACAAAACAGCAAAGGAAAGGAGGCAAAGAAGGATTGGAAGTAAAGATTAAAAGCAAGGAACTTTGGTAAGTTTTTTACATAAGTGCTTGGTCTATTAAAGAGTTTGAAATTATAAATTTGGATGACATATTTTGGTCATGTATGGCCGAATATGGCATAGGTCTAAACCTTGGATTAAATGGCTTAAAAGGATAAGAAAATATGCCATTGGGTTCGGCCATCTTGGTTGGCCGAACCCCATGAAAAATATGGATTTGATTTGATGATCTTAAAGGTCAAAAACCAAGTCAAAGCATGGTGTGTTATGCACATATGTATTGGGCCATGGTTATGGCCGAATACACCAAGGTTTTAACCTTGATTAATAGAGGTTTTAAAATGGTAAAGATGACCATTGGGTTCGGCCACCATGGAGGGCCGAACCCCATGTAAAAGTTAGGTTGGTTTTGATGTTTTGAAAACCTAGAAACCATGGAGTTTTGTGGACTGTTTTTGAGGTTTCTATGTGATACAAATGCATGCTTTAAAGAGGGTTAAAAACATGGATTTGAATGACATAAAGATTGAAGTTAGCATGGGTCTAAAACAGTGGATTAAAATTGATGAAATGGACCATGGGGATCGGCCATCTTGGATGGCCGAATCCCATGAAGTATTATGGTCTTTTGGACAAGTTGATGAACCTATGTGGATGTTTTAAGAGGTAAAAATGCAGTAATGCTATGCTGATTATTACTTGTCTAACTGACAGTTAAAACATGCTTAAGAGGACCAAAACATGGACATAGGGTGCGGCCACTTTGGATGGCCAAACCCCATGTTAGTAGTTGATGATTTTGATGAGTTTAAAACCATATAAAATATGGTGTTTGATGTGATTTGGTGAAGTTTAACTTGCTGTTATTGGTTGGCCAATGTAGGGTTGAACCATGTCAATATTAGGGTTAAGTTACTGATTCAAATCATGGGTAATTGATGGATCAATCAGATCAAGAGAACCATTGGGTTCGACCATGTGCATGGCCGAACCCCATGGGCTGTTTTTGGGAATAAATGGACTAAGTTCATAGGTTGTGTTTGATATTATTCCCATGATTTTATAAAGGGTTTAAAGTTTTATAATGGAGAACCATTTGATGATGGAAGAGTGCGAATACAAGGTTCGGCCAAGTATAGGGCCAAACCCCATAAAATGACAAATTCTAAGTTGATGATGTTCGGCCATGGGCATGGCCGAACCCCACATGATGATGGGTCTTAGATGTGATTGAATAAGTAAATGATGTTATGAGTTACTGATTGATATATGGATAAGGTACTGGAAGTTGAACGACGTGCGAGTCGTGATCAGGTGACGCTAAAGAAAGATCAAGTACTGAAGTGAATCTTCAGTAGGTTTCCTACCTACTTGTAACCACATTTACACCTGTTTTCATGAAGGGTTTTATGAGATATTGACATACTATTACTTACCATATTTTGAATGATGAATTATGCATTTACAAATGGCATACAAAGCATTGGCATCTCATGCATGGACATGGAATGATGACTGAGGTTCTACAGTGTTGTAATTATGGGTTACGTCTTCCTTAGGCGATGAGAGTCCCGCCAGGAGGAGTAACATGATGATCATAGTCACAATGGTCTCCTTAGGCGATGAGAGTCCCGCCAGGAGGACTAATATGTGATATGAATCAACTCAATAATGAAGAGATGGAAGTGTATTGTGATTTACCTTGACGGTACGAGGCACGTCAAGTGATGGCTATGAATGTACATGATGGGAGAGACTCATTGCATGTGCATACTTCATAGCATTGTTTTACCTGTTTTTGATGATCATGTAATATGATATATATGCATGTTTTATATGCTAACATGTGGTAGCCCTGATTTGGGAACCTACTGGGCGCGTTGATCTAACGCCCTAAATCTATCCTCAGAGAAGAATGCAGGTACAAGGAAAGGGAAAGAGAAGGTCGATGACCGGGAGGGGAGCCAAGCCTAAGTGCTTAAATGATGAACATGATTATTTATCTGTTGTCATTTGAATTATATTTTGATGGACATGTAATAAGTTAATACTTGCTATGGTTTGATTAGACTTTTAACTATGGATGGTTGTTTATCTTAATTATCATTTGGGATTGTTACATGCTATCTTTTCATATTATTTCCGCAGTTAATCTAGTTTATTCCGCATGTTGTTGTTAGTTCCATGTGTGATTCATTATCATGGTCTAGTCCATTTATACATGGGTGGCCAGTTAAGGTTCAGACTTGAGTAGTCTGAACTTAACTTGCGTCGTGACGCCGCCCGCTCTCTTTCGATGTTTTAAAATAAATAAATAAAATTAGACTCTGATTTCTCGGAGAGGGCGGGGCGTTACAGATAGCGGCAGTAAGAGACTGGAAAGTGCCAAAGAATGTAACCGAGATCCGTAGTTTCTTGGGATTGGCGGGTTATTACAGGAAATTTATCATGGACTTCTCAAAAATTGCATCTCCATTGACTCGACTCACTCAGAAAAGAGTGAAATATGTGTAATATCCCAGATTTTTAATATAGCAATATTAAGGAAATTGCGGTTGAAAGCGTGAATTAATGGATATGGACCTTAGATGGGTAAAGGATTGGGTCAATTGCCCAATTAAGACCCAACGGATTGTGGATATGGTGGCAATTGGAATAATTGGATAAGATGTATTCAATTGGGTCAAAGTTGTTAATTGGGTCAAAATGTCCAATTGGGACCCAATGGGTCGTGTTTGACTTGGTTGACCACCAAATGAGTTGAGTTAAATTAAATGAGTTGAGTTGGACGGTTTGCATTTTAAATTTAAATTCAAACAATGGGAAGGACGGTTTGTATTTTAAATTTAAATTCAAATAATGGGTTGGACGGTTTTTATTTCAAATTCAAATGAGATGGAGGAGTTATGATCAATTCAAATTCAAAACAAAGGTAAGGATACATGTTGGGGAGGAGGTTGGTTTGTTTCAAAATTTAAATGTGGGAGAGATGAAGGTGGTTTAAAATTCAAATTCAAAATAAATGGGGTGGACGGTTTTATATTTGAAATTCAAATGAGATGGAGGAGTATTGTTTTATTTCAAATTCAAAGGCACAAGTTGGAGAGATAATGGAGATGGTTTGGCTTATTTCAAAATCAAAGCAAGGATGCACATGGAAAGATAATGGAGATAGTTTTACATTTAAAAATATTTAAATTTCAAATGGCATACACGTTGGAGTCTTGAGAATTCTATCTCATGTAGAGATAGGGAAGATAATCCCACTTGGCTATCTCTCCCTCACACTCTCTCTTAGCTGATCACTCACAAAAACAAGAGAGAAAAAGAGCTTAGAGTTTACATCCCACTCAAGCTGATTCTCTCTCAAACCTATACCCTCTTGACCGAACCATTTTGTTTCGAGGAGTTATATTGATCAAGCTCACAATCGGCAAAAGATCAAGAAAAGAAGGAGTAGCTAAGGAAGGAACGAAATAGGCTGGAGTGAAGAACAAATTGGAGGAGTCACGGAATTAGCAAGTGCTCTATTAAGTCTTTGTAAATAAGAAAATGGTTAAGACATGGTTTGGCTATGTACATGGCCGAATCCCAAGGGAAGAGTCAAGGAATTTTGATGGTTTAAAATAGTAGACCAAGGATTAATAGAGAACCCAAGTTAAATGAGTGAGGTTCGGCCAAGGGGTATGGCCGAACCCCACTAGGGTTTGTTTTATGGAAAATAATAACGGATACCACACCATGGAAGATGATGTTTAAAAGGGGTAGAAACATGGATCATAGGGTTCGGGCACTTTGGATGACCGAGCCCCATGAAATGATTTGGTTATTTTGATGGTTTTTGAAAGTTAAAAACCATGCAATGTTATGGAGGTTTTTAGGTGTTTTAATTGGAGTTAAGTTTAATATTTTGGGTAGGCCATTGGATGGCTGAACCATATGGTTATTATGGCTAAAGTGTTAAGCCTAAATTATATATAAATGATGGAATGATTGAGTCTAGAGAACCATAGGGTTCGGCCATGTGTATGGCCGAACCCCATGGACTATTTTGATGGGATAATCGGATTAAGAATATATTTGGAAATTATGAATTGTTATATGCTTTTGATTTAAGAATCACATATGGTTATTTATGGATTTAGTATTAACGTGATCAACCATGATAGATGATGAAACAAGGGATAAAAATCCATAGGGTGAGGTTCGGCCATGTAGTATGGCCGAACCCCACTAATGGTCATTTGGTGGAATTAGTGGTTAACTTATAATGTAATTGGAGATGGATGTATGAAGTATTTAAAGGACCAAATTAAGTTGGTGAGGTTCGGCCATATTGTATGGTCGAACCCCACTAAGGTGGGTTTGATATGGACATTGTAATTAAGCAAAATTAAACAAGGGTTATGCAAGCGGCAAGATTGTAAATATGAATGAAATATTCAAAGGAAAGAAGGGTCAAAATCAAAGTGGTAAGGTTCGGCCATGTTGTATGGCCGAACCCTACCAAGGTATGTTTGTAGTTGAGGTGTTTAATTAAGTTATTTGAATGGTGTGTTTGGGCTTAAGAATCCAAAGGAGGGATTAAAACAAAAATAAGTGAGGTTCGGCCATGGTGTATGGCCGAACCCCACAAGGTTGCATTTGGTGGATTGGGGTTTATATATAAGTTATTTGTATGGTTTTGGTTAAATAAAAGAGAGACCAAATTTAAGTGGGAGAGGTTCGGCCATGGGGTATGGCCGAACCCCACAAAGTGGTTTTTGGGACTTAGATTTAGTTGGAAATTAAATGGACATGTGTTTGACTTATTGTTATATAAACAAGGTAACGGGACTTCTTGAACGGTGCACAATCGTGAACGGGTGACGATTTAAGAAGAGCGCACCATTTAAGTGATCATTGTGTAGGTTTCCTACCTCTTTGTAACCACACTTATACTTGATGTTTTATCTTTATTTTGATGAGATATATGTGTTAAACTATTATGTTTCATTGTGGATTTGAATGTTAAGATTTATTTACAAATGGCATGTATTCATAGACATCTCATGCATGGCATGGGGTGATGGTTATGTAACTGGAGGCCACACTCCGTCGGGGCGTCCGAAAGACCACGTGGGGTACCTTGATGATGAGAATCCCATCAAGAGGAAACCAGAGGCCACACTCCATCGGGGTGTCCAAAAGACCACTGTGTGGTACTCTGGTGATGGCTATGTATATTTGTGATGCGTGAGACTCATTACATTTGCAAACATACATAGCATTGTTTTTGTAAGATTTTGATGATCATGTACTATTATGTTATATGCATGTTTTTATTCTAACCTTGTGGTAGCCCTAATCGGAAGACCTACTGGGCGCGTTGATCTAATGGCCTATTTCTATCCTTAGTGCATGACACAGGAAAGGGAAAGGTTGAGGATCGCGATGGAAACCAAGCATAGGAGCTTGGGCAATTGAATGGTTTTATTTATGGTTATTGTGTTGAAGTTACACGGACATGTAATTCGTTAGTTAGATATTGGTATGTAATAACTTAGTAATATTTGCTATGGTTTGGTATGGTTTGGAATGATTTATTAAGTTAAGATAACTTTGGAAAAATGACAATGTACTTTGCTATCTAATAAATTGGAGTAGATTTAGGTTCCATTATAATCCACAGTTAGTTTAAGTATTTTTCCGCAATGATTATACTTTAATATGTGAGAATCATTCTCATGGACTTAGTCCATGCTTACATAGGTTTGGCCAGTTAAGGGTTGGACTTTAGAAGTCCGAACTTAACTCACGTGGTGACACTCCCGCTCTTATCACTTGTTTATTTATTTAAAAAAAATAGACTCTGATTTATAGTGAAAAAGGGTGGGGCGTTACAATATGAGTGGTCAGAATTGTGCAATCAGAGATTTGAGGAGCTGAGGACGAGACTTACCACTACTCCTATTTTAGTTTTGCTGGTAAGTGGCAAGTGTTATGAGGTACAATGCAATGCTTCAGGAGATGTAACGTCCCGCCCTTTTCACCCTTCCTAAAATCAGAGTCCGAAAATTTCTTTTGAAAGAAACATAGAGTGAAAGAGAGCGGGCGGCGTCACGACGCGAGTTAAGTTCAGACTACCCAAGTCTGAACCTTAACTGGCCACCCATGTGTACATGGAATAGACCATGATTATAAATCACACATGGAACTAACATCAACATGCGGAATAATCTAGATAATTGCGGAATAGAAAGACGAGATAGCAAGTAACAGTCTTAAATATTAAATAACATAGATCAACCATCCATAGGTTATTATCCTAATCAAACCATAGCAAATAACGAATTATTACATGTCCAACAATAGTATTCAAATGACAGTAATATAACGTAATCCAAATCCATCATTAAAGCACTTAGGCTCAGCTCCCCTCTCGGTCAATGACATTTCCTTTCCCCTTGCTTGTACCTGCAATCTCCTCTGAGGATAGAATTAGGGCGTTAGATCAACGCGCCCAGTAGGTTCCCGAATCAGGGCTACCACATGTTAGCATATAAAACATGCATATACATATCATAATACATGATCATCAAAACAGGTAAAACAATGCTATGAAATTTGCACATGCAATGAGCATCCCCCATCATGTACTTTCATAGCCATCACTTGACGTGCCTTGCACCGACAAGGTAAATTACAACACACCTTCATCTCTTCTATAAGCGATGTACATGTAATGAGCAACCCCCATCATGTACCATCGTAGCCATCACTTGACGTGCCTTGCACCGGCAAGGTAAATTACAACAACATTCATCTCTTCTATACAATATGTACATGCAATGGGCAACCCCCATCATGTACAATCGTAGCCATCACTGTAGAACTTCATTCATTATCCCATGACTATGCATGAGATGCCAATGCCTGTATGCCAGTTGTTAATGCATAATATATCATTTGAAACACATATATTAAAACAAGAGTATCATAAGAAATACTGGGTAAAACCGTGGTTACAAGTAGGTAGGAAACCTACTTAAACTTGGCTTAAGTGTCCATTCCTTTTTGAGCTTCACCTGGTCACGACTCGCTCGTCGTTCAACTTCCGGTACCTTATCCATATATCAATCAATAAGTCATAACATCATTCACTTATTTAATCACATTATAGACCCATCCACATCATGTGGGGTTCGTGTCCGTACATCCAACCCTATGATCATTTCCATCATTGATCATTCGACTGGTATTTACAGTTTTTGCCATTGACCTTAAACCATATTGAAACCAACATTCATAACCATTCCACCATAGTGGGGTTCTATTACCTATTACCATATGGTTCTCCATTAGGATCGTTTTAAACCTTTTTTAATTCAACATGGAACCATTAACAATTACGACTCATAAGCTTAACCCATGCCATGGTCCATAATTATCATGAATGATCCCCTAATTAAAAACAATCATAAGCTCCCATTTAAAACAACCCATTAATTATCAAAACAGCCCCATGGGGTTCGGCCATACTCATAGCCGAACCCTAGGGTTCACTTGATCCAATCATCACCATGATCACTCATGGTTTAATCATGCTAACTCAACCATGAATTAAACATGGTTCAGCCGCATATTAACCCACCAAAACAGTAACATATTAATCCATTTATTACCATAAGAACACCATATCTTCATATGGTTTTTAACTCACCAAAAACATGAAAGACTTACATGGGGTTCGGCCATCCAAGGTGGCCAAACCCTAGGTCCATGTTTTGGCCTTTCATACATATTTTTGGTGTCACTTATTCATATAAAAATCAGCACATCATTGCTGCACTTTAACCTCTCAAAACCATCTAATAAATTCATTATTTTGTCCAAATAACCATAACACCTCATGGGATTCGGCCATCCAAGATGGCCAATCCCCATGGTCCATTTTTCCAGTTTTAATCCACTGTTTTAGATCAGTAACTTAACCATAACATTACCATGGTTCAGCCATATATTGGCCAACCAAAATCAGTAAATAATCTTCATGTAAATCACATAAAAACCCCATGGTAATGTATGCTTTTTATCTCTCAAAACCATCACCATTAACCATAAAATGATCACACCATTTCATGGGGTTCGGCCATGCTCATTGGCTGAACCCTATGGCCTTTGGTTTGAACCACTTAAACATGTCATCTTATGTCTAATCTAATCATCCAAAACAGTAAGACATTTGCATGGTTTTATCTTACAAAAATCATCAAGATTTCAACATCAATTCATGGTGTTCGGCCATCCAAGATGGCCGAACCCAATGAACCCTTTCATCATTTGATACCCAAGGTCTTAGACCCATGATACATTCAGCCATTCATGACATCCGAATCCATGTTTTAAACCTTTCTAAAACATGCGTTTGAATCTTAAATCAAACCCAAAAACAGTTCATAAAACCCATGGTTTTCATGTTTCAAAACATGAAAACCAAGCCATCTCTCACATGGGGTTCGGCCCTTCATGGTGGCCGAACCCAATGGTTATTTTTACCATTTTAAATCCTCCACTAAACAAGGTTAAAACCCTGGTGTAATCGGCCATCACCATGGCCCAACACACACCCATTTTTTTTTAACCAAGAATCCATGAAACACTTACCAATTTCCAAGCTCTTGTCTTGCCTTTTGATCCTTGTTTCTTTTCTTTCTTAGCCTCCCTTCCTTTACTGATTATTTGCTTGAACCAATGGTGAAATCACCAAGTTACAATTCGGCCAAGAGAGTGTGTTCTTGAGTGAGGGAGAGAGAGATGAATTCTAAAGCTTTTGCACATGAAATTCGGCCAAGCATGGTGTTGTTTGCCTTTGTATTTTCAGCCACCAAGACTCCTCCACTCCCTCATCAATTCATGCACAAACCAATGGGTATTGGGTGCCATCCAAGGCACCCCTTGGCAGCTACCCATGCAACCATACAGCTTCCCAACCAACTCACCTCAAATCCATGCATTTGCATTTAATTTCTACCATGGAACTCACCAAAACAAGTCCCCAACGTGTGGGACTTGTTTTGGTTGGGTTGAGGCCAGCCAACCTCTTCAACTTACCCTTAAACTCACTGATTTACAGTCCCTTGAATTTCCATTTCAACTCACCCAACTCAAGGTATGTTTATTCCAACCCAACTCATCACATTTAATGCATTTCATTTAATGCACATGAGTTAACTCACCTTTTGATTTAATTCCAACTCACCTCAATCCCACTCAACTGATTTGAATCGTGTTTGAGCTCCCTTGAGGGTTCACAAGGTCAACAATAGTCAACTCGACCCGTTGGGTCCACTTTTAGCTCCTTGACCCGTTTTGACAACATGACCCATTTATGGTATTTTGGTCATTTCTAATTGGTTTTTACATATGGATCAAGCCTACCCATTTTTCCTCCACTTGATTTCCAATCAAATAGGCTTAACCCCTTTTAATTTAAAATCACAAAACGGTCAAATAACCCAGCTAGACCCGATGGGCCCCATTTGGGCCCTTTGACCCATTTAGCCATTTTTGACCCAAATGATGAAAATTACCCAACCAATCAAACTTAACATTCATAATGTGCTCATATGATTTTATTTTGAGCAATGGGCCCCACTATTTCCTTACTTAACATCACAAAATAATTAATTTAACAACTCAAGGGCATTTTGGTAATTTTCCACTTCATTGAGAAATTACCCAACCAATCAAACTTGACATTTATAATGTGCTCATATGACCTTAATTTGAGCAATGGGCCCCACCATTTCCTTATTTACAATCATATTTATTGAATTCACCAACCAGGGGCATTTTCGTAAATATTCATCTTATTGAGAAATCGGGGTGTTACAGGAGAAGGACTGGGGTGTACACTCAGTCAAAGTAATCATGTGGTGGCCTATGGCTCAAGACAGTTGAAAATTCATGAACGTCTTTATCCTACGCACGATCTGGAACTAGCCGCAGTGGTCTTCGCTCTCAAAAGTTGGAGACATTATCTTTATGGAGAGAAATTTGAAGTGTTGTTAGATCATAAGAGCTTGAAATATTTGTTTGATCAGAAAGAGCTCAACTTGAGGCAGCACAGATGGATTGAATATCAGGCAGACTATGAGTCCGAACTTCGTTATCACCCTGGCAAGGCAAACAAAGTGGCAAATGCCCTTAGCCGTTTATCAAATGCATCAGTGGCATGTCTGATCAGGACAGAATGGGAGATGCTGAATACCATTCGTGAATTTTAACTTTACCTCAATAACCATGGGACTATTTACAATATGATCATATGGTCCAACATGGTTACCAAGATTGAACAGGAACAGGGGAGAGACCCGGAGGTGGAGGAGATTTGGGCTAAGATGTCTACTGGTGAAGCTATACCGGAATGGGAGTTAAGACAAGGACATGGTCTTCTATTCCGAGGAAGGATCTATGAACCTAAGAGCTGCAGAAAAGAGTTATTGGTTGAGGCACATTAGACCAAACTCTCTATTCATCCGAGCAGCACTAAGATGTATCACGGCCTGAAGAGACATTATTGGTGGCACAGACTTAAAAGAGATGTGACAGAATTTGTAGCATATTGCTTAACTTGTCAATAGGTTAAGACGGAACATTAGAAGCCACCAGGGTTACTCAAACCCTTACCAGTGCCAGAATGGAAATGGGAGCACATCTCCATGGATTTTGTTACAGGGTTGCCAAGGTCTTCAAAGGGCAACGATGCGATATGGGTTGTGGTAGACCGACTGACACAGTCTGCACATTTTCTTCCTATTAGGATGACAGATTCATCTGAGACTTTGGGTTGGCAATATATCAAGGATATCATCAGATTGCATGGTATACCTCGGACTATTGTGTCTGACAGAGATGGTCGATTCACAGGCAGAGTATGGCAGAGCATGCAGTCGGCCATGGGAACAGATCTACTGATTAGTACAGCATTCCATCCACAGACTGATGGACAGTCTGAGAGGACAATACAGACACTGGAAGATATGCTTAGAGCATGTATGCTAGACTTCAAGGGTGGATGGGAGGATCACTTGCCATTGGTAGAATTCTCATACAACAACAGTTACCAGGCAAGCCTCCAGATGGCACTATTTGAGGCATTATATGGTAGACCATGTAGGTCACCAGTGTGCTGGACAGAGGCCGGCGAGCCTGCACTCATTGGATCTGAGTTGGTTGCAAAGACTACAGCGCAGATACAATTGATACGGCAGCACCTATTGACTACGCAGAGTCGTCAGAAGAGTTATGCTGACAAAAGGCGGAGGTTCCTGGAATTTGAAGTGGGAGATATGGTGTTTTTAAAAGTCTCGCCACGAAAGGGACACATGAGATTTGGAAAGAAAGGGAAATTATTGCTAAGATATGTGGGACCATTTTCAATCATAAGACGGATAGGGGACGTGGCTTATCAATTGGCACTCCCATCACAGTTGGCATCTTTACACGATGTGTTCCATATATCGATGTTGAGAAAGTACAATCCTGATCCTTCTCACGTACTGAACGTACAAGACATAGAGGTTTAGAGCGACGTGACATACATCAAGAAGCCTGTCCGAGTGGTGGACACAGAACAAAGGGTGTTACGGAACCGACCAATCCAATTTGTCAAGATAGTGTGGGATCGACACGGCATTGAGGAAGCCACATGGGAACTCGAGTCAGAAATGAGGAAAGCACATCCTGAGCTATTTATGTAAATATTTGAAACCCTACTTCACTCCATTTTTGGGACGAAAAATTTAAAAGAGGGTTGTATTGTAACAGCTCAGATTTTCAATTTATTATTTTTATGAAATTTATCCATTTTCAATTGTGAATTTTAGATTTGATCTTAAATGGACAAAGAATTAGGCCATGGCCCAATTAGGACCCAACCAATGGTGGAGTTGGTCTTATTAAAATTTAAATGGGTCGAATTAATTTAGTGATGAATTACATCTAATTTTAAATAAAAGATTTTATGGCCGAATTTTGAAAGTGAAATCCATAGATTATGCACATGAGAGATATGTGGGATTTTCAAATCCACAATGATATGCTAGAATATTTGAAAAGGGACTTTCTTAATTAAATTGGATTTGCATATCTTAAGAAAATGTTCAAAAATCAAATGAGATTATGCATGGCCGAATTTTGGATATTAAATCTATATGTTATGCGCATAAGATGGTAACCAGGGAAACTATCTAATCTAAATAAAAATGGAATTAAGGAAAGGTTTTAACTTAAGGAAGGGAGGTCGGCAATTGCCATCTAAGGCAAGGATGGGGCGCACGGCCAAAGGAGGGGGTTACTTATCTTAAACACTTTCTAATATTGGACCAAGGAAAGTGATAAAAGGAGAGATCAAGAGGTGTACACGGTTTTTGACATCCTTCATTGTTGAGTTTATTCCTCTCTCTCCCTCTCTCAAGTCCTCTCTCACGCCAAAGAGCAAGGAGAAGAAGAAGTTAGCAACAAGAAGGTGGTTCGGCCAGCAAAGGGAAAGGAAAAGAAAATTGGAAGAACAAGAAACCAAAGGGAAAAACTTGGTGTTCTTATTTGATAATTATATTTTTGAAATAAAGAACCATAGGGTTCGGCCATGATGTTTGGCCGAACCCCATGGAAAAAGATAGGAGATGAGTTTTAATGATTTAAATGGAGAGAAAGAACCATAGGGTTCGGCCTTAGTGCATGGCCGAACCCCATGGAAAGATTTGAGTTATTTGTTGGTTTTAAGAAAGAAAACCATGGAGATTGTTAATTAAGTGTTTGGTGTAAATGTTATGCGATTTGAAGTGATTAAAGGGCCGAACCATAATTGCATTATGGCTAAGTTGATTGGATAAAAAAGAATGGGAAAGAAAGGGGTGAGGTTCGGCCATGGTGTATGACCGAACCCCATCAATTATATTTATGTTTTTAATTGATTTTATGGATGGTAATCAGTTACGTTGTTATTGAATGTTTAATTGAATCTAAACTAATGGCCAAGATCATGAACCATAGGGTTCGGCCATGGTGTATGTCCGAACCCCATGGGGTAGATTTGAAATGGTAGATGGATTTGGATGGCTAAATTAGAAAGCTTCTAATTAAGGAAAGGAGTTGCTAAATTGGATAGCACTCCAATTATGGAAAGGAGGTTTCTAATCTAATAAACTATCCAATTATGGAAAGGGGAGTCTAAATATGGAAGGAGTTGCTAAATTGGAAAGCACTCCATTTATGGAAAGGAGTAGGCTATATATGGAAACAATCTAATTATGGAAGGGTTTACTTAATTTGGAAACCTTCCATTTATGGAAGGAGGTTGCTTATTAAGTAAGTTTCTAAATATGGAAAGAAGAGTTTAAAGGGCGAAAAGTTTCTATTCTTGGAAGGGGGCATTGGAATAAGAATGTACCTATTTATAGACCATGAAAGATGATTCTAGAAACCTTCCGAATATGGAAGGGTGGATATTATTTATGGAAACTTAGGCATCATGGGTTCGGCCATGTGTATGGCCGAACCCCATGAATCAAATTATGGGCTATGTTTAATCAATTATATTTTAATGTTGCAATGATCGGATATTGGTTATGTAAGCCATGGATGGCATTTTTGTAAATATGTGAGAATATTGGACATTGGGTTCGGCCATGGTGTATGGCCGAACCCCATGAATTATTTTATGCACTATGTGTTTTGGATTATAAGAAACATGTATGGATGATTTGGAACCTAAGCAAAGAAAAAGGGCTATGGTTATGGACATTGGCATTTTCGTAAATAAGTATGAAAAATGGTAAGCCATGGGTCGGCCATGGTGTATGGCCGAACCCCATGATGTTTTGTTTATGGACTTAGAACCTTGTAATCAAGTGGGACTTGGCGTTGATTTATCATTATATTATAAGGTAACGGGATCTCACAAGCTGTTCGTGATTGGTGATCGATTCTTGGACAGAAACGCAAGGACTCGTGAGCGGTCTTTGGTAGGATTCCACCTCTTTGAAACCATGGAATTATGTACACTTGTTTTATCTTATGTTTTGATGAAATCTATGTTTCAAAGGATATGCTTTATTGAATTTCAAATGCTATGTTTAGATTATTAAGTAGCATGAATTGATTATGTTTCAAAAGGGTGATTTTAAATGCTATGTTTATGTTATTAAAATAGCATGTGTTTCATGGGCATCTCATGCATGGCATGGGGTGGAGGATTTATAACCGGAGGGGTCACACTCCGTCGGGGCGTCTAAAAACCTATGTGCGGTACCTTGATGTGATTTCCATCAAGAAGAATCCGGAGGGTCCACAGTTCGCCGGGGCAACCAGAAGACCTATGTGGTGGGTACTTTTATGTACATGTGATGGGTGGGACTCATTGCATATTTGTCATCATTGCATGGCATGGATTTTACCTGGTTTTATATATTATGTTATAATATATGTTTTGTACTAACCATGTGTTAGCCGTAACTGAAATACCTACTGGGCGCGTTGTTCTAACGCCCTACTTTTACCCTAGTTGATGATACAGGTAACCAGGGGAACGTTGAACGAAAGACGGACTAGGCATAGGATCTTGGAAGACTTATTTTACATGTTTTGAATAAAGTTACTCTTGAACTTGTATTGGAGTATTCGGATTTCGGAATGTAATAACTTAGATGGTCGAATGATTTATTGGATAATTATGATGTTTTAATTATGGATAAGGACTTGAAGTACTTTGCTATCTGAATGGAATAGAACTTGGTTCTATTATGGTTCTGCATTTTGATGTTATGATTCCGCAGATTATGATTTTATTACGCAAGTCGATATTGCTATGTGTGAACCATTTTTCATGGACTTGTTCCATACACACATAGGGTTGGCCGGTTAAGGGTCGGACTTTGGAAGTTCGAACTTAACTCGTGTCGTGACGTCCCGCGCTCTATCACTCTACTATGTTATAAAAAAAATTATACTCTGAATTTACAGGAAAAAGTGAGTGAAAAAGGGTGGGGCGTTACGGTACCAACAGAGATGTCTGAGCTAAAGAAGAAGATTGATGAACTGCTCAGACTGGGTTGCATCCGGAACAGTACATCGGCTTGGGAGCTCCGGTTTTATTTGTAAAGAAGAAGGATGGTTCACTTCGTATGTGTGTGGATTACCGAAAATTGAACCAGCTGACAGTCAGAAACAAGTACCCTCTACCGAGGATCGATGATCTATTTGATCAACTCAGAGGTTCCAGTCATTTCTCTAAGATTGACCTGATGTCCGGTTACCATCAAATCCGGGTTAGGGAGGAGGACATAGAGAAGACAACCTTCAGAACGTGGTATGGACTATATGAATTTGTAGTCATGCTGTTTGGACTCACCAATGCACCGACTGTGTTCATGGATCTAATGAACAGGATCTTCTGTCCTTACTTGGACCAATTTGTCATTGTATTTATTGATGACATTTTGATATATTCCAAAACTTAGGAAGAACACGCTGAGCACCTGAAGATAGTTCTAGACACTTTGAGGAAGAACAAGTTATATGCCAAAGCCAGTAAATGTGAATTCTGGCTACCCAAGGTTAATTTTATGGGGCATGTTATATCAGAAGAAGGTATAGCCATGGATCTGGCTAAAGTGGCGGCAATGGGAGAATGGATAGCACCAAAGAATGTAACCGAGATATGTAGCTTCTTGGGATTGGCTGGTTATTATAGAAAGTTTAGTATGGATTTCTCCAAGATTGCATCTCCAATGACCCGACTCACTCAGAAAGGAGTCAAATTTGAGTGGTCAAATTTGTGCAACCAGAGATTTGAAAAGCTGAAGAATAGACTTACAACTACACCTATCTTAATTTTACCCGAAAGAGGCAAGGGTTATGAGGTAAAATGCGACGCTTCAGGAGAAGGACTCGGGTGTGTCCTCAGTCAAACTCATCGTGTAGTGGCTTATGATTCAAGATAATTGAAAATACATGAACACCTCTATCCTACGCACAATCTTGAACTAGCCGCAGCGGTCTTCGCTCTCAAAAGCTGGAGACATTATCTCTATGGCGAGAAATTTGAAGTGTTTTTAGATCATAAGAGATTGAAGTACTTGTTTGATCAGAAAGAGCTCAACCTGAGGCAGCGCAGATGGATGGAATATCTGGAAGATTATGAGTTTGCACTTAGTTATCACCCTGGCAAGGCGAACAAGGTGGCGGATGCCCTCAGCCGCATATCACATGCATCAGTGGCATGTTTGATCAAGACATAATGGGAGATGCTGAATACCATACGAGAGTTCAATTTATATATCAAAAACCATGGGAGTATGTACAATTTGATCATACGATCCAACATGGTTACTAAGATTGCACAGGAACAACGGATAGACCCGGAAGTGGAAGAGATCTGGGCCAAGATGTCTGCTGGTGAAGTCATACCAAAATGGGAGTTATGACCAGGACAGGGTCTTGTATTCTGAGGAAGGATATATGTGCCTAAGAGCTATAGAAAAGAGTTACTGATTGAGGCACATCAGACCAAACTTTCAATTCATCCGGGCAGCACCAAGATGTATCACGACCTGAAGAGACATTACTGGTGGCACGGACTCAAGAAGGATGTGGCAGAATTTGTGGCTCATTACTTAACGTGTCAGCAGGTTAAGACGGAACATCAGAAGCCACCAAGGTTACTCAAACCCTTACTAGTGTCAGAATGGAAATGGGAGCACATCTCCATGGATTTTGTGACAGGGTTGCGAAGGTCTTCAAAGGGCAACAATGCGATATGGGTCATGGTAGACCGACTGACCATGTAATGGCCCGGAATTTGTAAAGTAATATATATGTGTTATTATTTATTTTTTTTTTATGGTGGAAATTAGAAAATTGGTGGAATAAATGGTAAATGGGCCAAAATTGGATAAAGGCCCAAGTGTGGCCCAATAGACTATGGTTTGGATTTAAATTTATTTAAATGGGTCAAGAATGGTCAAATTGGGTCGAATACCCATTTGGGACCCAATGGGTCAAGATGGTTAAGCTCTAAGGTAAATGGGCTAGTGGGAAATGTAATTGGGTCATGGGCCCAATGGTGATCCATTTAGAGTGGGCTTAATGAAATTTAATCACCCTAAGTAATTTGGAATTAAACAATGATGGTGTGGCCAAGCGGGACCCACCTCCACCTCATCAAGTGAGGTGGCGAGTGGGCCAATGATTGGTGGGGCCAACCACCATGGTTGACTTGGTCAACCATGGGTGGAATAATGGGAATTAGGTTAAATAAAAATGAATTAACCTAAGTTAATTACCAAATTAATTAAATACTTAAATTATTAAATTGGTGGCTAAATTGGTCAAATGGGAGACCAAGCTACCCCACCTCAAAGGCAAGACACGTTGGGCTTGGTGGTGGTTTAGATAACCACCACCATAAAGAGATTAAAATATCTTAAAATATCTTTGGTTGGTGAAAAATTAATGTAAAGTGAAAATGAGGTCATCAAATGGGGATAAGTTTGATTTTTTTTCTTTCTCATGTTCATTTTCACTAACTCCATCCCTCCCACTCCTCCATTGACGTCCCATGTCCAAGTGAAGGAGAAAAAAAAAGGAGAAGAGAAGAAGGAAATTAAGAAAAGGAAGCTAAGAAGAGAAGAAAAATTCAAAACAAAAGACCACCACTTCAAGATTAAAGGTTGAGATCTTCTTTCCCATCATCTCCTCCTTTCCCTCCCTCAAGTAAACCCTACCTTAGCCAATTCTAAGCTTGGAGGTTTCCACCATTGATCAAGCATCTTGACCTACCAAAGTTTAAAAGGAAGGAGAAAGGAGGCTAAGGAAGCCGACGGGAGCGGCGGAAATCGGAGGAGACGACGGATTGTGAGTATTTCTTAAACAAGAAATTTTGGATTTTTAGGGTTTGAGATTTGGGATTTATTTTGTAAATTTAATGGTGGCCTATTGATTTTATGCTATGGATTTAAAATCCATCAATTTGAAGGATGGAAAGTGGACAAAACCCTAATGGGTAAATTAGGGTTAGTTTAAGGAAAAAATAAATGGATTAAGGAATGTAATGTAATTAAGTTATTAAGCATGGAATTATGTGGAATTGGAAGGTAATGTGTGATTTTCTTAGGGTTTTAAGGTATGGAGGACATTGTGTAATTTAATTATGTAAAAATGGAAGCATGGAGAATGTTTATGGTTTTAGGGTTTTAAAATGACTAAATGTAGGCAATTGAGGAAATTATAATGGAGTGTTTAAGGTTAAAATTATTGGATCATGAACCATGGGTTCGGCCATGGTGAATGGCCAAACCCTATGGTGGTGTAATGGTAGTTTAAATGAGTACAAAAAATGGGGAAAATGATGGTTTTATGATGGTTTGATGATGATTGTAAATGGATTTAAAGTGTGATAAAGGATGATGATTGAAATGTATAAGTTAAGCCCCTTCATGGAAGGGCTTGTGATGGGTTCAAATGTATAAGTAGGCCAAAGAAAACAAAATGGGAAAAGTTGATGAATTGGGTATTTTGAACCCATGGCCCATTGGTGAACCATTTAAAGGGTTAAGTATGGGGTTTTGGATTGGTTTAAATGAATAAGGTTAGATTAATTAAATGGCTAATCTTAATGGTCATGTGACATAATTGAATGGATCATTAATGGACCTAAGTTAGGTATCCAAGTTTATAATCAATTATGAACTTAGTTAGGCAAGGGTGAGTGGTTGATTAACCATGGAGAAGAGGTAGTGGCAAAACCGTAAATATTGATCAAAATGAAGCAACCCACTAAGATATGATGTATGGGCTTAGAAATGGTTAAAATATGGACTAATTATGTGTATGTAATAAGGTATTGGATATCGCGAGCGGTACGCGTGTCGGTAGCCGGATTATCGGACGAAGCCGAAAAAGGACGCGAGTCGGTATTCGGTAGGATTCCTACCTATTTGTAAGCCATGGATGTGTGATGGTATTTTTGTCATATTTTATTGATTTTGGTATTTATCTTATGATGGGTTTTTACAATTATGGATGCTATGTTTAAGATGGATTTTATTTAATGGCTATGAACTATGATTAAGGTTATGCATTATAAATTAAGGCTATGTATGATATGTTAAGGTTATGAGTTATAAATATTACATAGCATAATGCATTACATCTCATGCATGGCATGGGCGGAAAAAAAAATAAACAAACCGGAGTCCATGCTCCGTCGGGGCGACCGAGAACAGGCATGGGGACACCTTGACGAGGGTTTGCCGTCAAGGGGGATATTTTGCGGTTGGACATATCTTGACGAAGTTTTTCCGTCAAGAGGGATATGACAGTATATGGCAGGAATGATGGGTGGGATTCATAACATTGACACCCATGGCATATCATTTACTTATATTTCAGTATATGGTGGTTTATAGTTTTCACTGTGTTATTATCTGTATGTGGTTATTACTAACCCATGTGCTAGCCCTACTCGGAATCCTACTGGGCGCGTTGTTCTAACGCCCTACTTCTACCCTAGCTGACAATGCAGGAGATGGCGGACCGGAAGGGCGAGACGGAAGCCAAGCTTAGGAGCTTGGGGAGGCGGATTAATTATTTTGCTGTACTTTATTTTGGAAAAGATGTATTTGTATAGTTAGCTTGTCGGAAATGTAATAATTTAGGTAGTTTGCTATGTTTAGGTATTATTTTGGATAATACAGTATAATGGCATTTTCGTAATTAATTGGGTATTTCTTCCCTACTATCTGAAGAACTGGTAGGATAGTTCTATGATCATCCGCATTTATTTTTATGTTCCGTGAGCTTACTTGCTACGCGTGAACCGTACTCGTGGACTTATGTTCCACGCACGCGTAGGGTTGGCCAGTTAAGGGCCGGGCTTTAGAAACTCGGAACTTAACTCGCGTCGTGACGTCCGCGCCCTTTGTCACTTTTAAAAAAAAAATGTACTCTGATTTTACGGTGAAAAGGGGCGGGCGTTACAGACCAAGTCTGCACATTTCATTCCCATCAGGATGACAGGCTCATCTGAGACTTTAGGTCGGCGGTATATCAGGGATATCATCAGATTACATGGTATTCCTCGGACTATTGTGTCTGACAGAGATGGTCGATTCACTGGGAGAGTACGGCAGAGCATGCAGTCTGCCATGGGAACAGACCTACTGACGAGCACAACATTCCATCCACAGACTGATGGGCAGTCTGAGAGGACAATACAAAGATTGACGGATATGCTGAGAGCATGCATGCTAGATTTCAGGGGTAGATGGGAGGATCACTTGCCGTTGGTAGAATTCTCATACAACAACAGTTACCAAGCAAGCCTCCAGATGGCTCCATTTGAGGCATTATATGGTAGACCATGTAGGTCACTAGTGTGCTGGACAAAGGTCGGTAAACCTGCACTGATTGGACCTATGTTGGTTGCAGAGACTACATCGCAGTTACAATTGATACGGCAGCATCTGTTGACTGCACAATGTGGTCAGAAGAGCTATGCTGACAAGAGGAGGAGGTTCCTTGAATTTGAACTGGGGGACATGGTGTTCTTGAAAGTCTCGCCACGAAAGGGGCACATGAGATTTGGAAAGAAGGGGAAATTGTCGACAATATATGTGGGACCATTTTCAATCATAAGAAGGATGGGGGGCGTGGCTTATCAATTGGCACTCCCTTCACAGTTGGCATCTTTGCACGATGTGTTCCATATATCGATGTTAAGGAAGTACAATCTTGATCCCTCTCATATACTGAATATACAAGACATAGATGTCCAAAGCGACGTGACATATGTCGAAAAGCGTGTCCGAGTGGTGGACACAGAACAAAGGGTATTACGGAATCGAGCGATCCAGTTTGTCAAGGTGGAATGGGATCGATATGGCATTCAGGAAGCCACTTGGGACATCGAGTCGGAAACGAGAACAACTCATCTTGAGCTATTTATGTAAATGTTTGAAACCCTATTTCACTCGATTTTCGGGACGAAAATTTTAAAAAAAGGGTTGTATTGTAACACTTCGGAATTCCATGTTATCAATATTTACGGAATTTGCCATTTTCATTGTGAATTAACGGATATGAACCTTAGATGGGTAAGGTGTTGGGTCAATGGCCCAATTAGGACCCAACGGTTATGGTATAAGGTTCAATTTAAGTTAAATAGGGGTTAAATTAAAAAGGTAATGCAATGTGTCTAAAAATTAAATATGGATTGCTTTGGCCATGTATGTGAGGTTGACATGGAAACATATATTGACTAGATTTTAGGAGTTATAGCCGAACAAGATTTGTCCTAAATTGAGCAAGACGTGTAGATGGGATTGGAATTAGGCAATGACATCTGATTGCCTAATCCAAATAAAGAAGATGTTTAAAAATAGTATAGATTGGCTTGGTCGAATATTAGATACCCAATATCCATGATGATGAGTTAAAGGTGTCCTTTCCTTTGATTAGAAACGGCACTAGGGGAATTGCTAAATGAAGGGTCACGGCATCTTCTAATTATAGATAGGACCGAGTGGAAGAATTAGAAAAAAAAAAAAAGACACAAGAGGGGCACACAGCACTAAGACAATTGCTAAATTAAAGGTTCT
Organism: Chimonanthus salicifolius; assembly: GCA_013350335.1. Classification (NCBI taxonomy): domain Eukaryota; kingdom Viridiplantae; phylum Streptophyta; class Magnoliopsida; order Laurales; family Calycanthaceae; genus Chimonanthus; species Chimonanthus salicifolius. The sequence goes on along the minus strand of CM023538.1, from coordinate 26,467,406 downwards.
TGGCATCTTTTAAATAGAGGACAAATTGGAAGTACTAAAAAGAGTGGCAACAAGGGCGCACGGCATACACAATTAAGGGAGGGTTTTAATGCTGGTGTGCTCTGGAAATATGGTGTTCTCGGCTCTGTGAAAGATCAAGTAGAAAGAGGCTAAGTAAGGAAAGGATCGGATGAACAAATCGGAGCGAAGGAAAACCGGAGGAGTTGCGGAACCGGTAAGTATTTTGATAGTTTTGTATAGAGAAAGGAACCATAGGGTTCGGCCATGGTGTATGGCCGAACCCCATGTAAGAAAATTGGCAGATGAATATAGTACTTTTAATGGAAAGGATGAACCATAGGTTCGTTCATGGTGCATGGCCGAACCCCATGGAAAGACATTGGTTATTTTATGGGTTTTTGAGGGATGAAAACCATGGAATATTATAAAGATGTTAAAGGGTTTAAACGGAAGGTTGTTGGTGAAGAACCTTAGACCATGGGCTCGGCCAAGGGGTATGGCCGAACCCCATAAATAATTATGGATCTCAAGAACTGAAATAAGGGCACAGAACCAAAGGGTGAGGTTCGGCCATGTGGTATGGCCGAACCCCACCAAGGAGTATATATGGGCTTAAGGTTTTAGATATTGAATTTAAGTGGACTGTTTTAATAATTTTAGTCGATGAAAATAATAGATGAAGGTTAATGATTTAAATGGTCACAAAATTGCAAATGGTGAAGAACTATGGACCATGGGTTCGGCCATGTGGCATGGCCGAACCCCATGAAGAGTTATTGGTGGACTTAGATGTTTATGATTTTATGTTTTGAACCTAAACATAAAGTGATGGAGGAAATGACAATATTGTAATTTAAATGGAAATAAGGGACCATGGGTTTGGCCATGGTGTATGGCCGAACCCCATGGGAATTATTTGGTGGACTTGGGGTCTATGTATGGTAGATTAAAATGAATGAAAGGTTAATTAAGGATTAGACCAATGGCAAAGTTGTAAATAGGAGGAAATGATAGACCGTGGATGGTTAGATTAATGGAATGCTAGCCATGGATGGCAATATGGTAATTAAGTAGAATTAATGGACCATGGGTTCAGCCATGGTGTATGGCCGAACCCCATGGGGATTGTTTTGATGGACTTAGGGTTTATGTATGTTGGATTAAATAAATGGGAAGTGATTAAATGATTAACTTAAGGGTTATTGATCAATAAACCAAAGGAGGGACTAAAACCTAGTAAGTGAGGTTCGGCCATGGTGCATGGCCAAAACCCACAAAGTTGGATTTATGGACTTGGACATTATTGTAAATCAATTGGAACATGGGTTTAATCAATTGTTATATTATAAGGTAACGTGACCTCACAAGGTGTATACGATCATGAGCGGTTACCGGGCGAAAGCGTAAGGACACGTTAGTGGTCTTTGGTAGGATTCCACCTCTTTGAAGCCATGGGTTTATGTACAATGTTTTTATCTTATTTTGATGAATTTACGTTGAAAAAGATATGTTTCAAGTGAGAAGTTTTAATGCTATGTTGACGATATAAAATAATATGTGATTCATTAGCATCTCATGCATGGTATGGGGTGAAGGATATGTAACCGGAGGGACCACACTCCGTCGGAGCGTCCGAAAAACGTATGTGGGATACCTTGATGTGCTTTTCCATCAAGAAGAAACCGAAGGGGCCACACTCGGTCGAGGCGTCCGAAAGACCTATGTGGGGGTACTTATATGTACTTGTGATGGGTGGGACTCATTGCATTTGACATCATGACATGGCATGTTTTACAAGGTTTTTGTCATTATGATATTATTATATATGTTCTGTACTAATCTTGTGTTAGCCCTAATTAGAATACCTACTGGGCACGTTGTTCTAACGCCCTACTTGTACCCTAGTGGATGATACAGGAAACGAAGGGAAATATGAACGCGAAAAGGGCCAAGCATAGAGCTTGGATGCTTGTAGTTTATATTTTGATTAAGTTCCTTGTGGACTTGTAATTTGAGTACTAGACTTTGGACATATAATAATTTAGATGATTGGCTATGGTTGGATGTTTATTTGGATAATTACGTTAGGTTAATTATGATTAAGGACTTGACGTATTTTGCTATCTGAAATGGAGTACAACTAGGTTCTATTATAATTCCACATGTTATGATCTTAATTCCGCATGTTTATATTGTTATGTGTGAACCATTTTCATGGACTTAGTCCATGCACACATAGAGTTGGCTAGTTAAGGGTCGGACTTTAGAAGTTCGGACTTAGCTCGCATCGTAACGACCCGCTCTTGCTCAATCTGTTATTTTAAAAGAAAAAAATAGACTCTGATTTACGGGAAGCGTAGAGTGAAAAAGGGAGGGGCATTACAGTTGGTATCAGAGCGAACCAGAAAGATTGAATCTTTCGGAGTAAATTGATCCGGCCCCCGTACATTAATTTACTTCAGAAGGAACATTCAATCTGAGAACAACAATGGATGATAGCAAAGGAAGTATAGTCAAAATAAATGGATACATCAAACATAGCAAAATAGAATATATTTCCCCAAAAACAAAGAAAAATCAAGAGTGTTTATTTGGAAATTTCCCCAAACATAAGAAAAATACAAACTTTACGATGAAAACTAAGTCTTGATATTTTTCAGTGGCTTAGGGAAAAATGTCTCCAAAAAGAAATTCCTGACAAAACTAGAAAGGGAAGGAAAAGGAAGTAGAAAAATCTCAACATGAAGAGGAGGAACGACAATCTCGACATGAAGAGGAAGAACAAGCATCCCACCAAGAGGAGGAAGAACAAAGCAGCGTGAATATACCTGTGGTGCCTCCGAACTACAAAACCTAGTTGAAGAGGTGGTCACTTCGGTTCTTTAGTAGCACCTGAATGGAAATGGATCCACCAACGAGACCAATGACAGGAGCGTGGTCAGGGACTTCCAGCAACAGCGCCCTCCTTACTTCAAAGGGAGAGAAGGGGCTGTCGGAGCGGAAAACTGGCTGAAGAAGATCACTCAGATCCTAACCCTACTCAAGATTTTGAGTCATGCTACAAGATTTTACTGGCCACATCACAACTGATAGATGATGCTGGTAAATGGTGGGAGGTGATAGAGAAGCAGCGAGCACTTCTTCCGGAAGGAAAGAGGACTGCAATGACTTGGGATCAGTTCTTAGCTACCTTCTTGGACCATTATTTCCCTGAGGAGGAGAAGGAGCGCCAGACTCAAGCTTTCTATCTTTGGTACAAGGTACCATGACGGTGGCAGAGTACCACCAGGAGTTTCTCAGCTTGTCTTGTTATGCATTCTATATGGTGGATACAGAGTATCGAAGGGCACGCAAGTTTGAGCGAGGCCTTCGGCCAAGCATTAGGGCCAAGGTAACCATATTCAAGGCAGCTACATTAGCAGAGGTGGTCAGCAGGGCCACTATAGTAGAGCAAGAGATGGCTGAGTTAGTGCGTTTTGACAATTGCCGAGCTCAGAGTGGGAGGGGTATATTTCAGCCCAACAAGAAGTTCTGACCGAACTTTAGCAGACCCTCAGCATCCACTGGGTCAACAGGGGGCTTTCGTCCCACTCATCCCTCCCCATCTGCATCAGTCACTCAGGCTCCCAAAGAGGTGAACAACTGCTTTCATTGTGATCAGCGGAGCCATTTTAAGAGGGAATGCCTACAACTCAACAAACCCTCTTATTCCAGAGGTTCATCTCGCCCACCAGTTAGACCAGCTAACTCACGGGGAGGCAGGACATTTAACCAGGTGGGACGAACGACTACAGGATCTGGACAGTTATTTACCTTAGCTCCTCCAGCAGCGGAGGATCACTTTGTGATTCAAGGTATGGCGGTAGTCAGTAATTCCTACGCCTTTGCTTTATTTGATTCTGGAGCATCCCACTCTTTTATATCTGCTGCATTCATATCTGCAACTGGAACTTTAATACAAAAACTGTCCACATCACTCACCATTGTATCCCCCGTCGGAGACACATCATTGGGGTTTATATGCACAGCAGTGAATACTGAACTCACTGGACTCAGATTTGAGTTCAACTATTTGGTACTCGATATGACAGAGTACGATATTATCTTGGCATGGACTGGTTGGCTAGCTTTCAGGCCAACATTGATTGCTATAGCCGCAGGGTGACATTTTGGTCAGCCGAGGGAAAACAACATGTGGTGTGTACTGACAAACAAAGCAGACTGCATGAAGGGTTGAGTCATCTGGTATTGACAATATCAGAATCAACAAGGCACCAGTGGCTGAACTTCCGGCAATAGTAAAGGACTATGCGGATGTATTCCCAACAGAACTCCCTAGCTTGCCTCCCATGAGGGAAATTAATTTTGAAATCAAGTTGTACCCTCGCACTGCACCAGTGTCATTACCACACTACCGGCTGGCACCAACAGAGATGTTCGAGCTAAATAAGCAAATTGATGAACTGCTCAGACTGGGTTGCATCTGGAACAGTACATCGGCTTGGGGAGCTCCGGTTTTATTTGTGAAGAAGAAGGATGGTTCAGTCCGTATGTGTGTGGATTACCGAAAACTGAACCAACTGACGGTCAGAAACAAGTACCCTCTACCCAGGATCGATGATTTATTTGATCAACTTAGAGGTTCCAGTCATTTATCTAAGATTGACCTAATGTCCAGATATCATCAAATCCGGGTTAGGGAGGAGGACATAGAAAAGACAGCCTTCAGAACGTGGTATAGACTATATGAGTTTCTAGTCATGCCGTTTGGACTCACCAATGCACCGGCTGTGTTCATGGATCTAATGAACAGGATTTTCCGTCCTTACTTGGACCAATTTGTCATTGTGTTTATTGATGACATTTTGATTTATTCCAAAACTCAGGAAGAACATGCTGAGCACCTAAGGATAGTTCTGGACACTTTGAGGAAGAACAAGTTATATGCCAAAGCCAGCAAGTGTGAATTCTGGCTGCCCAAGGTTAACTTCTTGGGACATGTCATATCAGCAGAAGGTATAGCCGTGGACCCAACTAAAGTGGCAGCAGTGGGAGAATAGAAAGCGCCAAAGAACGTAACCGAGATCCGTAGCTTCTTGGGATTGGTTGGTTACTACAAGAAGTTTATCATGGATTTCTCCAAGATTGCATCTCCACTGACTCGACTCACTTAAAAAGGAGTCAAATTTGAGTGGTCAGATGTGTGCAACCGGAGATTTGAAACGCTGGAGGAGAAACTTACAAATGCACCTATCTTAATTTTGCCGGAAAGAGTTATGAAGTACAATGCGATGCTTCTGGAGAAGGACTTGGGAGTGTCCTCAGTCAAACTCATCGTGTGGTGGCTTATGGTTCAAGACAATTGAAAATACATGAAAGCCTCTATCCCACGAATGATCTGGAACTAGCTGCAGTGGTCTTCGCTCTCAAAAGCTGGAGACATTATTTATATGGCGAGAAATTTGAAGTGTTTTCAGATCCTAAGAGCTTGAAGTACATGTTTGATCAGAAAGAGCTTAACATGAGACAACACAGATGGATGGAATATCTGCAGGATTATGAATTTGCGCTTCGTTAACACCCTGGCAAGGCGAATAAGGTGGCAGATGCCCTCAACCTCATATCACATGCACCAGTAGCATGTTTGATCAGGACAGAATAGGAGATGCTGAATACCATACGAGAGTTCAATTTATATATCAATAACCATGGGAGTATGTACAATTTGATCATACGGTCCAACATGGTTACCAAGATTGAACAGGAACAGCGGATAGACCCGAAAGTGGAGGAGATATGGGCCAAGATGTCTACTGGTGAAGTCATACCGGAATGGGAGTTACGAGCAGGACAGGGTCTTGTATTCCGAGGAAGGATATATGTGCCTAAGAGCTGCAGAAAAGAGTTACTGATTGAGGCACATTAGACCAAACTCTCTATTCATCTGTGCAGCACCAAGATGTATCACGACCTGAAGAGACATTACTGGTGGCACGGACTCAAGAAGGATGTGGCAGAATTTGTGGTTCGTTGCTTAACGTGTCAGCAGGTTAAGACGGAACGTCAGAAGCCACCAGGGTTACTCAAACCCTTACCAGTGCCAAAATGGAAATGGGAGCACATCTCCATGGATTTTGTGACAGGGTTGCCAAGGGCTTTCAAGGGCAACGATGCAATATGGGTCGTGGTAGACCGATTGACCAAGTCTGCACATTTTCTTCCCATTAAGATGACAGACTCATCTGAGACTTGGGTCGGCGGTAGATCAGGGATATCATCAGATTGCATGGTATTCCTCGGACTATTGTGTCCAGCAAAGATGGTCGATTCACAGGCAGAGTATGGCAGAGCATGCAGTCTGCCATGGGAACAGACCTACTGACGAGCACAACATTCCATCCACAGACTGATGGGCAGTCTGAGAGGACAATACAAAGATTGAAGGATATGCTGAGAGCATGCATGCTAGATTTCAGGGGTAGATGGGAGGATCACTTGCCGTTGGTAGAATTCTCATACAACAACAGTTACCAGGCAAGCCTCCAGATGGCTCCATTTGAGGCATTATATGGTAGACCATGTAGGTCACCAGTGTGCTGGACAAAGGTCGGTGAACCTACACTGATTGGACCTAAGTTGGTTGCAGAGACTACATCGCAGTTACAGTTGATACGGCAGCATCTGTTGACTGCACAATGTCGTCAGAAAAGCTATGCTGACAAGAGGAGGAGGTTCCTTGAATTTGAAGTGGGGGACATGGTGTTCTTGAAAGTCTCGCCACAAAAGGGGCACATGAGATTTGGAAAGAAGGGGAAATTGTCGACAAGATATGTGGGACCATTTTCAATCACAAGAAGGATGGGAGGCGTGGCTTATCAATTGGCACTCCCTTCACAGTTGGCATCTTTGCACGATGTGTTCCATATATCGATGTTAAGGAAGTACAATCCTGATCCCTCTCATATACTGAATATACAAGACATAGATGTCCAAAGCGACGTGACATACGTCGAAAAACGTGTCCGAGTGGTGGACACAGAACAAAGGGTATTACGGAATCGAGCGATCCAGTTTGTCAAGGTGGAATGGGATCGATATGGCATTCAGGAAGCCACTTGGGACATCGAGTCGGAAACGCGAACAACTCATCCTGAGCTATTTATGTAAATGTTTGAAACCCTATTTCACTCGATTTTCAGGACGAAAATTTGAAAAAAAGGGTTGTATTGTAACACTTCGGAATTCCATGTTATCAATATTTACGGAATTTGCCATTTTCATTGTGAATTAACGGATATGAACCTTAGATGGGTAAGGTGTTGGGTCAATGGCCCAATTAGGACCCAACGGTTATGGTATAAGGTTCAATTTTAATTAAATAGGGGTTAAATTAAAAAGGTAATGCAATATGTCTAAAAATTAAATATGGATTGCTTTGGCCGTGTATGTGAGGTTGACATGGAAACATATATTGACTAGATTTTAGGAGTTATAGCCGAACAAGATTTGTCCTAAATTGAGCAAAACGTGTAGATGGGATTGGAATTAGGCAATGACATCTGATTGCCTAATCCAAATAAAGAAGATGTTTAAAAATAGTATAGATTGCCTTGGCCGAGTATTAGATACCCAATATCCATGATGATGAGTTAAAGGTGTCCTTTCCTTTGATTAGAAACGGCATTAGGGAAATTGCTAAATGAAGGGTCACGGCATCTTCTAATTATAGATAGGACCGAGTGGAAGAATTAGAAAAAAAAAAAAAAGACACAAGAGGGGCGCACAACACTAAGACAATTGCTAAATTAAAGGGTCTTGGCATCTTTTAAATAGAGGACAAATTGGAAGTACTAAAAAGAGTGGCAACAAGGGTGCACGGCATACACAATTAAGGGAGGGTTTTAATGCTCGTGTGCTCTGGAAATATGGTGTTCTCAGCTCTATGAAAGATCAAGTAGAAAGAGGCTAAGTAAGGAAAGGATCGGAAGAATAAATCGGAGCGAAGGAAAACCGGAGGAGTCGCGGAACCGGTAAGTATTTTGATAGTTTTGTATAGAGAAAGGAACCATAGGGTTCGGCCACGGTGTATGGCCGAACCCCATGTAAGAAAATTGGTTATTTTATGGGTTTTTGAGGGATGAAAACCATGGAATATTATAAAGATGTTAAAGGGTTTAAATGGAAGGTTGTTGGTGAAGAACCTTAGACCATGGGTTCGGCCAAGGGGTATGGCCGAACCCCATAAATAATTATGGATATCAAGAACTGAAAGAAGGGCAGAAAACCAAAGGGTGAGGTTCGGCCATGTGGTATAGCCGAACCCCACCAAGGAGTATATATGGGCTTAGGGTTTTAGATATTGAATTTTAGTGGACTGTTTTAATAATTTTAATGGATGAAAATACTAGATGAAGGTTAATGATTTAAATGGTCTTAAACATTGCAAATGGTGAAGAACTATGGACCATGGGTTTGGCCATGTGGCATGGCCGAACCTCATGAAGAGTTATTGGTGGACTTAGATGTTTATGAACTTATGTTTTGAACCTAAACATAAAGTGATGGAGGAAATGGCAATATTGTAATTTAAATGGAAATAAGGGACCATGGGTTCGGCCATGATGTATGGCCGAACCCCATGGGAATTATTTGGTAGACCTGGGGTCTATGTATGGTAGATTAAAATGAATGAAAGGTTAATTGAGGATTAGACCAATGGCAAAGTTGTAAATAGGAGGAAATGATAGACCATGGGTTCGGCCATGGTGTATGGCCGAACCCGATGGGGAATGACTTATGGATTTAATGCATGAATGGTTAGATTAATGGAATGTTAGCCATGGATGGCAATATGGTAATTAAGTAGAATTAATGGACCATGGGTTCGGCCATGGTGTATGGCCGAACCCCATGGGGATTGTTTTGATGGACTTAGGGTTTATGTATGTTGGATTAAATAAATGGGAAGTGATTAAATGATTAACTTAAGGGTTATTGATCAATAAACCAAAGGAGGGACTAAAACCTAGTAAGTGAGGTTCGACCATGGTGTATGGTTGAACCCCACAAAGTTGGGTTTATGGACTTGGACATTATTGTAAATCAATTGGAACATGGGTTTAGTCGATTGTTATATTATAAGGTAACGGGACCTCACAAGGTGTATACTATCGAGAGCGGTTACCGGACATAAGCGTAAGGACACGTTAGTGGTCTTTGGTAGGATTCCACCTCTTTGAAACCATGGGTTTATGTACAATGTTTTTATCTTATTTTGATGAATTTACGTTGAAAAAGATATGTTTCCATTGTGAAGTTTTAATGCTATATTTACGATATAAAATAGCATGTGATTCATTAGCATCTCATGCATGGAATGGGGTGAAGGATATATTACCGGAGGGACCACACTCCGTCAGGGCGTCCGAAAAACCTATGTGGGATATCTTGATGTGCTTTTCCATCAAGAAGAAACCGGACGGGCCACACTCCGTCGGGGCGTCCGAAAGACTTATGTGGGGGTACTTTTATGTACTTGTGATGGGTGGGACTCATTGCATTTGACATCATGACATGGCATGGTTTATATGGTTTTTGTCGTTATGATATTATTATATATGTTCTGTACTAATCATGTGTTAGCCCTAATTGGAATACCTATTTGGCGCGTTGTTTTAATGCCCTACTTCTACCCTAGTTGATGATAAAGGAAACGAAGGGAACGATGAACGCGAAAAGGGCCAAGCATAGGAGCTTGGATGCTTGTAGTTTATATTTTGATTAAGTTACTAATGGACTTGTAATTTGAGTAACTAGACTTCGGACATGTAATAATTTTGATGATTGGCTATGGTTGGATGTTTATTTGGATAATTACGTTATGTTAATTATGATTAAGGACTTGACGTATTTTGCTATCTGAAATGGAGTAGAACTAGGTTCTATTATAATTCCGCATGTTATGATCTTAATTCCGCATGTTTATATTGTTATGTGTGAACCGTTTTCATGGACTTAGTCCATGCACACATAGGGTTCGCCAGTTAAGGGTCGGACTTTAGAAGTTCGGATTTAGCTCGCATCGTGATGTCCCGCTCTTGCTCACTCCGTTATTTAAAAAAAAAAAGACTCTGATTTACGTGAAGCTTAGAGTTAAAAAGCCCTGCCCTCTTTAGAGATTTTCAGAGTCTAATTTTTTTTTTAAAGTAATAAAACATCGAAAGAGAGCGGGCGGCGTCACGACGCGAGTTAAGTTCAGACTACCCAAGTCTGAACCTTAACTGGCCACCCATGTGTACATGGAATAGACCATGATTATGAATTACACATGGAACTAACATCAACATGCGGAATAACCTAGATTAATTGCGGAATAGAAAGACATGATAGCAAGTAACAGCCTTAAACATTATTTAACATAGATTAACCATCCAAAGTTATGAACCTAATCAAACCATAACAAATAATGACTTATTACATGTCCAACAAAGTGTATTCAAATGACAGTAATATAAAGTAGTCCAGTCCATCAATCAAGCGCTTAGGCTTGGCTCCCCTCCCGGTCAACGACCTTTTCTTTCCCCTTGCTTGTACCTGCATTCTCCTCTGAGGATAGATTTAGGGCGTTAGATCAACGCGCCCAGTAGGTTCCCGAATCAGGGCTACCACATGTTAGTATATAAAACATGCATATATACCATATTACATGATCATTAAAAACAGGTAAAACCATGCTATGAAGTATGCACATGCAATGAGCATCCCCCATCATGTACCTTCATAGCCATCACTTGACGTGCCTTGCACCGTCAAGGTAAATCACAATACAACTTCCATCTCTTCATCATTGACTGATTCATATCACGTATTAGTCCTCCTGGCGGGACTCTCATCGCCTAAGGAGACCAATGTGACTATGATCATCATGTTACTCCTCCTGGCGTGACTTGCACCACCGAGGAAGGACGTAACCCATAAATTGCAACACTGTAGAACCTCATTCATTATCCCATGTCTATGCATGAGATGCCAATGCCTGTATGCCATTTGTTGATGCATAATATATCTTTTGAAACACATAACATAAAAGAAGAGTCTCATAAGAAAACTGGGGTAAAACTGTGGTTACAAGTAGGTAGGAAACCTACTGAAGAATCACTTCAGCGTCCGTTCTTTCTTAGGCTTTATCCGGTCACGACTCGTTCGTTGTTCAACTCTCGTCACCTTGTGATACAATAATCAGTAAATCATATTGTCACTTAAATGTCCATTCACATATAAGACCCAAAACATCTTGTAAGTCCTTTGATCAATCCCTTCATTTGACTTGTATTCACAGATTTGCCATTGGTCTAACCAATGTCTAATCTTGCTCATAATCAAAGTTCATAAAAGTAATCTACCTTAGTGGGGTTCTTCATTCATCAACTTTAATCCCCAAACTTATCAAATAATCATTGATGGGGTTCGGCCATACTACTTGGCCGAACCACATCCTATGGGTTTTTATCCCACTTTCCATCATCATCAATGGTTGATTACATAGTCCATAATTATCATGTATGTTTCCTTAATTAAAACAACCATAAGTTCCCATTCAAAACGACCCATTCATTTCAAAACAGCCCCATGGGGTTCACTTGATCCAATCATCACCATGATCACTCATGGTTTAATCATGCTAATTCAACCATGATCCATGCATGGTTCAGCCATCCAAAGGCTGATCCAAAATCAGTAACCTTATCACATAAAAATCACCACCATTTGGTATGGTTTTATCTCTCCAAAACCATACCAACTTATCAAACATTTTTATGGGGTTCGGCCATCCAATGTGGCCAAACCCTATGCCCATGTTTTGGACCCTTTGTAACTTACATCACATGTCCATTAAATCATGTAAGAATGAGCATAATATTATTGGGTTTTACCTTTCAAAAACCATCCAAAAAACAGTCCATAAAAGTCTATGTTTTCCATGTTTCCCAACATGAAAACCAACACTCTTTTACATGGGGTTCGGTCCTCCATGGTGGCCGAACCCAATGGTTATGTTTACTATTTTTAAACCTCCAATTATCATGTAATAAATAGTATGTTATTATCAGGTTTTACCTATCAAACATCATCCAATAATTAACCCAATTTCATAGGGTTCGGCCATGCTTATTGGCCGAACACCATGACCTTTGGTTTTGAACATTTAACCCTTTATCTTGGGTGTAAAACAAACATCCAAATCCATGTTTTAACCTCCTTAAAACATGCATTTTAAATCTAACAACAACATCTAATATCAGTCCCAAATTATATGGTTTTAATTTCCAAAAACTATAAAAAACAACCACTTGTTTCTATGGGGTTCGGCCATGCAAAGTGGCCGAACCCAATGGTCCATTTCCATCTTTTAATCCACTGATTTAAACCATATAAACTTCAGCCTTTTCTGACATTCAGATACAGGTTTATAATCCTTTCAATAACATGTATTTGATTCTTAAATCAAACCCAAAAATCAGTCCATAAAACCCATGGTTTTCATGTTTCCAAAACATGAAAACCAAGCAATCTTTTACATGGGGTTCGGCCCTCCATGGTGGCCGAACCCAATGGTTATTTTTACCATTTTAAATCCTCCATTAATCAAGGTTAAAACCTTCTTATATTCGGCGATAACCATGGCCCAATACACACACATTTTATTAATCCAAAAGTCCATGAAACACTTACCAAATTCCAAGCTCTTCCTATTGCCTTTGCTCCTTGCCTTCTTCCTTTTATTTCTTCCTTTCTTCTTAATTCCTTGCTAGTTTAAGCTTGAATTATTGGTGCCAAACACCTCTGCTGCTCCAACCAAGAACACGAATTGGAGAGAGGGAGAAAGAGATGGGAAAAACTTGGGTTTGCAATGATAAAAATCGGCTATCAATGGGGGTTCAATCCTTTTGCATTTCAGCCCCCAAAACCCCTCCACTACCTCATCAATTCATGCACAAAACAATGAGTCTTGGGTGCTATCCAAGGCACCCCTTGGCACCTACCCATACAGCCATTCAGATTTCCATGTAACTCATCTCAAACCCATCATTTGCATTCATCATTCAACATGGAACTCACCAAAACAAGTCCCCAACGTGTGGGAACGTGTGGGACTTGTTTTGGTTGGTTTGAGACCAGCCAACCTCTTCAAATTTCCACTTAGCTAACTGAGTTTACAGCCCCTTCAATTTCCCTTTTGACTCACTTGAACTCAAGGCTATTTAGATTTCCATCTCAACTCACCCAACTCACACACTTAATGCATTTCATTTAATGCACATGAGTTGACTCATAACTCGATTTAATTCCAACTCACTTCAGCCCCACTCAACTGATTTAACTCATATTTTAGCTCCCTTGAGGGTCCACACGGTCAACCATAGTCAACTCGACCCGTTGTGTCCATTTTTAGCTCCTTGACCCGTTTTTGGCCCATGACCCAATTATGGGTATTTTGGTCATTTGTAACTGGTTTTTACATATGGGTCAGGCCTACCCATTTTTCCTCCACTTGATTTCCAATCAAATCAGCCTAACCCCATTTAATTTAAGTTCACAAAACGGTCAAATAATTCAGTAAGACCTGATGGGTCCCATTTGGGCCTTTTGACCCATTTAGCCATTTTTGACCCAATTGATGTAAATTACCCAACCAATCAAACTTAACATTCATAATGTGCTCATATGATTTTAATTTGAGCAACGGGCCCCACTATTTCCTTACTCAACATCACAAAATAATTAATTTAACAACTCAGGGGCATTTTTGTAATTTTTCATTTCATTGAGGAATTGGGGTGTTACAGGGGCGTTACAGGTCCAAGGTTCTTCACCATTATAACATTTTAGATCTACTTAAAATCACCAATCATCTCCCATCATTATTATCCTTTAACACCTTTTAAAATTATTAACATACATCTATGGTTTTTCATCCTCTAAATCCATTAAAAATCACTAATAACCTCCATGGGGTTCGGCCATATACCATGGCCGAACCCTATGGTTCATCATCTTCTCTTAAAATCATTTACTTATGAATATATCCCTTGATGGGTTTCAGCCATACATCATGGCCGAACCTCATCCAAATCCTTTTTGGCTCTCATGATCCATATACTTAGAAATCTAGGGTTTGGCCATGCATGTAATAGCCCAGAATTTTTAAATCAATATAAATGTTGATATTATTTATTGTAATGATGGAAATTGGGAAAATTGATGGAATAGATGGTAAATGGATCAAAGTTTGGACAAAGGCCCAAGTATGGCCCAATGGACCATGGATTGGATTTAATTTATCTTAATGGTCAATGATGGTCAAATTGGGCCAAGGATAGTCAAATTGGGCCCAATACCCATTTGGGACTCAATGGGTCAAAATAATGCAAACTCTAAGGTAAATGGATAGGAGAGAACTTAATTGGGCCATGGGCCCAATGGTGATCCAATAAGGGAAGTGGATTGAATTGAATTGAATTTTAATCACCTAAGTTAGTATTAATTAGACCTAAGAAACATGGACAAGTGGGACCCACCTCCACCTCACTTGGTGAGGTGGCGTGTGGATCCAGAGTTTGGTGGGGCCGGCCACCATGGTTGAATTGGTCAACCATGGGTGTATGTATGAAGGCAAATTTAAGTAGATGGGATTAAGTTAAAGTGGGAATTAAGTAACTTAACCTAATGATTCAATTAATTAATTAGTTAATTAAGATAAGTTAAAAGAATGATCAAATGGTCAAATGGGAAGACCAAACAATCCATTTCAAACATGAAAAAACATTGGCTAGTGTTGGTTGGGTCAGAAAGCATGAAAAATATCTTGTGTGGTAGGTGGAGGAGTTAATTACTCAACCAAATGAGATAACTCTCATCTCATTCTCCAACCCCTCTTTCATTACACGTTCTCCCTCTTGTTCCATCTCAAAACCGTCCCTCACCCAAGGAAGGAAGAAGAAGAAAAACCAAGAGAAAGAAGAAAACTTGGAAGAAGAAGAGAAACAAAGAGAGGGAAGTGCAAGGATAAGCCACCACATCAAGGTCTACTATCTTCTTTTCTCATCTCCATCCTCTCCCATCTCTCTCTCAAATCAAACCTACTATGGCCAAACCCAAGCTTGAAGGTTGTCACCATTGATCAAGCATCTTAACCGATCAAACAAGAAGAGGAAGAAGAAAGGAGGTCAAGGAGTCCGACAGGAGCAAAGAAAGTCGGAGGAGACGACGGATTGTAAGTATTTTCTAAACAAGAGATTTGGGTTATTAGGGTTTAAGATGTGGGATCAATTTTTGTTAAATTTGATGGTGGCCAAATGATTATAGGCCTTGGATCTCAAATCCATCAAATTGAAGGATGGAAAGTGGACAAAACCCTAAATGGGTAAATTAGGGTTAAGGAAAGAAATAAAAAATAAAATAAAATGGAGTAAGGATAGTATGTAATTAAGTTAATTAAGCATAGATGTGTGTGGATTTTGAGTGGATTGATGAACCATAGGGTTCAGCTATGTAGTATGGCCGAACCCCATGGTAAATGGTTGATGAATTTAATTAGGGTTTTAAGGATGGAAGTTATGGAGAATGTTTAGGGTTCTAAGTTGCTAATGATAAAATGTGGTGATGTTTTTAAAGGGGTTTAAGTGAAGAAATGCATGGGAGATATGAATGATGTTAAGGATATCAAAAATGGTAAATGTGAATGGATCATGAACCATGGATTTGGCCATGGTGAATGGCCGAACCCTATGGTGGTGTAATGGTGATCAATGGTGGATTTAATGATTATGAATTATGGAAAAATAAATGGGGAATGTTGGTGGTGTTGATGGACCAATGTGAACCTAATGTTGATAGTTGGAATGGGAATTTGGCTAAGTTTATGGGCTTGAATGTGATTAAGGATGATGATTGAAATGTATAAATTAAACCCCTTCATGGAAGGGCTTATGATGGGTCCAAATCTGTAAATAGGCCAAAGAAAAAATGGGATAAAGACATCATGGGTTCGGCCATGGTGTATGGCCGAACCCATGACCCATTTGTGGGTAAACTTATGGATTAAATTTGGTGTTATGTATGTGAGAAATGAATGAGGATTAGAGTATTTAAATGGCTGATTTCTAGTGTTGTTATGTTATGGTTAATGAGACATCAATGGGACCCATTTTGTGAACCGATTTAAGGACTAAGATTAAGGTGTATGCATATGGATTAATTAATGGGGATTAGATTAATTAAATGGCTAATTTTAATGATCATGTGACATGGTTCAATGGGTCATTAATGGACCTAAGTTAGGGATCCAAGTTTATGATCAATTATGAACTTAGCTAGGCAAGGGTGAATGAGTGATTAACCATGGAGAAGGGGTAGTGGCAAAACCGTAATTAATGGCCAAGTTAAAGAACCCCATGGAGGACCATGGATTTAGGGGCACTAAGTAATAAGTTTATGTACGGTTAAATAAAGCTTAGGAGGCTGATTTTTAGACCAATGTAATTAAAATATGTAATGGATTAAATGGGACCCACAAAACCTAAATATTGACCGATTTTTCATATGGACTTGGAAATGATTAATGGGCTTAGAAATAGTTAAAATATGGACTGATTATGTGTATGTAATAAGGTATTGGATATCGCAAGCAGTATGCGTGTCGGTAGCCGGATTATGGGACGAAAACGAAAATGGACGCGAGTCGGTATTCGGCAGGATTCCTACCTTTTTGTAAGCCGTGGATTGTGTGATGGTTTCTTTGATTTATTTTGGGAATTTTATGGTTTATTATATGATGAATTTTAATATCATGGTTTATGTATCTTATATGGAATAATGCAAGATTATGAATTATATGCTAAGTTATGAATTCTATATTATGACTATGGATTATACATACTACATAGCGTAATGCATTACATCTCATGCATGGCATGGGCGGGAAAATAAAGGAACCGGAGTCCATGCTCTGTCGGGGCGACCGAGAACAGGCATGGGGATAGCCTAATAGGCTATAATCGGAGTCCATGCTCTGTCGGGGCGACCGAGAACAAGCATGGGGACACCTTGACAAGGCTTGCCGTCAAGGGGGATATTTTATGATTGGATATATCTTGACGAGGTTTTTCTGTAAGGGCCCGGAATTTTTAAATTAATAAAAAAAATGTGGATATAAGTTATTTTAGTGATGGAAATTGGAAAATTGGTGAAGTAAAGAGTAAATGGGCCAAAAAATTTGGACAAAGGCCCAAGTATGGCCCAATGGACTATGGAGTTGATTTAAATTCATTTAAAGGGGCAATGAGGGTTAAATGGGTCAAGAATGGTCAAATTGGGTCACATACCCATTTGGGACCCGATGGGTCAAAGAAGTTGAGCTCTAAGGTAAATAGGCTAGATGGAAATGTAATTGGGCCATGGGCCCAATGGTGATCCATTTAGAGGGTATTCAATGAAATTAAATCACCTAAGTTAAGTTAAAAATTAAACAAGGGTGGTGTGGCCAAGTGGGACCCACCTCCACCTCATCAAGTGAGGTGGCGTGTGGGCCAATGATTGGTGGGGCCGGTCACCATGGTTGACTTGGTCAACCATGGGTGGAATAATGGGAATTAGGTTAAATAAAAATAAATTAACCTAAGTTAATTACCAACTTCATTAAATACTTAAATTAATAAGTTGGTGGCTAAATGGGGTTAGATTGGTCAAATGGAGACCAAGCTACCCCACCTCAAAATGTTAAACACGTTGGGCATGGTGGTGGTTTAGATAACCACCACCATAAAGCAAATAAGAGATATTTAAAAATATCTAAGAAAATATCTTAGGGTTGGTGGAGTAATAAATGGTAAAACAAGTTAAGTTAAGTCCATTTTTTCTTTACCATTTCTTATTCTCTTTCCATTCTACTCTCTCCATTTTCATTCTCCCATGGTCGTCCCCTACATCCAAGTGAAGGAGAGAAAGAGAATTAAGGAAAAGAGAAGAGAAGGAGAGAATAGAGAAGTGGAATTTTGAGAGAAATCACTCTAAGGTAAAGGGTTATCATCTTCCCTCTCATAATTTTCCCCTCCCCCTCTCTCACACAAAACTTACCTTGGCTGATTCTAGGGTTAGGGATTGCCACTCTTGATCAAAAATCTTAACCTACCAAAGATTAAAAGGAAGGAGAGAGGAGGCTACGGAGACCGACGGGAGCGGAGGAAATCGAAGGAGACGTCGGATAGTGAGTATTTCTTAAACAAGAAATTTTGGATTTTAGGGTTTAAGATTTGGGTTTTATTCTGTGAATTTAATGGTAGTCAAGTAAATTTATGCTATGGATTTTAAATCCATCAAATGGAATGAATGGAAAAGTGGGCAAAAACCCTAAGTTGAAAAATTAGGGTTAGGGAAAAGAAATAAATACTTGGATTATGTGCATTGGGTAATTTATGAAATTAAGCATAGAATTGGATGATTGGAAGAAAATTATGGGCCATAGGGTTCGGCCATGTGGTATGGCCGAACCCCATGGTGGGTGATTTGGTATTGGATTTAAATAATTAGGGTTTCAAAAAGATGGAAGACAATGAGGGTTTTATCTAATGAAAATTAGGGTTGTAGATGAATGAATGGGAGTAAGTTGTAAAATGGTTTTATGATGAAAATGCAAAGGGGTTTATGGCATTGAAATGCATGGAGGAAGTGAACCTTGAGCCATGGGTTCGGCCATGGTGTATGGCCGAACCCTATGGTGATCAAATGGTGGAATGAAGGGTTGTGAATAATGGAAAGTAAATGGGAATGTTGGTGGTGTTGATGGACCCGAAAATGGTTTTAGCATTGATATTTGTAATGGACTCTAATGTAGCTAAGGATGATGGTTTTAAGTGTATGAATTAAACCCTTCATGGAGGGATTTGTGATAAACCCAAATGTGTAATAATGGACCCAAGAAAAATGGGGAAAGGACACCATGGGTTCGGCCATGGTGTATGGCCGAACCCATGGCCCAATTGTGATCCATTTTGGTGGGTTAAATTGGAGGATGAGTGATGTTCATGGTCTCCAAAGAGTATGAATGGGTAATGGATTCATTTTAGTTTAAATGTATGAGCTAAATCCCATGGGAAGAGTTGATGAATGAGGTATTTTGAAACCATGATTCATTACCCATCTAAAGGGTTAAGTGTGGGATTTTGTATGGGTTTAAATGAATGAGGGGTAGGTTAATAAAATGGTTAATTTTAATGGCTTTGTGACATGGGTCAATGGGTAATTAATGGACCTAAGTTGGGGATCTAAGTTTATGATCAATTATGGACTTAATCATGCATGGATAAATGAGTGATTAAGCATGAAAAAAGGGGTAGTGGCAAAACCGTAATTAGTGGCCAAATTCAAGAATTCCATGGAAATTGATCATGGACTTAGGGGAGCTAATGTAATAACCTTATAAGTGATTGATAAAGCCTAGGGTGGCTGAATTTTAAGACTTATGGGAGTAAAAGGTTTAATAGATGATATGGGACCCACAAAACCTAAATAGTGACCGGTTTTTTTTGCATATGGGCTTAGAAATGGTTAAAACATGGACTAATGATGAATGTGTAATAAGGTACTAGATATCGCAGGCAGTACGCGATCGGCGACTGGGTTTATCAAACGAAAAACGTAAAGGGACGCGGGTCGGTATTCGGTAGGATTCCTACCTTTTTGTAAGCCATGGATTTGGGTAATGTTTTCTTTAATCTATTTTGGAAATCATGTGGTTGTCTTTAAGATATGTTATGGATTATGTATCATGTGATGTTTTACTCTAAATTATTTTGGAAATTATGTGAATGCTTATGATGGGTTTTATTACTATTGAATTTCATATATTACATGGCAAATGGCATCTACATCTCATGCATGGCATGGGAGGCATATGACAGGGGAAGGATGAAATGAAACCGGAGTCCATGCTCCGTCAGGGCGACCGATAAACAAGCATGGGGACATTTCACATATGTATTATTGTACCTTGACGAGGCCTTACCGTCAAGGGGGATGTTGTATTTATTATTGTACCTTGACGAGGCCTTACCGTCGGCCAAGAAGTATAGATTTGAGAGAGGGAGAGAGAGAAGATTTAAGAAAAAAACTCTAAGTCCTTTCTCCTTTGTCAATGAGAGTGATCGGCCTTGAGTGAGAGGGAGAGAGTGAGATGAAAATACTCAAGTGTTCCTTGTCTTGAGAGGGGGATCGGCCAAGAGAGAGAGGGAGAGAGTGAAATGAAACTCCAAGTCCTTTCTTGATCAATGAGGGTCGGCCAAGGGTGGTGTCCTTTGGTGATACCCCTTTTGTAACTCCTATGACTCTTCACCTCCTCATTAACACTTACTTTGGGGGTTTCATCTCATAAGATGAAGCTCCCAACCATTTGCCCCTTGGGTTTCCATCATGAGATGGAAACCCTCCATCTCCCAACGTGTAGCCTTGGTATGGATTGTGTAACAACAAACTCCTTCACCTCCCTCATTAATGATCCATTTGGAGTTTCATCCCATGAGATGAAACTCTCACCTCCAACGTGTGAACACCTTAGGTTTGATCTTATGAGATGTAACTCTCCATCTTATCACCTAACTCACTTAATATAAAAGTCCCATTAACTTCCCATTCAACTCGTCTCTTTAACTCAACTCATATCTTTAATTCAACTCTAGTTAACTCACTTAAAATCAACTCATTTCCTTGATTCCATCTCCAATTTAATTCAGCCCAAATTTAATTAAGCTTGAACTCACTTGGTGGTCGGCCAAGTCAACCATGACCCATTGGGTCCCAATTGGGCATTTGACCCAATTGACAACCTTGACCCAATTAAATAAATCTTACCCATTTATTTCAATTGAACCTTATCCATTATCCGCTGGGTCATAATTTAGCAATTGACCCAATACCTTACCCGTCTAAGGTCCATATCCATTAATTCACAAATTAAATGGGCAATTTCCATTTATATTTATAACTTGAAAATCTGGGGTGTTACACTTATGATCCAAAACCTCTGTCAAACTAGCCGACCAGTCTATGACCACGATGGGTCGATCCTGTCTCCACTGAGGGGTCGGTGAGAATGACTGGTTGAGCTGACAATGAACTTAATTCATGTTTCCATGTTCGCTTCCAATTCACTGTTAAGCTTCTTCTTTACATTTTTTAATGATTTTACCATTTTCAACTAAGCCTAGAAATGGTCATCCTAGGGTGTGGGTACCACCTAAACTCATGTATGGCCAAATACCTGTTGTAATTGCCATACACGATGAGCTTTGAACCTGTTGGAGTTGATCTTCTTTCTTGATCTCCTTGAGTCTTCAAGTCTTCTAGCAAACCCAAGGAAACTTCTAATCTCTGGTGAAAAGTCCAAAACAAACTTTCGATAATACCCTGCCAACCCAAGGAAAGTTCTAATCTCGGTAACATTCTTAGGAGGTTTCCATTTCTTCACTGCCGCTACCTTCGCTGGATCCACCTTTATCCCTTCTGTTGTTACTATGTGTCCAAGAAAAGTCACCTCGGACATCCGAAACTCACACTTGCTAGCATTTACAAACAACTTGCTGTTTTTCAATGTGTCCAGTACGATTCGCAAGTGCTCGGCATGTTCTTCCTTGCTTGTAAAGTAAATAAGAATGTCATCAATGAAGACGATTACAAATTTATCCAAATAAGGATGGAAGATTCGGTACATCAAATCCATAAACACTGCCAGTGCATTGGTTAGTCCAAAAGGCGTCATCACATATTCTTACAATCCATATCAAGTTTTGAAAGATGTTTTCTCTATATCCTCATCCTTGACTCTGATCTGATGATAGCTCGACATGAGATCTATCTTAAAGAAATGACTGGATCCTCTAAGTTGATCGAACAAGTCATCAATTCGAGGTAAAGGATATTTATTCTTGATGGTGAGTTGGTTTAGCTTTCTGTATCCACGCACATACGTAGAGAGCCATCTTTCTTCTAAACAAACTATGTCGGCACTCCCCACGATGAAGTACTGTGTCGGATGAATCCCAATTTGAGTAACTCATCAATCTATTTCTTCAACTCCGACATCTCCGCAAGTGCCATTCGTTAATGAGGAAGTGACACAGGTGCAATGCCAAGAAGTAACTTGATTTCAAAATCAATTTCCCATTTTGGAGGGAAACTTGGGAGTTCTGTCAGAAATACTTCTGCATAGTCTCTTACTATCGCAGGTAATTTGGATACAAGTGACTTTTCAAACTTGATACTGTTCAACAAAATCTGGTTCATTTCATCATGTAATCATCCATACACTGGAGTTTTCTGTTTGTTCCCATGAATTACAAATCGTCGTCCCTCTAGTGACCAAAATGTCATCCTTCTGAGGTAACAATCAGTACCTGCCTGGAACGTGGTCAACCAATCCATGCCTTAGATGACATCAAACTCTGCCATGTCCATAACCAGATAGTCGAACTTGAATTTAATGTCGACTAGTTCAGTGTCAACGGAAGTGCAAACTAACCCAAGTGATGTATCACCGATCGGTGATACTATGTTAAGTGCAGTTGATAATTGTTGTACAAGTAAACCAGTAGCAGATACTAAAGATGCATATAAAAAGGAGTGTGATGCTCCTGAATCAAACAATGTTACTGCATAAGAACTGCCAATAACTTCCATACATTGGATCACAGAATGATCCGCTGTCTCTGGAGGAGGGACAAGGGTGTACAGTGTAACGCCTGCCCTTTTTCACTTGACAAAAACTAGAGTATATATTTTTTTTTAAAATAAGTGAGAGAGAGCGGGACGCCACGACGCGAGTCAAGTCCGAGTTTCCAAAACCCGACCCTTAACTGGCCACCTATACGTGTCCGTGGACTAAGTCCACTTAAACATTTCACACGCTTTTCTGATTACTTGCGGAATAATCTATATGAATAAGATACTATTCATAATCATGTCATCAATAGGCAAGGAAAGCCAATCACCATATATCTTCAAATAAAACTTAAGATTATCAAACCATAACAAATAAGTCTAAGGTGTCCCAAAATAGTCTAAGTTATTGCAAACCAAAATGCAAGTCTCCAAATACATCATTGAAAGCAAAACTAGTAATTTAAACTTCAATATCCCAAGCTCCTACACTTAGCTCCCTTTCGGTCCTACATTCTTCTCCTTGGCATTTCTTGTTCTATCATCTATAGGGTAGAAGTAGGGCATTAGTCAACATGCCCAGTAGGTATTCCAAGTAGGGTTATGATACACATAGGAATATTATACATCAAGATAGATATATCATACTTGCAAAATATCTCATAAATAGTAAAACAATGTGTGATGCCCATATCATAATCATGTTTACTTATGTGTCATGTCATGGGTGCCAATGCCTAATGATCTCTCACCCAATATCCATATCAATTCACATCATAAATAAATATCAATGGTTTCATTGATAAATAGCCATATCAAGGTTTTACTTGGCCAATTACATCCATAGTGTTTTGTGGCGGCACCACTAGGTCACTGTGAACCCATCCACAAATTAATCAGAATTACCAATGGAGTGTGGACTCCTCCCCCTGCGCAGGGTTTTGGGACTTTCCCAGGAGCTCTTTTGCCCAAATTATGCCATACCTATTTCTATCGATCCCGGACAAGGCCAAATTTCAATAGTTCACGTAGCTTTAATATAAGCTAGTCTCAAGTCCAAGTCATGTCCGGACCGCTCAGAACATGGCTTGCTGGTCATCTATGTTCCCTCCCATGCCATGCATGAGGAAATGTATGCAAGGCTGCAATTCCATTTAAAACATATCACATCACTTGAAAAATCAGTTTATAAGCATACACAATTTGTATAATCAAAGTAATCATCATATTTGAAGTAAAAACCAGTATCATATCATATTCCATTGTGTTTTCAATAAGGTAGGAATCCTACCGTTGTACGATTTAGTATCTTGCAAGGGTAATGCCAATGGTCATGTGAGCCGAATCGCAATCCTTTTGCGAACCTCTTTACCTTATCAAGGTCAAACATACATATTAATTTGATTTTCCATCTCAATTTCATTATCACTATCTCCATCTAAGTTCCATGTTCGTTTCCCAATGCATTTATGCATTCCTTGTCCTTAACCCGTTTAAGATCCTCAATGGGGTTTGGCCACACAACATGGCCGAACCCTATTGTCCCATTTATTTCCTTTTTATGTGTTTATGTCCATAAAAAAACCATCAATGGGGTTCGGCCATAAAACATGGATGAACCTTATCTTTTGGTTTTTGACCCCTTTTAATCCTTATGTTATTTTAGACAGAGTGATCTATAGAAATCATCCATCCTTAACCACATTAAAACATGGATTCCATCTTTAGTACTTATCCTAATAAATTTAACAAATCCGTTAGCCAAGGCTAGGATTCAGCCATACATCATGGCCGAACCACCATGGTGGGTTTTTATTAGCCCAAAACAGTCCACTAGTTTAACAATTTATAGATTGAAAACCAGTCCCATCTATGGCAGCTTTTACTAGCCAAAACAGTCCACAAGTTTAACAATTTATAGACTGGAAATTAGTCCCATAAGTGGCAGCTTTTACTAGCCAAAACAGTCCACAAGTTTAACAATTTATAGAGTGGAAATCAACCCCATTTGTGGCAGCTTTTACTAGCCAAAACAGTCCACAAGTTTAATAATTTATAGACTGGAAATCAGTCCCATTTGTGGCAGCTTTTACTAGCCAAAACAGTCCACAAATTTAACAATTTATAAACTGGAAATCAGTCACATCTGTGGCAGCTTTTACTAGCTAAAGCAATCCACAAGTTTAACAATTTATAGACTGGAAATCAGTGCCATCTGTAACAGCTTTTACTAGCCAAAACAGTCCACAAGTTTAACAATTTATAAATTGAAAATCAGTCCCATTTGTGACAGCTTTTACTAGCCCAAATTGTAACACCCCGTTCTCTATCACTCTTTGTTTATTTAAAAAGAAAAAAATAGATATGGCCGAACCCCATGGAAGGACATTGTTTATATTTTTAATGGATTTGAAAGATGAAAATCATAGAAGTACGCTTATGATTTTAAAAGGTTTTAAAAGGTTTAGATGGATGTATGAATGGAAACCATCAAATGATGTAATCTTGGTTGTATGATTTTTAAAGAAATTAAAGAACAACATGGCCGAACCCCATGGAAGTGTGTTGCTAATGGTTATGGGTTTTTGGAAGGATGAAAAGCATGGAAGGTTAGTGATGTTTTAAAAGGCTTAAAATGGAAGTTATGTTGATGGACTTTGGGATAAAAGAGGATGAACCTAAATGTATGGTTAAACCCCATGGAGGGACCTTGGTTTATGGACCTAAGGAGGGTAAGTGATTCAAGGGAGAAATTGGATTTAGACATCATAGGGTTCCGCCATGGTGTATGGCCAAACCCCATGAACCATTTTGTGGATCAAAATATGGACTTAGGTATGCTTAAATGAATGAAATGTTAGCCATGGATAAAATAATGCAATGTTATAAATAAGTAAAAATAATGGACCAGGGGTTCGGCCATGGTTTAGGGCCGAACCCCATGGAGAATGTTTGGTGGACTTAGGGTCTTATGTATGATTAAGTTAATGAATTAAAGGTGATATGACCTTAGACTTAATTTAAAAGATCAAAGGATTAAAGGAAGGGCACAAATTCAAGTGGGTGAGGTTCGGCCATGTTGTATGGCCGAACCCCACTAAGGTCAGTTTATGGATTTTTGTTTAGATTGGAAATCAAATAGGACTTTAGTTTGACTTATTGATATGTAACAATGTGACGGGACCTCACAAGTGGCATACGATCGTGAACGATTTTCGGACGAGAACGCAAGGTCATACTAGTTGTCATTGGTAGGATTCTACCTCTTTGAAACCATGGGTTATGTATTATGGTTTAATTTCTTATTTTGATGGTTTATGTTGTAAAAATAATATGTTTCAAATATGAGGTTTTAATGTTATGATTCTTCTATTACATAGCATGTGGACATATACATCTCATGCATGGCATGGGAGGGATTTTGTAACCGGAGGCTACGCTCCGTCGGGGCGTCCGTAAGGCATTCGTAGGAAGACCTTGATGTGCATTATCCATCAAAAAGTAACCGGAGAACACATTCCGTCGGGGCGTCCATAAGGCAACTGTGGGGATACCTTAATGAGGAGAATTCCATCAAGAGGTTACATGTATTTGTGATGGGTGGGACTCATTGCATTTGACACCATGGCATGGCATAGTTTTTTATATGGTTTTGATAATATGTTATTATATATGATTTGTACTAACCATGTGTTAATCCTATTTGGAGTACCTACTGGGCGCGTTGTCTAACGCCCTACTTCTACCGCAGTGGATGACACATGAAATGAAGGGAATGATGAATGTGATCGGAGCCAAGCATAGGAGCTTGGATATGTGTTTGGATTATATTTTTGTTTAAGTTACTGATGGACTTGTAATTTGAGTAGCTAGCATTTGGGCATATAATAATTTAGATATTTTGCTATGGTTTGGATGATTTGCTTTGGATATTTAAGTTAAGATAATTATGGTTAAGACTTGGACTACTTTGCTATCTAAAATAGAATAGAGTTAAGTTCTATTATAATCCGCAGTTTATGTTTTATTCCGCATGTATATATATTAGTACGTGTGAACCGTATTCGTGGACTTAGTAAATGCACACGTATGGTTGGCCAGTTAAAGGTCGGGCTTTAGAAGCTTGGACTTAGCTCGCGTCGTGACGTCCTGCTCTCACTCACTTTTCTATTTATAAAAATAAAATAGACTCTGATTTTCGGAGCCTAGCATAGGAGCTTGGATATGTGTTTGGATTATATTTTTGTTTAAGTTACTGATGGACTTGTAATTTGAGTAGCTAGCATTTGGGCATGTAATAATTTAGATATTTTGCTATGGTTTGGATGGTTTGCTTTGGATATTTAAGTTAAGATAATTATGGTTAAGACTTCGACTACTTTGCTATTTAAAATAGAATAGAGTTAGGTTCTATTATAATCCGCAGTTTATGTTTTATTCCGCATGTATATATATTAGAACGTGTGAACCGTATTCGTGGACTTAGTCCATGCACACGTATGGTTGGCCAGTTAAAGGTCGGGCTTTAGAAGCTTGGACTTAGCTCGCGTCGTGACGTCCTGCTCTCACTCATTCTTCTATTTATAAAAATAAAATAGACTCTGATTTTCGGAGCCTAGCATAGGAGCTTGGGTATGTGTTTGGATTATATTTTTGTTTAAGTTACTGATGGACTTGTAATTTGAATAGCTAGCATTTGGGCATGTAATAATTTAGATATTTTGCTATGGTTTGGATGGTTTGCTTTGGATATTTAAGTTAAGATAATTATGGTTAAGACTTGGACTACTTTGCTATCTAAAATAGAATAGAGTTAGGTTCTATTATAATCCGCAGTTTATGTTTTATTCCGCATGTATATATATTAGTACGTGTGAACCGTATTCGTGGACTTAGTCCATGCACACGTATGGTTGGCCAGTTAAATGTCGGGCTTTAGAAGCTTGGACATAGCTCGCATCGTGACGTCCTATTCTCACTCACTCTTCTATTTATAAAAATAAAATTGACTCTGATTTTCGGAGCCTAGCATAGGAGCTTGGATATGTGTTTGGATTATATTTTTGTTTAAGTTACTGATGGACTTGTAATTTGAGTAGCTAGCATTTGGGCATGTAATAATTTAGATATTTTGCTATGGTTTGGATGGTTTGCTTTGGATATTTAAGTTAAGATAATTATGGTTAAGACTTGGACTACTTTGCTATCTAAAATAGAATAGTGTTAGGTTCTATTATAATCCGCAGTTTATGTTTTATTCCGCATGTATATATATTAGTACGTGTGAACCGTATTCGTGGACTTAGTCCATGCACACGTATGGTTGGCCAGTTAAGGATCGGGCTTTAGAAGCTCGGACTTAGCTCGCGTTGTGACGTCCCGCTCTCACTCGCTCTTCTATTTATAAAAATAAAATAGACTATAATTTTCGGAAAGCAAGTGAAAAAAGGCGGGGCGTTAGACAAACAGTCCACAAGTTTAACAATTTATAAACTGAAAATCAGTCCCATCTGTGGTAGCTTTTACTTGCCAAAACAATCCACAAGTTTAACAATTTATAGACTGGAAATCAGTCCCATCTGTGGCAACTTTTACTAGCCGAAACAGTCCACAAGTTTAACAGTTTGAAGACTAAAATTCAGCCCCAAAAATTAGCCATTAACAGGTCCTAAAACTGATCCAAAATCAGCCAACATTTGGTCTTAAAATCAGTCACCAAATCAACAGTTTGAAGCCTAAAAATCAGTCCCAAAACGAGCCATAAACTGGTCCTAAAACTGATCCAAAATCAGCCAGTAACTGATCTTGAAATCAGTCACCAAAATCAACAGTTTGAAGGCTGAAAACTAGTCCCAAAACCAGCCATTAACTGGTCCTAAATTTACTGATTTTGAAACCTAAAAATCAGTCTCCACCTTATTCTATTCAATCATATTATTATCATAGCATGGGTTCTTTTGTTTCAATCCCATAACCATCCATTCGATGGATTTCCAACTCCATGGCCTTTTAATAAATTGGCTATCCATTCCAACCAATTATGGAACTCATGGGTTCGGCCACACCATGGCCAAACCTATGGCTTCCTTAAACTCATTTTCACATTATTAAATCTAAAACATACCTTACTTCAGTCTCCTCTTTTTCTTTTAAATTTGACCCTTTTTCTTTAAATTTGACCCTTTTTCTTAATCCTTCTTCTTGTTTCTTTGCTCTTCAAATGCTTTAGGTGTATGGACATAGAATGGGAGAGAGAGAGAGAGAGCGAAGTGGAGAGATCTCTTTGTTCACAATGGAGGGGTCGGCCAAGAATGTGAGCAGCCCCTTCTTGCTTGTGTTTTTATGTTTACGACTAAACCATTCCTTTTCCCCTCATTATGGTTTGTCTTAACCTATGAGACTCTTGGTCTAACCAAGGAGACCTTTGGCTTAAACCAAAGAAACCCCTTGGTTTCCCAATGAATCCTTTGGCTTCCGTAGTGTCTAAGTACAATGTACTTAGACAAGCCAACCATCTCACCCCTTCACCTTCTCAACTCAACTCAAGTAAATAACTCTTAACTCAACTCAAGCAAATAAATCCTTAACTCAACTCAAGCAAATACCTTAACTCAAGCAAATAAATCCTTACCTCAACTCGAGACTTGAACTCACTTGTGGTTGACCAAGTCAACCCATGACATGGTCGACCATGACACATGGCACTTGGGGTTGCACTTAGCCATGTCACTTGATGATGTGGCATTCATGCTTAGTTGGCTCTCATGTGCTGACATGTATGCCACTTGGCAATGCCACATCACTTACATGCCATCTCACTTGATGAGGTGGACTTTAATGCATTAAATGCATTAATTATCCAATTCAACTAATTCAGCTAAACTTATCCAATTAATTAAAATTCAGCTCACCCATGACCTATTAGGTCATAATTGGGTAATTGACCCATTTGGGCCATAATTGGGCAATTAACCCATTTGGATCATAATTGGGTAATTGACCCATTTCAACTTTTAATTTCAAAATTCCATTAAATCACAATCCAAATGGATCAATCCAATATACTTATAATCTAAGGAAAATCCGGTGTGTTACATACAGTCGTCCTGAAGCTGTTGGAATAGGTGCCCGTCTAGACTGGTTTTGTGCTCTCAATAATTGAGATTGTGCTAGCATGCCCGGTGGACGGAAATAATTACGTGCTTGAGGTGACTTGTGAAGTTGCAGACCGTCCCACTTCATGTGCCCTGCCTGGCCACACTGGAAACAAGTGATGCCACCCCGTGATGTCTGTGTTGCTGGAACTGAGGCTGAAAGATGACTGGGACGATATCCACCAGTGGAGGCCGTAGAAGCCGAAGGTTTTTCGGAGTTGGGCCGAAATTTCTTGCCAAGACGAAAAGAGTTTCCCCCGCTCTGACTCCTTCTGTTCTCCATGTACTTAGTTGACTCGATCATTTATTGCTCAGCAATGCTTGCTATACTTACAACTTCTGCTAAAGTTGATGATTTGAATATGGTGACCTTGGCTCTGATGTTAGGACGTAGGCCTCTCTCAAACTTTCTAGCTTTCTTATATTCAGTGTCCACCATGTATGGAGCATAACAAGAGAGTCGGATGAATTTTTGTCAATATTCAGCAATTGTCATATGTTCTTGGGCTAGGACTATGAATTCCTGGACCTTGAGTTCCTGCTCCTCTTATGGAAAATAGTAATCTATGAAAGTTTCTGTGAAATTCTCCCAAGTCATTTCTGCGACTGCCAAGTTTTGTTCCACTACCTTCCACCATTTACCCGCATCATCCATTAGTTGAGATGTGACCAACAAAATCCATCCTGCTCGCCCGTGATCCTTAGTAACTTCAAGATCTTGGTGGTGTTCTTGATCCAGTTTTCAACTCCAATGGGTCCCTCATTTCCAAGAAAGTATAGGGGACGCTGCTGTTGAAAATCCCTGACCAAAGTTCTGTCTTAAGAATCTATTCTGGCATTCGCACTATCGCCTGCTTGGTTCTATTGCAGTACTAAATTCACTACTGCTTGTACGAAACTTTGGAGCTCGTGAGTCACGGTGGGATATTGCCCCTTGTCCCTTCAGTGCGTTCCGCATTGCATCGGGTGTTCCTTCTTCGTGGCAGCATGTTTCCTTAGTAATCTTATAAAAATGCTTCTTCAAGCAACCATGATTCATGCATAGTCAATTATTTATTAATATTGGTTGGATTGAAGCAATTTACTAGGTTTTATTTACATTCTTTGTTTTGAGGGGATTTCTTTTTTTCTCTAAGTTTGTTAGATAAGTTTGACTTATAGTAATTTCCTTCCTTTGTTTTTTCATTCAGCTCAGTTACCAACTGCAACGAATCGCCCTTTTTCCATTGCTTAAAGCAGAGTATAATATCTTTTTTTTAATGATATGCCCACCCACTTCCATACATGAGATCATAATAAATTGCTTTGATTGATGATTCTCAATAATTGCCCACTTATGTCCACAGCATTTGAGGAGGCAATCACTAGGGTGCTGTTACCCATCCACAAATTAACTGAGACTATCGGTGGAGTGTGGTCTCCTCCCCCTGCGCAGGGTTTCGAGACCTACCAGGAGCTGTAACGCCCGCCACTTTTCACCGTAAACCAGAGTCTATTATTTTTTTTTTTTTACATAAAAGTGACAAAGGGCACGGACGTCACGACGTGAGTTAAGTTCCGAGCTTCTAAAGCCCAGCCCTTAACTGGCCAACCCTACGCGTGCGTGGAACATAAATCCACGAATATGGTTCACGCGTAGAAAGTAAGCTCGCAACACACAAAAATCAATGCGGATGATAATAGACACTATCCTACCAATCTTCCGATAACAGGGAAGAGATATCCATTAAATTACTAAAATACCCTCATACTGTACAGTCCAAAATAATTTATAAACATCTAAGTTATTACATTTTCGACAAGCTAAGTTATGCAAATACACATTTTCCCAAAATAAACTTAAAACAAAATAATTAGCCCGCCTTCCCAAGCTCTTAAGCTTGACTCATGTCCTGTCCTTCCGTTCCGCCATCTCCTGCATCATCAGCTAGGGTAGAAATAGGGCGTTAGAACACACGCCTAGTAGGACTCCGAGTAGGGCTAGCACATGGAATAGTAATAACAACATCTAGATAATATTATAGAAAAACCATGCACTTTGGGCAATGTCATGCAATGGGTGTTCTATGTCATGAATCCCACCCATCAATCTCATTCTCATTCTACAATGTCCCTTTTTCAACCATCCATAGTGTCCCAAATAAAATCCATACCATCATCGTGCTATGACCCTCTTGATGGAAAAGCCTCATCAAGATGCGGTCCACACTAGGCATCCCCCCCTTGATGGAAAAACCATCATCAAGGTATAATAATACATATGTGAAATGTCCCCATGCTGTTTATCGGTCGCCCGGACGGAGCATGGACCCAGTTTCATTTCATCCTTCCCCTGTCATATGCCTCCCATGCCATGCATGAGATGTAGATGCCATATGCCATGTAATATATGAAATTCAATAGTAATAAAACACATCTTAAAACAATTACAAGATTACCAACTAAATCAAAGGGAAACCATCCCACAATATTTAATCCAAAACCCATCATAAGGATTCACATAATTTCCAAAATAATTTAGAGTAAAACATCAGATGATACATCATCCAAAAATTATCTTAAAGACAACCACATGATTTCCAAAATAGATTAAAGAAAACATCACCCAAATCCATGGCTTACAAAAAGGGAGGAATCCTACCGAATACCGACCCGCGTCCTTTTACCTTTTCCGTTCGATAAACCCAGTCGCCGATCGCGCACCGCCTGCGATGTCCAGTACCTTATTAAATTACCAAATCAATCCAAGTTTTAATCATTTCCAAGCCCATAAATCATAACTTAGTGGGTTTCTTCATTTTAGCCCATATTTACCATTTTTGCCACTGCCCTTCACATAAACAATTTTTCATTAATTCATGCCTACTTAAGCCCAAAATTTAATCCACAACTTAGTTCCTTAACTTAGGTCCATTATTGACGTACCAAAACATTAAAATTTGTCATGTAATTAATCTAACCATTACTCATTTAAACCCCATACTTAATCACATATATACCCATTGACCTTAAACCCACATTGATTTACAATTTGAGGCATGGGTTCGGCCATACACCATGGCCGAACCCATGATGTTTCTTTCTCCATTTTTTCTTCTTGGGTCCATTGTTACATTTTAGATCCACCAATAATCCTTCCTTGGGGGTTTTAAATCATGCATCTAAACCATATTCTTAACCCCATTTGAATCATTACACTTGTTCATTTGAAAACCCTAAATTCATCAACACATTATCCTTTAAACCCACCATTTAATCATCATTTCATCACCATATGGTTCGGCCATATACCATGGCCGAACCCATGGTTCAAGGCTCATTCCCTCCATGCATTCATTAAAACCCTGAATTCCATTAGCTACCTTCATTATCTTCCATTCATTAAAACCTTAACCAATTTCATCAAACCCTAATCACCCACCATGGGGTTCAAGGTTCACTTCATCCATGCCTTTCAAGGCCATACACCTCTTTGCATTTTCATCATAACACCATTTTAAAACTTTCCCACATTCATTCATTTAGTAAAATTCATTAGTTAAAAATCCTCATTGCCTTCCATTTTTCAAACCCTAATAAATCATACATTACTTACCATGGGGTTCGACCATGCACCATGGCCGAACCCTATGGCTCTCAACTCCAGAAAAATGCATATACCTCTATGTTTGATCACATTAAACACATAATATCCTGAATCCCTTTTATTTTTTCCTTGACCCTAATTTTTTTTCCATTAGGGTTTTACCCACTTTCCATTCCTTCCATTTGATGGATTTAAAATCCATAGCATAAATTTACTTAACTACCAATAATTTCACAAAATAAATCCCAAATCTTAACCCTAAAATTCAAAATTTCCTTGTTTAAGAAATACTTACAATCCATCGTCTCCTCCGATCTCCGTCGCTCCCGTCGGTCTCCGTAGCCTCCTCTTTCCTTCCTCTTGATCTTTGATAGGTCAAGATTAGTGATCAATGGTGGCAATCCCCAACCCTAGGATCGGCCATGTTAGGGTTTTTGTGAGAGAGGGAGAGGGAAAAAAAACCATGAGAGGGAAGATGTTAACCCTCACCTTAGAGTGATTTCCCTCCAATTTCTACTTCTTTCTTCTGTCCTTCTCTTCTCTTTTCCTTAGCTCTCTTTCTCTCCTTCACTTGGATGTAGGGGACGACCATGGAGAATGAAAAATGGAAAGTGCACAAATGAAAAGAGGATAAGAAATGAGAAAAGAATCAAGGCTTATCCCCATTTTTTCTTTACATTAATGATCTCACCCACCCTAAGATATTTTTTAGATATTTAATTTGCTTTATGGTGGTGGTTATCTAAACCACCACCAAGCCCCAACGTATTTTATTTTGGGTTTGGGATGAGGTGATTTGGTTTTCACCCTTTGACCCCACTTTGACCACCTCATTTGTATAATTTTTAATCATTTTATGTTTAGATATTTTAGTTACTTTAATTCCCATTTACTTAAGCCATCATCTTTATAAATCCACCCATGGTTGACCAAATCAACCATGGTGGCCGGCCCCACCAATTATTGGCCCACACGCCACCTCACTTGATGAGGCGGAGGTGGGTCCCACTTGGCCACATCACCTTGGTTTAATTTTTAACTTAACTTAGGTGATTTAATTTCATTGAATACCCTCTAAATGGATCACCATTGGGCCCATGGCCCAATTACATTTCCATCTAGCCCATTTACCTTAGAGCTTAACTACTTTGACCCATCGGGTCCCAAATGGGTATGTGACCCAATTTGACCATTCTTGACCCATTTAACCCTCATTGCCCCTTTAAATGAATTTAAATCAACTCCATAGTCCATTGGGCCATACTTGGGCCTTTGTCCAAATTTTTGGCCCATTTACTCTTTAATTCACCAATTTTCCAATTTCCATCACTAAAATAACTTATATCCACTTTTTTTATTAATTTAAAAATTCCGGGCTTTA
Organism: Chimonanthus salicifolius; assembly: GCA_013350335.1. NCBI lineage: Eukaryota > Viridiplantae > Streptophyta > Magnoliopsida > Laurales > Calycanthaceae > Chimonanthus > Chimonanthus salicifolius. Next base: position 26,432,578 of record CM023538.1, on the reverse strand, counting down.
CAATACAATCCTCTTTTAAAATTTTCGTCCCAAAAATTCGAGCGAAGTAGAGGTTCAAAACATCTCACACAAATAGTTCCGGATGAGCGGCTCTCATCTCTGATTCGAGTTCCCAGGTGGTCTCTTCATTGCCACGTCGTTCCCATACCACCTTGACGAACTGAATAGCGCGGTTCCGCAGTACCTTTTGTTCGCTCCCGATCACTCTGATCGGTTTCTCCACATACATCACGTCGCTTTGTACATCGACGTCTTGTACGTTCAACACCTGTGAAGGATCAGGGTTGTACTTCCTCAACATGGACACATGAAACACATCATGTAAAGAGGATAACTGCGGAGGGAGCGCCAACTGATAAGCTACCCCCCCCCCCCCCCAACCCTCTTCAAGATTGGAAACGGTCCCACAAATCTAGGTGACAGTTTCCCCTTCTTTCCAAATCTCATGTGTCCCTTCCGTGGTGAGACTTTCAAAAACACCAAGTCCCCCACCTCAAATTCGAGGAACCTTCTCCCCTTGTCGGCGTAACTCTTCTATCGGCTTTGTGCAGTGAGCAGATGTTGCCGTATCAATTTAATCTGCGCTGTAATTTCTGCAACCAGCTCCGGTCCAATCAGCGCAGGCTCACCAGCTTCTGTCCAACACACTGGTGATCTACATGGCCTGCCGTATAAGGCCTCGAACGGAGCCATCTGGAGGCTTGCCTGGTAACCATTATTGTAAGAGAACTCCACAAATGGCAAATGATCCTCCCATCCACCCTTAAAATCCAGCATACATGCTCTCAGCATATCCTCCAATATCTGTATTGTCCTTTTCGACTGTCCATCAGTCTATGGGTGGAATGTTGTGCTGGTCAACACGTCGGTCCCCATAGCCGATTGCACGCTCTGCCATACTCTGCTATTAAATCGGCCATCTCTGTCGGACACAATAGTCCGGGGTACACCATGTAGTTCTATAATATTTCAGATGTACCGTCGACCCATATTGCATCGTTGCCCCTAGATGACCTTAGTAGCCCTGTTACAAAGCTCATGGCTACATGCTCCCATTTCCACTCCGGCACTGGTAAGGGTTTGAGTAAACCCGGTGGCTTCCGATGTTCCGCCTTATCCTGCCAACAAGTTAGTGTAGCGAGCACAAACTCTGCCACATCTCTCTTGAGTCCATGCCACCACTAGTGCCTCTTAAGATCATGGTACATCTTGGCGCTGTCCGGATGGGTAGAGAGCTTGGCTTAGTGTGCCTCAACCAATACTCCCTTCTGCAGCTCTCAGGCACATATGTCCTACCTCGGAATAAAAGACCCTGTTCCGGTCGTAATTCTTATTCCAGTACTACCTCGCCTGCAAATATCTTGATTCATATCTCCATTTCTGAGTTTATTCGCCGTTCCCGTTTAATTGTGTCAAGTACCTCTTAATTACATCAACACCACTCATATCAACCTATGAGTTTTATTTATTTATTTTTTTTTTGCAGAATTTACTTTGCCTCGCATTATCTCTTTTCCTCATGAATCCATTTGCGATTTTATGTAGATTTACGTATTCTATTTCACTTTATCTGTTGCCAAAACATTTCCCATACGTACTCCTTCAATACGTTCTTTGGTCTACTCTCCGTGTGAGTTAGTTTGCCAATACGAGCCTATGCTCAAGTCCATTGTTGATTCCATTTTAACTAGGTTTCAAGCTTCACCCTCCTGGAATTCCATCGGCCAACTACAGAGTCAGGTGATCAGTCTCACTCGGCAGTCGTCCATAGCTTCCCATTCAAGTTTCACTAGACTCTTAACCTTTCCCTTAGGTCTATCTCTAAAAAGCAATCATACCTTTATTTGCATATAAGTCACTATGTGACTAACCCTTTTTGTTCATAACTCCTACAATACCAATACCCGACATCAATCCAAGTCATATAGATACAAATTTCCTACCCTTCTGGATTATTCCACATCTTCATAGCTTCCTAACAATAGTGATACATCTAAGCTTACTTAGGTTATGTCAAATAGTGCCCATTCACCACTATAACATTCACAAGTATTACAAATTTCACCATCCACCAAATTCCACCCTACATGCCTACGTTATCAATGGTTACCACATCATACGGTTCATATGCCTTCATTAGCAAGCCACGTAGAATTTAAATTACACATAATCATCGAATAACATACTTCATGTGTAACAATATCTTTCATCTCCATTCTCATCAAACAATAACTTGAGGTAACATACACATTAATATGATCTAATGATTCAACCTATTTATGATTAGGTTACCCTACCCCATTTACAACATACACCTAGAGACTTTGAAATAACAATCCTACTCATCCAAAGCAAGCCATCCCAATACATTCAAAGACCATCCATGAATTCCTAAACTTTGGAATTTTCCATCAGCCCCACCTAGGTTTCCAACCAAACGCATTGGCATGTCACAGCCTCTTTATGCATAGTACATATTCACAACTCAAGGCACCTTATCAACTCATCATCATATACATAACCTATAACACATCCTTGTTTCCTCAATGACTATTCATTGCATAGAATCAAATATCAAAGCAATATCATATAAACTCATTGCAATGATTGATAATTCACAATTTAGTAACATCATAGGGAATCCTCATGCAATCACTAAATAAAATATTTTCATAAGTTCATGGTCCATCATTCATTCATGCTTTTTAAGGCCATAAACCCATTTCAAGGCCTATCATCACTCGTTCATAATCTCCACAACACATTGGGAGAATGCAATTGCATTATACATACAAGATTTTTTTTTTTTATACAATATATTAGTCTTTGCAAGCTAGACCCTTCACATTCTCCTCATAATATCATCTTCTCACGAGTTTCATGTGGCAAGTTAACCCATGCATTCCGGTCTCTTTCAAGTACATTGTTTATCCAACATCTCTCAAATGGCACGTTGTTCACATGAGAACCTCTTATATCCCTTCACAAAGTGTTTACATCATCACCCATTATATGTCATACCATAAATCTCTTCACTTGGTCATGACAAATTATCAAACCATGGGTTATCACCAATATAAAAAACCATTTCTAAAAGCCATTGTACCATCCCCCAAGTATACCCATACATCACATTAACAAATACTCCCCACCCTTTTTATTCACATTTACCTCACTCATAAGCATATGCAACATATACCCCACATCAAAAGTTCATGCCTCTTATCCTCATTTGATGCATGCAGTTCATCATTGTACATTTTTTTTTTTTTTACATACTCTTTCCTCACTTAATTAGTATGATCATAACTATTAATCTTTCCACATTTCATCACCTCATACACTCAACAATAAGAATTCAACACATGTATATTCACATGCACTCACAATACAAGTACGCTTGTGCAATTTAATATCACACTTATTTCCTTCATTTAAAACCCCAAAATCATTAACTATCTTCCAATATAAGGACAGTTAGTCCTCTCTTTCCCGTGTCCATGTAGTCCACAAATCGGGTATACCACTTCAAGAGGGTAGGGGCAATATGTGCAGTTGTGCCCAACCTGGTTACACAACTCGCACATATAACTGGGTTCCAATTCCCCTACCGACTATCTTATCATCAGAAAGTCTTCCACATTCTCTTCAGAAAGAGATGCTAAATTCTCTTCATCTTCCTCGGGAGGTCCCTCCTGAAAGTCCAGGCTAACTGCTATGCTAGAAGCAGACACCAAATCTATGAAACAGTTAGGGTTTCCCTTATCCCATAATTCCGTACACTCCCCTTCATTTGACACACCTGTATTCATAGAATACAATTAGAACCCAAAAATCATCAACTGCAATTTCCAATAAAACCAATCTCGATTTTGGGGAATTTCTTATGTATACCACAATATATTTTGTTTGGGGAAAGTTGCCAAATAAGCACACTTGTTTTTCCTTTGTTTCTGTTGGGAGGGGGGGGGGGGGGGGGGGAATCTCTAAATTCCTATTGTCTGTTGTTCAAATTGGGAATACCGGGGAAGTACATCCTACTTTGCTATGTCTGATAAATCTAGTACTGTTTCATCAATGTGGGGGAAAGACCTAGATGTTTTCTCATTTCTGGGGACGTAAACCCTATCTTGCTATGTTTCAATAAATCTCTCCTAGAATGAATCTTTCTTCCCTTGCTATCATTCCTTTTCGTCAATTGTTGTTCTCAGATTAAACACTTCAGTTTGAGTCAATCGAAGTAAATTAACCCGGCCCCCGTGCAGCGGACTCCGAAGAGTCGGTCGGTTGGGATTCTTAGCCGTCAGTGAGACGTGCAACCGTCTTAATCTTACTTCGAGAAATTCATTCTTCCAAATTCGCTCTGATACCAACTGTAACGCCCGCCCCTTTTCACCGTAAATCAGAGTCTATTATTTTTTTTTTTTTACATAAAAATGACAAAGGGCACAGACGTCACGACGCGAGTTAAGTTCCGAGCTTCTAAAGCCCGGCCCTTAACTGGCCAACCCTACGCGTGCGTGGAACATAAATCCACGAGTACGGTTCACGCGTAGAAAGTAAGCTCGCAACACATAAAAATCAATGCGGATGATAATAGACACTATCCTACCAATCTTCAGATAGCAGGGAAGAGATATCCATTAAATTACTAAAATGCCCTCATACTGTACTGTCCAAAATAATTTATAAACATAGCAAGACATCTAAGTTATTACATTTCCGACAAGCTAAATTATGCAAATACACATTTTCCCAAAATAAACTTAAACAAAATAATTAGTCCGCCTTCCCAAGCTCCTAAGCTTGACTCCTGTCCTGTCATTCCGTTCCGCCGTCTCTTGTATCGTCAGCTATGGTAGAATTAGGGCGTTAGAACACGCGCCTAGTAGGACTTCGAGTAGGGCTAGCACAAGGATTAGTAATAACAACATACAGATAATATTATAGAAAAACCATGCACTTTGGGCAATGTCATGCAATGGGTGTTCTATGTCATGAATCCCACCCATCAATCTCATCCTCATTCTACAATGTCCCTTTTTCAACCATCCATAGTGTCCCAAATAAAATCCATACCATCATCGTGCTATGACCCTCTTGATGGGAAAGCCTCATCAAGATGTGGTCCACACTAGGCATCCCCCCCTTGATGGAAAAACCATCATCAAGGTATAATAATACATATGTGAAATGTCCCCATGCAGTTTATCGGTCGCCCCAACGGAGCATGGACTCCGGTTTCATTTCATCCTTCCCCTGTCATACGCCTCCCATGTCATGCATGAGATGTAGATGCCATATGCCATGTAATATATGAAATTCAATAATAATAAAACCCATCTTAAAACAATTACAAGATTACCAACTAAATCAAAGGGAAACCAGCCCACAATATTTAATCCAAAACCCATCATAAGCATTCACATAATTTCCAAAATAATTTAGAGTAAAACATCACATGATACATAATCCAAAACTTATCATAAAGACAACCACATGATTTCCAAAATAGATTAAAGAAAACATCACCCAAATCCATGGCTTACAAAAAGGTAGGAATCCTACCGAATACCGACCCGTGTCCTTTTACGTTTTCCATTCGATAAACCCGGTCGCTGATCGCGCACCGCCTGCGATGTCCAATACCTTATTAAATTACCAAATCAATCCAAGTTTTAATCATTTCCAAGCCCATAAATCATAACTTAGTGGGTTTCTTCATTTTAGCCCATATTTACCATTTTTGCCACTGCCCTTCACATAAACAATTTTTCATTAATTCATGCCTACTTAAGCCCAAAATTTAATCCACAACTTAGGTCCTTAACTTAGGTCCATTATTGACTTACCAAAACATTAAAATTTGTCATGTAATTAATCTAACCATTACTCATTTAAACCCCATACTTAATCACATATATACCCATTGACCTTAAACCCAAATTGATTTACAATTTGGGGCATGGGTTTGGCCATGCACCATGGCCGAACCCATGATGTTCCTTTCTCCATTTTTTCTTCTTGGGTCCATTGTTACATTTTAGATCCACCAATAATCCTTCCTTAGGGGTTTTAAATCATGCATCTAAACCATATTCTTAACCCCATTAGAATCATTACACTTGTTCATTTAAAAACCCTAAATTCATCAACACATTATCCTTTAAACCCACCATTTAATCATCATTTCATCACCATAGGGTTCGGCCATATACCATGGCCGAACCCATGGTTCAAGGCTCATTCCCTCCATGCATTCATTAAAACCATAAATTCCATTAGCTACCTTCATTATCTTCCATTCATTAAAACCTTAACCAATTTCATCAAACCCTAATCACCCACCATGGGGTTCAAGGTTCACTTCATCCATGCCTTTCAAGGCCATACACCTCTTTGCATTTTCATCATAACACCATTTTAAAACTTTCCCACATTCATTCATTTAGTAAAATTCATTAGTTAAAAATCCTCATTGCCTTCCATTTTTCAAACCCTAATAAATCATACATTACTTACCATGGGGTTCGGCCATGCACCATGGCCGAACCCTATGGCTCTCAACTCCAGAAAAATGCATATACCTCTATGTTTGATCACATTAAACACATAATATCCTTAATCCCTTTTATTTTTTCCTTAACCCTACTTTTTTTTCCATTAGGGTTTTACCCACTTTCCATTCCTTCCATTTGATGGATTTAAAATCCATAGCATAAATTTACTTAACTACCAATAATTTCACAAAATAAATCCCAAATCTTAACCCTAAAATTCAAAATTTCCTTGTTTAAGAAATACTTACAATCCGTCGTCTCTTCCGATCTCCGTCGCTCCCGTCGGTCTCCGTAGCCTCCTCTCTCCTTCCTCTTGACCTTTGATAGGTCAAGATTCTTGATCAATGGTGGGAATCCCCAACCCTAGGATCGGCCATGTTAGGGTTTGTGTGAGAGAGGGAGAGGGAAAAAAAACCATGAGAGGGAAGATGTTAACCCTCACCTTAGAGTGATTTCCCTCCAATTTCTACTTCTTTCTTCTCTCCTTCTCTTCTCTTTTCCTTAGCTCTCTTTCTCTCCTTCACTTGGATGTAGGGGACGACCATGGAAAATGAAAAATGGAGAGTGCACAAATGAAGAGAGGATAAGAAATGAGAAAAGAATCAAGGCTTATCCCCATTTTTTCTTTACATTAATAATCTCACCCACCCTAAGATATTTTTTAGATATTTAATTTGCTTTATGGTGGTGGTTATCTAAACCACCACCAAGCCCCAACGTATTTTATTTTGGGTTTGGGATGAGGTGATTGGTTTTCACCCTTTGACCCCACTTTGACCACCTCATTTGTATAATTTTTAATCATTTTATGTTTAGATATTTTAGTTACTTTAATTCCCATTTACTTAAGCCATCATCTTTATAAATCCACCCATGGTTGACCAAATCAACCATGGTGGCCGGCCCCACCAATTATCGGCCCACACGTCACCTCACTTGATGAGGTGGAGGTGGGTCCCACTTGACCACATCACCTTGGTTTAATTTTTTAACTTAACTTAGGTGATTTAATTTCATTGAATACCCTCTAAATGGATCACCATTGGGCCCATGGCCCAATTACATTTCCATCTATCCCATTTACCTTAGAGCTTAACTACTTTGACCCATCGGGTCCCAAATGGGTATGTGACCCAATTTGACCATTCTTGACCCATTTAACCCTCATTGCCCCTTTAAATGAATTTAAATCAACTCCATAGTCCATTGGGCCATACTTGGGCCTTTGTCCAAATTTTTGGCCCATTTACTCTTTACTTCACCAATATTCCAATTTCCATCACTAAAATAACTTATATCCACATTTTTTTATTAATTTAAAATTTCTGGGCCCTTACAAGAGCTCTTTGGCCCAACTTGTAACTCCCCGTCCCGCTACGGACACGTTATCTCCGGAAAACCTCAGAAAGTTACAAAAGACAGATATCGGTTACAAGAATAGCAGCAATTTTTTTTTTTAAACGGGGTAACTACTTCCTGTCCAATAGCCCACAAGTTCAAAACTAGAGTAAACACAACGAACCACAAATGTAAACTAATCAACAGGTTATACAGTCATCCAAACAAACCTGTAATTGAATCTATGTGACTAAAGTTCTCAAACATCAAACATAGCATAAGCGTAAGCTTCTATTCTCTACTACTCCTCTCCTAGTACTTGCTCAAGGGGCCCGCTTGGTCCCTCCACGGTCAGGGCACCTGAAAGGTAGGGGGTGAGCAAAACAGCCCAGCGAAAGAACATATCACATTTTAACAAGGTAGTTATAAATCACATATGAAAGGGGCAATAAATATCACAAATGAATAAAACATCCAGGCCTACGATACTCAACTACTCTATTAACCAATATTCCATTAACCAAATCCAAGAAATCATCTCCAAAGTCCACATCAGGTCCTCCAACGAACCCTGGTCTCCCTGCCAGTATCATTGGGAGACTAAAGAATACACAGCTGCCTCGCCCACACGAGTCGTGTCGGAAAACACCTCGCCCACGCCCGAGGGAACCAAACTCTAGGGTAGGCACCTCGACCGCCGGAACACAACGGGGAGACCCACATCCCTTATGGGGTCTCGACCGCCGGAGTGTAACGGGGAAGTCCTCCCAACCACCAAACTCATCTCATCATCATGAATGTATACACATAAACAAAACCTCTCATGCATGCACATGGTATCATGATCACGTATGACAACACAAAAATGTTCTGACATGATGTCAATATCAACAACATGCCTCATCATGCGGTCAACGACACATAGCAGTGCTTAGACTCATACTTCTATATCCAACATGCGATTACATATGCATATTATGCGTAAACACGTAAAGCATCACAACATCTTCCAACTATTGTGTTCAACATCCATCTACACTTGTCTCATTCATCATAATATCATATATGTGTTATGATTAAACACAACTATATTTTCAACAACTTTCAAGCATCAATAATCATTCAATCAATCAGAATTTTACATTAATTGCATATAATTGACTTGGGTGAACCCGAACGGATCCCTTGCCACATGTTCATTTCAATGGTTCCTTTACCGACTGGCTTAATAAACGAAAGGGTCTCATTCAGGTCACTCGATGTCCAAGATTATAGGTTAAGAATGCGAATGCATGCTAAAACAGTGATAAGTTCCCTCACCTGTGTGTGACCTTGAAATCCAATGCGGGAAAACGAGTCTGAGGGTTGAAGGGGCTCAATCTGTTGAAACAAGAACAGGTGGGTAAGAAATTGGGATGAAACGGATCAAACTGGAGAAGGAATGCAAATGGGCCCGAGAACGGGTCGGGTCTGAATCGGGTCTGACTGGGCTGGGCTTGACTCAGGCGAACCGGACTGGATCTGGCGAATAGGGCCAGATCTGGCAAGCTGGGCTGGGCTACCGGGGTCCAAAATCGGGATCCGGCTGTGTAACGCCCCGCCCTCTTCGAGAATTTCAGAGTCTAATTTTTTGTTTTTAATAAACAACGGAAGAGAGCGGGCGGCGTCACGACGCGAGTTAAGTTCAGACTACCCAAGTCTGAACCTTAACTGGCCACCCATGTGTACATGGAATAGACCATGATAGTGATTCACACATGGAACTAACATCAACATGCGGAATAATCTAGATTAATTGCGGAATAGAAAGACGAGATAGCAAGTAACAGTCTTAAACATTAAATAACATAGATCAACCATCCAAAGGTTATTATCCTAATCAAACCATAGCAAGTAACGAATTATTACATGTCCAACAAAATATTCAAGTGACAGTAATATAACGTAATCCAAATCCATCATTAAAGCACTTAGGCTCAGCTCCCCTCCCGGTCAATGACCTTTCCTTTCCCCTTGCTTGTACCTGTAATCTCCTCTGAAGATAGAATTAGGGCGTTAGATCAACGCGCCCAGTAGGTTCCCGAATCAGGGCTACCACATGTTAGCATATAAAACATGCATATACATATCATAATACATGATCATCAAAACAGGTAAAACAATGCTATGAAATATGCACATGCAATGAGCATCCCCCATCATGTACTTTCATAGCCATCACTTGACGTGCCTTGCACCGACAAGGTAAATTACAACAACATTCATCTCTTCTATACAATATGTACATGCAATGGGCAACCCCCATCATGTACAATCGTAGCCATCACTGTAGAACTTCATTCATTATCCCATGACTATGCATGAGATGCCAATGCCTGTATGCCATTTGTTAATGCATAATATATCATTTGAAACACATATATTAAAACAAGAATATCATAAGAAAAACTGGGTAAAACCGTGGTTACAAGTAGGTAGGAAACCTACTGAAGAATCCCTTCAGTAACTGATCTTTCTTTCGCGTCACCCGGTCACGACTCGCACGTCGTTCGACTTCCGGTACCTTATCCATATACCAAACAGCAAGACATATCATTATTTACTTATTCAATCACATCTACGACCCATCCGCATCATGTGGGGTTCAACCATGCCCTTGGCCGAACATCACCAACTTAGGACTTAACTTCCTACTTTATTTAATCAACTCTTAAGCACTTAACCCTTTTAAAAATGACATGGTTCAGCCCTATGTTGGCCAACCAATAATCAGCAAGTTAAACTTCCATAACCCACATCAAACACCATATTTTATATGGTTTAAAACTCACCAACTTCATCAAAACTAACATGGGGTTCACTTGATCTGGTTGATCCCTCTACTTCTCATGATTATACATGATTTAATCATGTTAACACAACCATGAATTACACATGGTTCAGCCACATAACCAGCCACCGAAACAGCAATTTAACTTCACCAAAACACATCACTTACTTACATGGGGTTCGGCCATCTAAGGTGGCCGAACACAATGTCCATATCTTGGTCTTTTAACCATGCTTTAGGCATTATTTAAATATGCAATATCATTATTATATTGCTGCCTTTAAACCTCTTAGAAACCATCTAATTAAATTCATTCACAACAGTCCATAAAGTCCATGGTTTCCATGTTTCAAACACCTTAAAACCAACCATCATTTGCATGGGGTTCGGCCCTCCATGGTGGCCGAACCCAATGCTATGTTTGCTGTTTTTGAACCTCATATAAACATGCATAAACAGTATATTAATATCAAGTTTTAACTCTCAAAAAAAATCATCCAAAACAGTCCATAAAAAGTCTATGGTTTACATGTTTTTCCAACATGAAACCAACATTCTTTTACATGGGGTTCGGCCCTCTATGTTGGCCGAACCCAATGGTTATGTTTGCTGTTTTTAAACCTCAATCATCATGTAATTAACAGCGTATTAACATCAGGTTTTAACTTTAAAAGAAACCATCCAAAAACCAACATGATATCATGGGATTCGGCCATCCAAGATGGCCGATCCCCATGGTCCATCTTCTCCAATTTTACTCCACTGATTAGACCACATATCTTCAGCCTTTTCTGATATCCAAACCCATGTTTTAACCCTCTTTAAGCATATATTTTAAATCTTAATAAAATATGTAAAAACAGTCCCCAAATGGATGGTTTTAAATTTCAAAAAGCATAACCATTAACCAACTCTTTTCATGGGGTTTGGCCACCCAAAGTGGCCAAACCCAATGGTTCATTTCATTTCTTTTGACACCTTCTTCCATGGTTTAGACTCTTGTCAAATTCGACCATGGTATGACATGCAAATTCATGTTTTCAATCTTTCCAAAGCATGTATCTTAGACCTCTAAAATCGGTCCTATTCTTGCATGGTTTAATCCTTACAAAACCATCAACACTAACCATAAAATTTCATGGGGTTCGGCCATCCAAAGTGGCCGAACCCTATGTCCATGCTTTCCATCTAATTGAGCATAAAGGAATCATATTTTAACCCTTTGATAGATTTGACCATCACATGGCCAAATCATGTCTTATTTTACCCATTTTATTAACCATAAATCAATGGGAAAAACTTACCACTTTCCTTTGCCTTTTGCTCTTGACTTTTAATCCTTGTTTCCTTAACTCCTTGCTGTTTTGTGCTTGATCTACTGGTGCAAACACTTCTGCTATTCCAGTTAGGAAAAACGAATTTGAGAGAGGGAGAGAGAGAGAGATGGAAATTCTTGGATTTCCAATGTGAAAAATGGCCAACCTTGTGTGCTTATTGTTTTTGTAGTTCAGCCCCAAAAACCTCTCAATTCCTCATAATTTCTTGCTCAAAACGGTGGGCATTGGGTGCCATCCAAGGCACCCCTTGGCAGCTACCAATGCAGCCATTCAAATCCCCAAGCATCTCATCCAATTTCCATGTATTCTCATTTAAAACCCATCATGAAAATCACCAAAACAAGTCCCCAACGTGTGGGACTTGTTTTGGTTGGTTTAAGACCAGCCAATCTCTTCAAATTCCCTCTCAACTCACTGATTTTACAGCCCCTTGAATTTCCATTTTGACTCACCCAACTCAAGGTATTTTTATTCCAACCCAACTCATCACATTTAATGCATTTCATTTAATGCATATGAGTTAACTCACCTTTTGATTTAATTCCAACTCACCTCAGTCCCACTCAACTGATTTGACTCGTGTTTGAGATCCCTTGAGGGTTCACACGGTCAACAATAGTCAACTCGACCCGTTGGGTCCACTTTTAGCTCCTTGACCCGTTTTTGACTCCATGACCCAAATATGGAATTTTGGTCATTTGTAAATGGTTTTCATACATGGATCAAGCCTACCCATTTCTTCTCCACTTGATTTCCAATCAAATAGGCTTAACCCCATTTAATTTAAATTTACAAAACGGTCAAATAATCCAATAAGACCCGATAGGTCCCATTTGGGCCCTTTGACCCATTTAGCCATTTTTGACCCAAATGATGAAAATTACCCAACCAATCAAACTTAACATTCATAATGTGCTCATATGATTTTATTTTGAGCAATGGGCCCCACTATTTCCTTACTTAACATCACAAAATAATTAATTTAACAACTCAGGGGCATTTTGGTAATTTTCCACTTCATTGAGAAATTACCCAACCAATCAAACTTGACATTTATAATGTGCTCATATGACCTTAATTTGAGCAATGAGCCCCACCATTTCCTTATTTACAATCATATTTATTGAATTCACCAATCCAGGGGTATTTTCGTAAATATTCATCTTATTGAGAAATCGGGGTGTTACAATATAACCCTCTTTTTAAAATTTTCGTCCTGAAAATCGAGTGAAGTAGGGTTCTAAACGATTCCATAAATATCTCAGAGTGTGCTATTCTTATTTCCGATTTCAATTTCCCAAGTGACTTCTTCATTACCATGTCAATCCACACCACTTTGACAAATTGAATCGCTTGATTCCGTAACACCTTTTGTTCTGTCTCATGTTATATCTTTTTCTCGTGAGCCATTTGTGATCTCACATAGATCAATCTACTCTGTTTCACTTTACCTGCTCTCATAGTGTTTTCCATACGTACCGGCTCAATATGTTCTTTTATCTACTCTCTGTGTGAGGTAGCCTGCCAATGCGAGCCTATGCTCAGAGCTTTTTCTGATTCCATTTCAACTAGGTTTCTAGTTGCACTCTCCTGGAATTCCATCGGTTAACTACAGAGCCAGGTGATCAGTCTAACTCGGCAGTCGTCCATAGTTTCCCATTCAAGTTTCACCAGACACTTATCTTTTCCGTTGAGTACATCTCCAAATTTTTTGCACATCTTCATTTGCACATATGTCACTATGTGACTAACTACTTCTGTTCCAACTTCCACGATACCGATACCCAGCATCAATCCAAACCACCATGGAAATAATCACCTATGGTTAAATACATCCATCCCTGGTATCACTCTTTCAGTAAATATCATCTATCCCTGTTTAATAATCATCCATGAATATAACCCACTTATGGGTATAATCCATTCATGGAAACCATCCATCCTTGGTATCACTCTATCCATGAGTATCATATATCCATGATTAATATCCGTAAGAACAACATTCAAATGAATCACTATAAGATTGTGGTAACCATATCAAATCACAAATATATCCCGACCCCTTGCAAGACTTAGGGCTCATGACTTACCAAGCAGAAGACCCACGTCCAACGTGATCCGGTCTACCTCGCCCTGCATCCCTTCACCTCATAGGTGATTCAGTCAAGCTCTAAGGCAGTCGCTCCGCGTCTGACGAAGCTAGTACCACCCCCACCGGGTAAAATAGTACCTAGCTCTGCGCATTCCAGCACATCTAGTGTGCCAAACAGCCGTGAGAGCGCCCTCCAGCGCATAGCATGCGAGGGACCCACTCCTCAACGGTAGTCCTACGGGACCAAGTCTCCGTATTTCGTATCAAGGTTCCCACAGCCTCATAGCTACTCAAAGCCATACTCATGAAGTTTATATTCTTATCTCATCAACACCATGTGAGGGACGCACCCATACCACATCTCAATCATCAACATCACGTGAGGGACGCACCCATACCACGTCTCAATGTAATCAAGTGACCTCGTCACCTATATCTTAGTGCCAAAAATCCTCTTAGAATCATAACATCGCATACTTTATATAAATTCATACTTCATCCTTGTACAAAGGTGGGTAGGGTGAAACAAAACCCTATAGAGAACAAAATACACCTTTACCAAATAATCCTCTTTTTAATACCCCTTCATATTATTTCCTAGCGTAGTCTTCCGTAGAAGATCCCGCATCATCAGCGAACTTGAAATGGTTATCAGGACACGTCATCGTCGTGTGCCCCAATACTTCACATGTCGTGCAGGGTATTAATCCAGGTCCTCCTATATATGGACAATTAGTCCTCGCCTCACCATGTCCATGTAGTCCACAGAACGGGCAGACAATGCCTAAAGGGTGAGGACAATACCTACAGTTGTGCCCATCTTGATTGCACAACTCACATATATCGTAGGGATCTATCTCTCTAAGAGACTCCAGTATAATAGGCACATCAGCAATGGGATCCTCCAGAAGATGTGCTAGATCATCTTTTCCTTCCTCAGGAGGTTCCACCATCCCAGGAATGTCATCCATCAGATCCTCTGGAACAGGTGCTAAGTCCATATCATCCTCCTCAGGAGGTCCCTCCTGAAGGTCCACATTAACTTCCATACTGATACTGTCGGAAGTTGATACCAAATCTACCGGACAACTTAGTGTCCCTTTATCCCATAACTCAGTGTATTCTTCGTTGCTTGACATATCTGTGCCACATCATTTCAAAAATTTTCAACAATAATTCTAAATAAACCACACTTGGTTTCCAAGAAATTTGATCATGCATTATATCATGTACTTTGTTTGGGGAAGATTACCAAATCATCACTCTTTGTGTTCTTTTGTTTCAGGGGAAATCTCTAATTTCCTATTGTTTGTTTCTCAGTGTGGGAGTTTGAGGGAAGTACATCCTACTTTGCTATGTTTGATATGTCTAGTTATGATGACTGTACTTTACTTTGCTATCTTTCATTGTTGTTCTCAGATAGATTGTTCAGTCCGAGTCACTCGAAGTAAATTAATCCGGCCCCCAGTCAGCGGACTCCGAAGAGTCGGTCAGTTGGGATTCTTATCCGTCAGTGAGACATGAAACCGTCTTAATCTTACTTCGATGATTCAACTTCCCGTTTCGCTCTGATACCAACTGTAACGCCCCGCCCTCTTCGAGAATTTCAGAGTCTAATTTTTTGTTTTTAATAAACAACGGAAGAGAGCGGGCGGCGTCACGACGCGAGTTAAGTTCAGACTACCCAAGTCTGAACCTTAACTGGCCACCCATGTGTACATGGAATAGACCATGATAGTGATTCACACATGGAACTAACATCAACATGCGGAATAATCTAGATTAATTGCGGAATAGAAAGACGAGATAGCAAGTAACAGTCTTAAACATTAAATAACATAGATCAACCATCCAAAGGTTATTATCCTAATCAAACCATAGCAAGTAACGAATTATTACATGTCCAACAAAATATTCAAGTGACAGTAATATAACGTAATCCAAATCCATCATTAAAGCACTTAGGCTCAGCTCCCCTCCCGGTCAATGACCTTTCCTTTCCCCTTGCTTGTACCTGTAATCTCCTCTGAAGATAGAATTAGGGCGTTAGATCAACGCGCCCAGTAGGTTCCCGAATCAGGGCTACCACATGTTAGCATATAAAACATGCATATACATATCATAATACATGATCATCAAAACAGGTAAAACAATGCTATGAAATATGCACATGCAATGAGCATCCCCCATCATGTACTTTCATAGCCATCACTTGACGTGCCTTGCACCGACAAGGTAAATTACAACAACATTCATCTCTTCTATACAATATGTACATGCAATGGGCAACCCCCATCATGTACAATCGTAGCCATCACTGTAGAACTTCATTCATTATCCCATGACTATGCATGAGATGCCAATGCCTGTATGCCATTTGTTAATGCATAATATATCATTTGAAACACATATATTAAAACAAGAATATCATAAGAAAAACTGGGTAAAACCGTGGTTACAAGTAGGTAGGAAACCTACTGAAGAATCCCTTCAGTAACTGATCTTTCTTTCGCGTCACCCGGTCACGACTCGCACGTCGTTCGACTTCCGGTACCTTATCCATATACCAAACAGCAAGACATATCATTATTTACTTATTCAATCACATCTACGACCCATCCGCATCATGTGGGGTTCAACCATGCCCTTGGCCGAACATCACCAACTTAGGACTTAACTTCCTACTTTATTTAATCAACTCTTAAGCACTTAACCCTTTTAAAAATGACATGGTTCAGCCCTATGTTGGCCAACCAATAATCAGCAAGTTAAACTTCCATAACCCACATCAAACACCATATTTTATATGGTTTAAAACTCACCAACTTCATCAAAACTAACATGGGGTTCACTTGATCTGGTTGATCCCTCTACTTCTCATGATTATACATGATTTAATCATGTTAACACAACCATGAATTACACATGGTTCAGCCACATAACCAGCCACCGAAACAGCAATTTAACTTCACCAAAACACATCACTTACTTACATGGGGTTCGGCCATCTAAGGTGGCCGAACACAATGTCCATATCTTGGTCTTTTAACCATGCTTTAGGCATTATTTAAATATGCAATATCAGTATTATATTGCTGCCTTTAAACCTCTTAGAAACCATCTAATTAAATTCATTCACAACAGTCCATAAAGTCCATGGTTTCCATGTTTCAAACACCTTAAAACCAACCATCATTTGCATGGGGTTCGGCCCTCCATGGTGGCCGAACCCAATGCTATGTTTGCTGTTTTTGAACCTCATATAAACATGCATAAACAGTATATTAATATCAAGTTTTAACTCTAAAAAAAAATCATCCAAAACAGTCCATAAAAAGTCTATGGTTTACATGTTTTTCCAACATGAAACCAACATTCTTTTACATGGGGTTCGGCCCTCTATGTTGGCCGAACCCAATGGTTATGTTTGCTGTTTTTAAACCTCAATCATCATGTAATTAACAGCGTATTAACATCAGGTTTTAACTTTAAAAGAAACCATCCAAAAACCAACATGATATCATGGGATTCGGCCATCCAAGATGGCCGATCCCCATGGTCCATCTTCTCCAATTTTACTCCACTGATTAGACCACATATCTTCAGCCTTTTCTGATATCCAAACCCATGTTTTAACCCTCTTTAAGCATATATTTTAAATCTTAATAAAATATGTAAAAACAGTCCCCAAATGGATGGTTTTAAATTTCAAAAACCATAACCATTAACCAACTCTTTTCATGGGGTTTGGCCACCCAAAGTGGCCAAACCCAATGGTTCATTTCATTTCTTTTGACACCTTCTTCCATGGTTTAGACTCTTGTCAAATTCGACCATGGTATGACATGCAAATTCATGTTTTCAATCTTTCCAAAGCATGTATCTTAGACCTCTAAAATCGGTCCTATTCTTGCATGGTTTAATCCTTACAAAACCATCAACACTAACCATAAAATTTCATGGGGTTCGGCCATCCAAAGTGGCCGAACCCTATGTCCATGCTTTCCATCTAATTGAGCATAAAGGAATCATATTTTAACCCTTTGATAGATTTGACCATCACATGGCCAAATCATGTCTTATTTTACCCATTTTATTAACCATAAATCAATGGGAAAAACTTACCACTTTCCTTTGCCTTTTGCTCTTGACTTTTAATCCTTGTTTCCTTAACTCCTTGCTGTTTTGTGCTTGATCTACTGGTGCAAACACTTCTGCTATTCCAGTTAGGAAAAACGAATTTGAGAGAGGGAGAGAGAGAGAGATGGAAATTCTTGGATTTCCAATGTGAAAAATGGCCAACCTTGTGTGCTTATTGTTTTTGTAGTTCAGCCCCAAAAACCTCTCAATTCCTCATAATTTCTTGCTCAAAACGGTGGGCATTGGGTGCCATCCAAGGCACCCCTTGGCAGCTACCAATGCAGCCATTCAAATCCCCAAGCATCTCATCCAATTTCCATGTATTCTCATTTAAAACCCATCATGAAAATCACCAAAACAAGTCCCCAACGTGTGGGACTTGTTTTGGTTGGTTTAAGACCAGCCAATCTCTTCAAATTCCCTCTCAACTCACTGATTTTACAGCCCCTTGAATTTCCATTTTGACTCACCCAACTCAAGGTATTTTTATTCCAACCCAACTCATCACATTTAATGCATTTCATTTAATGCATATGAGTTAACTCACCTTTTGATTTAATTCCAACTCACCTCAGTCCCACTCAACTGATTTGACTCGTGTTTGAGATCCCTTGAGGGTTCACACGGTCAACAATAGTCAACTCGACCCGTTGGGTCCACTTTTAGCTCCTTGACCCGTTTTTGACTCCATGACCCAAATATGGAATTTTGGTCATTTGTAAATGGTTTTCATACATGGATCAAGCCTACCCATTTCTTCTCCACTTGATTTCCAATCAAATAGGCTTAACCCCATTTAATTTAAATTTACAAAACGGTCAAATAATCCAATAAGACCCGATAGGTCCCATTTGGGCCCTTTGACCCATTTAGCCATTTTTGACCCAAATGATGAAAATTACCCAACCAATCAAACTTAACATTCATAATGTGCTCATATGATTTTATTTTGAGCAATGGGCCCCACTATTTCCTTACTTAACATCACAAAATAATTAATTTAACAACTCAGGGGCATTTTGGTAATTTTCCACTTCATTGAGAAATTACCCAACCAATCAAACTTGACATTTATAATGTGCTCATATGACCTTAATTTGAGCAATGAGCCCCACCATTTCCTTATTTACAATCATATTTATTGAATTCACCAATCCAGGGGTATTTTCGTAAATATTCATCTTATTGAGAAATCGGGGTGTTACAGGCTGAGTCAACTCGCAGCTTTCTCTATCCATATTTACATTATCACCCGTATTTACAGCTTTGCCACTAGGCTAAGCCATATCAAAAACCATTGTCCACAATCAACCAATGATTAATCTTGTTGATCACCATTATCCAAAATCAATACATCTTAGTGGGGTTCGGCCATACCACATGGCCGAACCTCACCATCACACTTTTGATCCATTTTATTCTTCATTCACAATACTTGGTGGGGTCGGCCATACCCATGGCCGAACCTCACCCCTTTGATTTTGGTGCCACATTTTGCCTTTCTTTTTTATGAACACTTACGTCCAAATCCATCACTCTTTCAGTTATATGAAACCCTTTAAAACATCATGGAACCCATAACAAATATTACTTGGTGGATTGAAGTGATTAAAATCACCTAAGTTAAATTGGAATGACCCAAGTGTTAATGGTTTAGTGGGGCCCAACCCCACCTCATCAAGTGAGGTGGCATGTGGACCAAAACATAGGTGGGGCTGACCACCATGGTTGACTTGGTCAACCATGGGTGAGTCAAAGGTGAATTAAGAAAGATCAAAGTGAATTGAGTGGAATTAATTGGTTTAAATCACCTAAGTTAAGTGAGAACAAAATCAAGGTGGCATGATCAAGTGGGACCCACCTCCACCTCATCAAGTGAGGTGGCGGGTTGGTTAAGGAATTGGTGGGGCCGGCCACCATGGTTGACTTGGTCAACCATGGGTGGATTCATGGAGAAGAATTAAGGAGATTAAAGGGGATTAAATTAAGTAATTAAGTGACCTAAGATTAAGTATCAAATTAATCAAATGAGTTAATTAAATAATTAAGGGAGTCAAATGAGTCAAAGGAGGAGTCAAAGGGGTGAGTCAAAGGGGTGGTTTCATCTCATTGAAACCACCCAAACCACTCAAACAAACACACTAAAACCGTTGGCCAAGGGTGGTGGTTTCATCCCAACCACCACCACCAAAGGCATGAGAACCCATACCCCTCTCCATGATGTTGGTCAATGGACTTGATGGGAAGACCAAACCACCCATCTTAAAGACCCAAAACCGTTGGCATGGTGGTGGTTTCATCCCAACCACCACCATTAAGGTCATGTAAGCCATACTCCCCCATGTTGGTTGGTGAATGGAAATGATGGAGGAGTGTAACCCAAGCAAACCAAAGGGATGAGATGGGGAGGTCTAAGGTTTTCATCTCATTTCTCCATCCCATTCTCATCTACTCTCTCCCTCTCCCCCTCCCTCTCTTGGCCGATCCATACTCAAGGGAAAAGAAGAAGAAAAGACTTAGAAGAAGAGAAGAAAAAAACTCAAGCATTGGCCGACCACTTCAAGACCAAACCTTGAGATATCTTTCTCACCATCTCCTTCTCTCTCTCTCTCAAACCCACTCCATTTTGGCCGAACCCAAACCTTGGTGATTTCATCTTGATCAAACACACCTAGTGGCCGAACATCAAGGAGAAGAAGAAGGAGAAAGGCTAAGGAAATCAAGAGGAGAAAAAGGAAGTCGGAAGAGTCGCCGGAGTGGTAAGTAATCCTCAACAAGAGTTTACATTTTTAAGGGTTAAAAAGGTGATCATGGAATCCATTCTCCTTGGATTGAATGGTGGCCAAAACTGTCATGGGCCATGGATTTAAAATCCATCCGAGGAAGGGATGAGAAATGGACAAACCCTAATGGGTGAGATAGGTTAAGAAAAATAAAGAAAACATTAAGGACATTATGTATTTAAGGTTTATTCAAGCATGGAGATGTGATTTTTGAAGGAATCATAGACCATAGGGTTCGCCATGTAGTATGGCCGAACCCCATGGAAGGTGATTAAGGAATTTTAATGGGTTTAAAGAATGGAGGCTATGGAAGGTGGTTAATAATTTTTAAAGGTTTTAAATGAATGAATGTTGGTGATTTTTAAAGGGACTTTAAATGAGGGAATCCATGGAGAAATAATAATGATCATTGACGGTCTTAAATGTGCAAATGAAGGTGAGCCATGGACCATGGGTTTGGCCATGGTGTATGGCCGAATCCCATGGGGAGATTTTGATGGATTAAGTATTTTGGAACCATAAAAAATAAATGGGGAATATGGCTAAGTTAATGGACTCCAATGTTGTGATACCCACCTCTCCCCAAACCAATGTGGGAAACTGTCCCACATCGGTTTGGGAGAAGAAAAAGATGGGGGATATAAGTGGTGTAGCCCCCTTTGACCATGTGTGAGGCCTTTTGGGCCGGGCCACGTGGGCCCAGGCCCAGAAACAAAACCGTGCGGGTTTGAGCTGTGTACGAGGCCCAAAGCGGACAATATCACACTGAGTCAAAGCCCTAAGACCTGTTGTCAGGTCGGGTTGTTACAAATATGGTATCAGAGCCGAGTTCAACACTTGGACTGTGTGGGCTTTCCTCCTTCGCTGTAGTTGTTGAGCTGGACCGGGTCGAGCCGGGGACGGTTCGAAGCTTTAGGGAGGGTGATTGTGATACCCACCTCTCCCCAAACCAATGTGGGAAAGTGTCCCACATCGGTTTGGGAGAAGAAAAAGATGGGGGATATAAGTGGTGTAGCCCCCTTTGACCATGTGTGAGGCCTTTTGGGCCGGGCCATGTGGGCCCTGGCCCAGAACCAAAACCGTGCGGGTTTGAGCTGTGTGCGAGGCCCAAAGCGGACAATATCACACTGAGTCAAAGCCCTAAGCCCTGTGTCGGGTCGGGTCGTTACAAATGTGGCTAAGAATGATGGTTTAAATGTGTGATTTTAACCCCGTCATGGAGGGACTTATGGTGGATCTAAAATGTTGTAATGGATCCAAGGAAAAATGCGGAAAAAGACATCATGGGTTCGGCCATGGTGTATGGCCGAACCCATGACCCATTTGTGAGCCATTTTATGGGCTAAGATTAAGGTCTATGTATGTATTTAAATTAATGGGGATTAGGTTAAGTAAAGGGCTGATTTTAATGATTTTATGGCATGATTAAATGAGGCACTCATGGATCCAAGTTATGGATCAGTTATGGATAAAAAGGTACAAGGATGAAGGAAGTGTTTAACCATGGAAGAGGAGTGGCATAAAACGTAAATATGGCCAAAATAAGGAACCATAGGTTCGGCCATGGTGTATGGCCGAACCCCATGGAGGTTGATCACGGACTTAGGTGCTTTAAATGATGACCTTATGGGTGGTTGATGAAGCCTAGGGTTATTGGATTTTAAACTCACATAATTAGAATGTTTGATGGATTAAATGGGACCCACAAACCTAGATAGTGAGGTTCGGCCATGGTGTATGGCCGAACCCCACTAAGGCATGTGTTAGGGACATGAGCATGATTAAAACAGGGGTTTAATTGTTAATGTGTAATAAGGTATCGGGACGTTGCAAGCGGTGCGCGTTTGGTGACCGAATTCTTGGACGAAAGTGCTAAGGAAGAATAGTCGGTATTTTGTAGGACTCCTACCTTATTGTAACCCATGGATTATGTGTTATGCATGTTTTACTTGATTTATTTTGGTAATCAAATGATATGTTTTAATATGGGATTTAAATGCTATGGTTTGAATTATTATTATATGGCATATTGCACTTACATCTCAGCATAGCATGGG
This sequence comes from Chimonanthus salicifolius, assembly GCA_013350335.1. Classification (NCBI taxonomy): domain Eukaryota; kingdom Viridiplantae; phylum Streptophyta; class Magnoliopsida; order Laurales; family Calycanthaceae; genus Chimonanthus; species Chimonanthus salicifolius. The sequence goes on along the minus strand of CM023538.1, from coordinate 26,409,441 downwards.
AGGGATGAAATGAAACCGGAGTCCATGCTCCGTCGGGGCGACCGATAAACATACATGGGGATACTGTGTGTTTATGATTATCTTGATGAGGCTATCCAAACAAGAAAGTTACTATGTGTTTATGATTACTTGATGAGGCTATCCAAACAAGAAGGTTACTATGTGTTTATGATTATCTTGATGAGGCTATCCAAAGAAGAAGGTTACTATGTGTTTATGATTATCTTGATGAGGCTATTCAAACAAGAAGGTTACTATGTGTTTATAATTATCTTGATGAGGCTTTTCCATCAAGAGGGACATTGTATGATGGTGACATGGATGATGGGTGGGACTCATGGCATATGACACCCATTGCATGGCATTGTATTTAATTGCATGGTTTTGATACACTATTACCTATGTGTTTTGTTATCACTAATCCATATGTTGGCCCTACTCGGAGTACCTACTGGGCGTGTTGTCTAACGCCCTACTTCCACCTTAGATGATGACGCAGGAAATGGAGGAAATGAAGGAAGTGACAGGAGCCAAGCGTAGGAGCTTGGAGGAGCGAGCTAGTTTATTTATTTTAGTTTATTTTGGAAATGTAATTTGAGTAACTTAGCTCGTTGGACTGTAATAATTTAGACTATTGCTATGGTTTGGACTTTACTTTTGGACGTTATTATTAGCATTAATTAAGTGATGTAATTCCTTGCTATCTAAAATTGGTAGGATAGATTCTATTATAATTCCGCATTTGGTTAAATATTCCGCAAGCTTACTTTCTACGTGTGAACCGTTCTTCGTGGACTTAGTTCCACGCACACGTAGGATTGGCCAGTTAAGGGCCGGGCTGTGGAAGCTCGGACTTAACTCGCGTCGTGACGTCCGGCACTCTTTGTCACTCTTTATTTCAAAAAAAAAAAAAAATATACTCTGATTTTCGGCTAAGTAGCATAGTGAAAAGGGGCGGTGTTACAAAAACCATAAGGTTCGGCTATGTGTATGGCCGAACCCCATGGACCATTTCATGGGTATTTGGATTTAAGAATATGTTTAGAAATCATTGATGGTTTATGATATTTTTAAAGGGTTAATATAGATGGAAAAATGATAGACTTGGATGGTTAAGATTTATCAAAAAGAATGACAAAAAGGAGAACCAAAACCAAAGGGGTAAGGTTCGGCCATGGCGTATGGCGGAACCCCACCAAGTGCTAAATATGGGGTTTTGCTTTAAAAGGTTTAAAAATATTCCAAATGAATGGAGTTATGAGAACCATTCTTAGTTGGATAAAAGGAATTATAGGGTTCGGCCATGTGTAGGGCCAAACCCCATAGAGTGACAATGGTGGATCGTTACATGGACATTGGTCATGGGCAATATTATGCAAGGGTTAGGTCAATGGCAATATGGTAAATATGAATGAATTAATCAAAGGACTTGAAAAAAGGGGCTCAAACCAAAATGGTGAGGTTCGGCCATGTTGTATGGCCGAACCCCACCAAGTGATGTTTGGTAGATTGAGGTTTTTAATAAGTTATTTGGATGGTGTTGATTAAATGAAAGGAAAGATCAAACACATGTGGGTGAGGTTCGGCCATGGGGTATGGCCGAACCCCACAAAGTGATTTTTGGGACTTAGATTTAACTAGAAATCAAAAGGATATGTGATTGGCTTGCTGTTATATAAATAAGGTAACGGGACTTGAACGGTGCTCAAATCGTGAAGGGGAGACGGTTAAGAAGAGCGGACTGTTTAAGTAACCTTTCAGTAGGTTTCCTACCTCCTTGTAACCACATTTTCCATATGTTATCTTGATTTTTATGAGCTTTGATAAAGTATTATGTTTTCAAGTTAATTGGAATGCTATGATTCATTTACAAATGGCATGTATCATGTATTCATTGACATCTCATGCATGGCATGGGGTGATGGATATGGAAACTGGAGCCCACACTCCGTCGGAATGTCCGTGATGCAACTGTGGAGCCTCCTTAGGTGATGAGAGTCCCACCAGGAGGAATACCTTGATGATGAGAGTCCCATCAAGAGGAAATGAAAGAACACTGTGGGTTACCTTGACGATGAGAATCCCGTCAAGTGATGGCTATGTATATTTGTGATGGGTGGGACTCATTACATGTGCATACATACATATCATTGTTTTGTAAGTATTTGATGATCATGTATTATATGTTATATGCATGTTTTTATACTCACCTTGTGGTAACCCTAATCGGAAAACCTACTGGGCGCGTTGATCTAACGCCCTATTTCTATCCTTAGTGGATGACGCAGGAAAAGGAAAGGGAAAGGTCGAGGATCGCGAGGGAAGCCAAGTATAGGAGCTTGGATATGGAATGGAATTATTTATTGACATTTGAATACTTTTATATGGATATGTAATAACTTAGTAATACTGTTATGGTTTGATTTGGATTTGCTATGGTTTGGTTGGTTTGAGTTGGATATTTGATTTAAGTTATTTTAGATAGGACTTGTACTTTGCTATCTCATTTGGAATAGGATTGTTATCCTTGTAACACCCCGCCCTTTTCACTCTAAATTTTCAGAGTTTATTTTTTATTTTTTTTTTTTAAATAATAATAATCAATAAGTGATCGGGGCGAAATGTCACGACGCGAGTTAAGTTCGGATCTCTAAATCCGACCCTTAACTGGCCAAGCCCAAGTGCGTATGAACTAAGTCCATAAAACTGATCCGCACATGCTACATATATATCTAGCGGAATTAACTTAGTCTAGATCTAACTGAGGTTATAATAGAACCTATGATTAATCCAATTTCCATTTTTAGATAGCAAAGTACCTTATTTATTCTCCAAAATTATTATATAACCTTAGTCTACTATTCATTCCAAACCATTCAAATAAAACCACCCATAACATCTACTTAACTACTTATTACATGCCAACATCTAATTTAACAAATTACATTGTTCCAAATAAATCAACTAACAAGTCCATAAATAATCCATTCATAGTCCATTGCAATCATTCAAATCGCCCAAGTTTTCGTACTTGGTCCTCTTCTCCAACCACGTTCTTTCCTTTCCCTGCATCATCCACTAAAGATATAGATAGGGCGTTAGATCAACGCGCCCAGTAGTGTTTCCGAATAGGGCTACCACATGGTTAGTCAAAAACATGCAAATAATATAATAATAACACATGTGTGACAAAATTCCATAAAAACATGCTATGTATGAAATGAACATGTAATGAGTCCCACCCATCACCATCCAACATAGCCATCACTTGACCGGATTCTCATCGTCAAGGTAACCCACAGTGGTCTTTCGGACGCCCCGACGGAGTGTGGCCTCCGGATTCCTCCTGATGGGATTCTCATCATCAGGGTACCCCACAGTGGTCTTTCGGACGCCCCGACGGAGTGTGGCCTCCGGTTACAACACCATCATCCCATGCCATGCATGAGATGTCTATGCAAACATGCCATTTGTAAATATAACATTTGATTCAAATAACTTATTCAAATACCATAAAACAGCAAATAAGTTATGTGGTTACAACAAGGTAGGAAACCTACTATAGTTTACTTTGTTTGATCCTTCCTTTGGACCGTCTTCCGATCACGGCTCGCTCACCGTTCTAAAAATCCGAATACCCTATGTACATGGCAGCAAGTTAATCATTTATCCACCTAATTTCCACCAAAGCTTAATGTTCCAAAGATCACCTAGTGGGGTTCGGCCAAAGCCATAGCCGAACCTCATCCATTAAAACATTGGTCAATCATTTATTTAATTAAAACCTATCTAATTACCCAAACTTCTAAACGAACCTTAGTAGGGTTCGGCCATACATTATGGCTGAACCTTACCACTTTGGTTTTAGCCCATTTATCCCATCATATGATCATTTTATTTTTGATCATTTCAGCCATAATTACGATTGTGCCATTGAGACCAACCTTTGCTTTAAATTAACTAAGTTTCATCACCAAACATAAAACCATCTTTAGTGGGGTTCAGCCATACACATGGCTGAACCTCATCACCTAATTTGATCCTTCTTAAACCTTCCATATCTTCATATAAACCAACAATTATGTCCCACAATCACCATTAGTGGGGTTCGGCCATACACATGGCCGAACCTCACCAATGTGATTTTATACTCAATTTCCATCATTCATATTGGCCGATTACTTACCCATACTAACTCCATAAACAACATATATTATTCTTAAATCAAAGCATATAAATAATACCTAATGTTCATCATAAACTTAACCCAATTATTCCACAAAACAGTCCATGGATTTTCATGGTTTCCATGGTTTCCATGGGGTTCTCAACATGAAAACCCACACCGTTTTACATGGGGTTCGGCCCTCTATCATGGCTGAACCCAATGATTACGTTTACTGTTTTTAAACCTCAATTAACCAGGTAATAATTGTATATCTAAATCAGGTTTTTAACCTTCAAAACAGTCCTCCAAAATTAACCCAATTTCATAGGGTTCGGCCATGTATATTGGCCGAACACCATGAGATTAATTTTGAATATTTAGTCCTTCATCTTAGGTCTGAAACCAGCACCCAAATCCATGTTTTTTAACCATTGTAAAACATGTATTTACATCTTAAAATAATAACCCAAAACAGTCCATCAACTTCATGATTTATTTGTTCCAAATACATCAAAACAAACCATTATTTGCATGGGGTTCGGCCCTCCATGGTGGCCGAACCCTATAACCTTTGGTTTTGAATTTCTTCATCATTCATCTATGTCCAAAACAACTTCCTTATTTATGTTTTAACCTTTTTAAAACACACACTTAAAATCAACTAAAAACAGTCCCAAATTTGTATGGTTTTAATTTCCAAAAACCATCCAAATAAACCAATTATTTCCATGGGGTTTGGCCATCCAATGGGCCGAACCCTATGGTCCATCTTTTGATCTCATTCATGTACTTCTAACCAACATTTAACCTTTGTTAGATTCAGCCATCCAATAGCCGGATCATATTTCTTAATTAAACAACATAGTTTATCGAACACCTACCGTTTCCGCGACTCCTCCACTTGATCTTTACTCCCGCTTGTTCCTTCCCTTTTTGCTGAACTTGTCTTGATGAAAAGGAATCAAACCAAGGACTGATAATCAACCAGCTACTGCTCTTAGTTTTTGGGAAAACAGAGTACGGCCAAGAGAAAGGGAGAGAGAGAGAAATGGGCACCCTTTGTTTAATCAAAAACCAGCCCAAGTTTAACTTTGTGTAACTCTCATTGCCTTTACCCTAATCTTTATGTTACTTGGGGGTTTCATCATGAGATGAAACCTCCCCTTGTTCCCAACGTCCCTTGTAAATTGGACTTGTGTAACCCCCCCTTTTCTTAGGTTCTCACATGGGAGTTTCACTTTGAAATGTAACCCCCATGTGTTACACCGTCCCTTGTTGTTGTCTCTCAATTTTTTGGCTTATGTAACAGCCACTTCTCTTAAGTGTAACTCCACCAACAGCAGCTCCAATCAACCCCATTTGGCCCTCATTAACGTCCCATGTGGGAGTTCTATCATTGGAATAAAAACTCCCCACTTCCAAGTGTGAAAACACTTTGATACTCCCATTGATTTATTACATAATTTGAATTTAAAATGCTGTAATCTTTTAGGTATTACTCCTCCAATCAGTTACCCATTTGTTCTCCAACCTTGGAGTTACATGCATGAACCATCAATCTAAGTATTGCTGTCTTTTGAAGATCCAACCAATGCTCTCTAACATTTCCAACGTGTAAAACACTTTGCATTTGTAATCACACTCCCACCTCCAACATCTTCCATGTATATCTTTGTAATTATTTGCATCCTCCTTCATTCATGCATTTGTAACTCTCAAAGCCATCACTCTCCTATCTACATGGTAGCCGTTACATGCATGAAATTGCTCATGCATGCAGCCAACGTCCCTAGCAACCCTTGTGACTTCAAGAAGTAACTCCCATTCAAAATGTAACTCCCATTTTATTCATCACCTAAATGGGGGTTACATGCATGGTAATGTCTCCCCATGCACCAACGTTTTTCCTTGCTCAAAGTTGGAATTTAAAACACTTCTCCTCTCATTCACACACTTCACTCACTTACATTAAAATACATATTCCTCCAACTCAATTATTCAACTCACCCAACCTAAGTCATTCATTTAATTTAACTTAACTAATAAATTCTACTCAACTTAACCCATCATTCATTTCAACTCAACCAAACTCAAGCAACTAATAAACTTAAATTAACTAAGCTTGAACTCCATCCATGGGTAATCATGCCATTCACACGACCCATTGGGTCCCATCTAGCCATTTTGACCCATTTATCAAAATTTGACCCAAATATGATTCTTGACCCGTTTAAATTTATCTTACCCATTTATTTGTTTTGTAAACAAACTACCATCCTTTGGGTCTTGATTGAGCCATTGACCCATTTAAATTCAAATCAATTTTATCACAATGGCAATTCCGTAAATATGAATATTTTCATATAACTTTGAAATTCCAAGGTGTTACAATCCTATTGTTATTCCGCAATCAGTTATGTATATTCCGCAAGTTTATTTAGTACCATGTGTGGATCGGTTTTCATGGGCTTAGTCCATGCACACATGGGTGGCCAGTTAAGGGTCGGAATTTGGAAGGCCAGACTTAGCTCGCGTCGTAACGCTCCCCGCTCTCTTCCACTTTACTTTATTTGTAAAAAAAAAAAGTAGACTCTGATTATCGGAAGGGTAGAAAAGGGCGGGGCGTTACAACCAGAGAGGGGGAAAAGAAGAAGGGAAGAGGAAAACTGAGGAAGAGATGGAGTGGCGGCGTCGACGGATGGGTTTGAGGGAGGGTTAGGATTAGGGTTTTGTAAAAAGAGGAGAGAAAAAGAGATAGAGGGAGGGGGGGCCGCGGCCGAAAGCAAAGGAAGGGGGAGAAAAAAGAGATGAAAAGGATAAGAGGAAGAATAGAGGCTGGAAGACGGTCGAGAGAGAGGCGCATGGGGGAGGGCAGCGGCGGCGGCGGCGGCAAGGGATGGGTTTTAGGGTCAAGGAAAGGAGAGGGAAGAAGAGGAGAAGAGGAAAAGATGGAAGAAAGAGAGTTTATATATGAGAGAGCTAGGGTTTAGGTTTTGAGGTTTATTTTTCTTTTTTAAAAGATACAATATTTATAAAATAATTTTTAAGATAATACTCAAAGTGTGATTTTCCAATATTTTTGCATCAATAAATAAATAATAAATGAAAATTACCAAAATGCCCTTTGAGCCTCCGAGCTCGAAACCGGGCAAGTGAGGCCCACCTCTAATTACTCTATGGAGTAAAACCAACATGACTCCAAACCTAAAGCTTTGTATCCCACAGTTCCTGTGACCACGTCACGGTCCTCCACACACTCTAACGAACGATCTACCTCACCACTGACTTACATACGAATCAAATGTTGGATAGTCTCAAACCGAGCAAGAATCAGCCATAAAACACGTCTCAAGTACACTAACTGAAGGGAAGCGTATCAAACATACCACAAAAGGTTAGGGTGTCTACGCACTACCCCTCAACCTGGTTCCATCTGCCCTATCACACAGGGGATGAACCTAGTCTCTAGTCATAATCACATCAATCTCTGTCCCATGCACAGTCTGAGAGTTGAACCGTGCTCTGATACCAACTGTAATGCCCCATCCCGCTACAGACACGTTATCTCCGGAAAACCTCAAAAAGTTACAAAAGACAGATATCAGTTAAAAGAATAGTAGCAATTTTTTTTTTTTTTTTTAAATGGGGTAACTACTTCCCGTCCAACAGCCCACATGTTCAAAACTAGAGTAAACAAAACGAACCACAAATGTAAACTAATCAATAGGTTAACAGTTATCCAAACAAACCTGTAATTGAATCTATGTGACTAAAGTTCTCAAACATCAAACATAGCATAAGCATAAGCTTCTATTCTCTACTACTGCTCTCCTGGTACTTGCTTAAAGGGCCCACCTGGCCCCTCCTCGGTCGGGGCACCTGAAAGGTAAAGGGTAAGCAAAACAGCCCAGCGAAAGAACATATCACATTTTAACAAAGTAGTTATAGATCACATATGAAAGGGGCAATAAATATCACAAATGAATAAAATATCCAGGCCTACGATACTCAACTACTCTATTAACCGATATTCCATTAACCAAATCCAAGAAATCATCTCCAAAGTCCACATCAGGTCCTCCAACTGTAACACCCCGATTTCCCAATGAAGTGGATAATTACGAAAATGCCCCTGATGTGTTAAATTAATTATTTTGTGATGTTAAGTAAGGAAATTGTGGGGCCCATTGCTCAAATTAAGATCATATGAGCACATTATGATTGTCAAGTTTGATTGGATGGGTAATTTCTCAATGAAGTGGATAATTACGAAAATGCCCCTGATGTGTTAAATTAATTATTTTATGATGTTAATTAAGGAAATGGTGGGGCCCATTGCTCAAATTAAGATCATATGAGCACATTATGAATGTCAAGTTTGATTGTATGGGTAATATACATCAATTGGGTCAAAAATGGCTAAATTGGTCAAAAGGCCCAAATGGGACCCAACTAGTCTTACTGGATTATTTGACCGTTGTGTGAACTTAAATTAAATGGGGTTAAGCTGATTTGATTGGAAATAAAGTGGAGTAAAAATGGGTAGGCCTGATGCACATGTGAAAACCAAGTACAAATGACCAAAATACCCATAATTGGGTCATGGAGTCGAAAACGGGTCAAGGAGCTAAAGGGGGACCCAACGGGTCGGGTTGACTTTGTTGACCACAGCCGACCGTGTGGGCCCACAAATGAGTTCAATGGTGAGTTAAATCAGGTTAAGTGAAACTGATTTTATTTAATTTGAATTAAAAATGAGTTGATTCAAATGCATTAAATGATTGTCAATTAATGAGGCGAGTTGGATATGTGAGTTGGGTGAGTCAAAGTGGAAGTCAATGGGACTGTAAATCAGTGAGTTCAGAGGAAATAGGAGTAGTTTGGCTGAGTCATAACCACCAAAACAAGTGTAACACCCCAATTTCTCAATAAGATGAATATTTACGAAAATGCCCCTGGATTGGTAAATTTAATAATTATGATGTTAAATAAGAAAATGGTGGGGCCTATTGCTCAAACTAAGATCCTATGAACATATTATAAGGGTCAAATTATAATAGATGGGTAATGTATATCAAATTGGGTCAAAATAGTTAATTGGGTCAAAGAATTCTCAATGATTAGAATAATTACGAAAATGCCCTTGGATTGGTGAATTCAATAAATATGATTGTAAATAAGGAAATGGTGGGGCCCATTGCTCAAATTAATATCATATGAGCACATTATGAATGTTAAGTTTGATTGGATGGGTAATTTACTTCAATCGGGTAAAAAATGGCGAAATGGGTCAAAGGGCCCAAATGGGACCCATCGGGTCTTACTGAATTATTTGTCCGTTTTGTGAACTTAAATTAAATGGGGTTAGGCTGATTTGATTGGAAATCAAGTGGAGGAAAAATGGGTAGGCCTGATCCACATGTAAAAACCAATTACAAATGACCAAAATACCCATAATTGGGTCATGGAGTCAAAAACGGGTCAAGGAGCTAAAGGTGGACCCAACGGGTCGAGTTGACTATGGTTGACCGTGTGGACCCTCAAGGGAGCTAAAACACGAGTTAAATCAGTTGAGTGGGACTGAAGTGAGTTGGAATTAAATCAAGTGGTGAGTCAACTCATGTGCATTAAATGAAATGCATTAAGTAAGTGAGTTGGGTGAGTTGAGATGGAAATCTAAATGACCTTGAGTTCAAGTGAGTCAAAATGGAAATTAAAGGGGCAGTAAATCAGTGAGTTGAGTGGGAATTTGAAGAGGTGGCTTGGTCTCAAACCAACCAAAACAAGTCCCACACGTTGGGGACTTGTTTAGGTGATTTCCATGATGATTGTTAAATGCAAATGATGGGTTTGAGATGAGTTGCATGGAAAGCTGAATGGCTGCATGGGTAGGTACCAAGGGGTGCCTTGGATAGCACCCAAGACCCATCCTTTTATGCAAAAATTAATGAGGAAGTGGAGGGGTTTTGGGGGCTGAAATACAAAAGCAAACAACACCCATGTTTGGCCGAATTTCACATGCAAAAGCCTTAGAATTCATCTCTCTCTCCCTCTCTCAAGAACACACTCTCTTGGCCGAGTTTTACCTTGGTGATTTCACCATTGGTTCAAGCATATAATCAGCAAAGGAAGGGAGGCTAAGAAAGATAGGAAGCAAGGATCAAAAGGCAAGACAAGAAGCTTGAGAAATTTGGTAAGAATTCTTATGGATTTTGGTTTAAAATATGAGTATTAAGTTTTGAATTTGGATGACATAATTTGGTCATGTATGGCCAAATTTGTCATGGTTTTAAACCATGGAAGATGGTGTAACGCCCTGTCCTTTTCACCCTTTTGAAAATCAGAGTCTAAAAATTTCTTTTGAAAGAAACATAGAGTGAACAAGAGCGGGAGGCGTCACGACGTGAGTTAAGTTCAGACTACCCAAGTCTGAACCTTAATTGGCCACCCATGTGTACATGGAATAGACAATGATTATGAATCACACATGGAACTAACATCAACATGCGGAATAACCTAGATTAATTGCGAAATAGAAAGACTAGATAGCAAGTAACTGTCTCAACCATTAATTAAGATAAATCAACGATCCAAAGGTTATTAACCTAATCAAACCATAGCAAATAATGAATTATTACATGTCCAACAAAAGTATTCAAATGACAGTAATATAAAGTAATCCAATCCATCATTCAAGCGCTTAGGCTTGGCTCCCCTCCCGGTCAACGACCTTTCCTTTCCCTTTGCTTGTACCTGCAATCTTCTCTGAGGATAGAATTAGGGCGTTAGATCAACGCGCCTAGTAGGTTCCCGAATCAGGGCTACCACATGAATAGCGTATAAAACATGCACATATATCATAGTACATGATTAGTAAAAACAGGTAAAACAATGCTATGAAGTATGCACATGCAATGAGCCTCTCCCATCATGTACATTCATAGCCACCATCATGTTACTCCTCCTGGCGTGACTTGCACCACCGAGGAAGGACGTAACTCATAACTTGAAACACTGTAGAACCTCATTCATAATCCCATGTCTATGCATGAGATGCCAATGCCTGTATGCCATTTGTTAATGCATAATATATCATTTGAAACACATATAATAAAACAAGAGTCTCATGAGAAAACCTACTGAAGAATCACTTCAGCGTCCGTTCTTTCTTAGGCTTTAACCGGTCACGACTCGTTCGTGTAAGGGCCTGGAATTTTTAAATTAATAAAAAAAATGTGGATATAAGTTATTTTAGTGATGGAAATTGGAAAATTGGTGAAGTAAAGAGTAAATGGGCCAAAAAATTTGGACAAAGGCCCAAGTATGGCCCAATGGACTATGGAGTTGATTTAAATTCATTTAAAGGGGCAATGAGGGTTAAATGGGTCAAGAATGGTCAAATTGGGTCACATACCCATTTGGGACCCGATGGGTCAAAGTAGTTGAGCTCTAAGGTAAATGGGCTAGATGGAAATGTAATTGGGCCATGGGCCCAATGGTGATCCATTTAGAGGGTATTCAATGAAATTAAATCACCTAAGTTAAGTTAAAAATTAAACCAAGGTGGTGTGGCCAAGTGGGACCCACCTCCACCTCATCAAGTGAGGTGGCGTGTGGGCCAATGATTGTTGGGGCCGGCCACCATGGTTGACTTGGTCAACCATGGGTGGAATAATGGGAATTAGGTTAAATAAAAATAAATTAACCTAAGTTAATTACCAACTTCATTAAATACTTAAATTAATAAGTTGGTGGCTAAATGGGGTTAGATTGGTCAGACGGAGACCAAGCTACCCCACCTCAAAATGTTAAACACGTTGGGCATGGTGGTGGTTTAGATAACCACCACCATAAAGCAAGTAAGAGATATTTAAAAATATCTAAGAAAATATCTTAGGGTTGGTGGAGTAATAAATGGTAAAACAAGTTAAGTTAAGTCCATTTTTTCTTTACCATTTCTTATTCTCTTTTCATTCTACTCTCTCCATTTTCATTCTCCGATGGTCGTCCCCTACATCCAAGTGAAGGAGAGAAAGAGAATTAAGGAAAAGAGAATAGAAGGAGAGAAGAAAGAAGTGGAATTTTGAGAGAAATCACTCTAAGGTAAAGGGTTATCATCTTCCCTCTCATAATTTTCCCCTCTCCCTCTCTCACACAAAACTTACCTTGGCTGATTCTAAGGTTAGGGATTGCCACCCTTGATCAAAAATCTTAACCTACCAAAGATTAAAAGGAAGGAGAGAGGAGGCTACGGAGACCGACGGGAGCGGCGAAAATCGGAGGAGACGTCGGATAGTGAGTATTTCTTAAACAAGAAATTTTGGATTTTAGGGTTTAAGATTTGGGTTTTATTCTGTGAATTTAATGGTAGTCAAGTAAATTTATGCTATGGATTTTAAATCCATCAAATGGAATGAATGGAAAAGTGAGCAAAAACCCTAAGTTGAAAAATTAGGGTTAGGGAAAAGAAATAAATACTTGGATTATGTGCATTGGGTAATTTATGAAATTAAGCATAGAATTGGATGATTGGGAGAAAATTATGGGCCATAGGGTTCGGCCATGTGGTATGGCCGAACCCCATGGTGGGTGATTTGGTATTGGATTTAAATAATTAGGGTTTCAAAAAGATGGAAGACAATGAGGGTTTTATCTAATGAAAATTAGGGTTGTAGATGAATGAATGGGAGTAAGTTGTAAAATGGTTTTATGATGAAAATGCAAAGGGGTTTATGGCATTGAAATGCATGGAGGAAGTGAACCTTGAGCCATGGGTTCGGCCATGGTGTATGGCCGAACCCTATGGTAATCAAATGGTGGAATGAAGGGTTGTGAATAATGGAAAGTAAATGGGAATGTTGGTGGTGTTGATGGACCCGAAAATGGTTTTAGCATTGATATTTGTAATGGACTCTAATGTAGCTAAGGATGATGGTTTTAAGTGTATGAATTAAACCCTTCATGGAGGGATTTGTGATAAACCCAAATGTGTAACAATGGACCCAAGAAAAATGGGGAAAGGACACCATGGGTTCGGCCATGGTGTATGGCCGAACCCATGGCCCAATTGTGATCCATTTTGGTGGGTTAAATTGGAAGATGAGTGATGTTCATGGTCTCCAAAGAGTATGAATGGGTAATGGATTCATTGTAGTTTAAATGTATGAGCTAAATCCCATGGGAAGAGTTGATGAATGAGGTATTTTGAAACCATGATTCATTACCCATCTAAAGGGTTAAGTGTGGGATTTTGTATGGGTTTAAATGAATGAGGGGTAGGTTAATAAAATGGTTAATTTTAATGGCTTTGTGACATGGGTCAATGGGCAATTAATGGACCTAAGTTGGGGATCTAAGTTTATGATCAATTATGGACTTAATCATGCATGGATAAATGAGTGATTAAGCATGAAAAAAGGGGTAGTGGCAAAACCGTAATTAGTGGCCAAATTCAAGAATTCCATGGAAATTGATCATGGACTTAGGGGAGCTAATGTAATAACCTTATAAGTGATTGATAAAGCCTAGGGTGGCTGAATTTTAAGACTTATGGGAGTAAAAGGTTTAATAGATGATATGGGACCCACAAAACCTAAATAGTGACCGGTTTTTTTTGCATATGGGCTTAGAAATGGTTAAAACATGGACTAATGATGAATGTGTAATAAGGTACTGGACATCGCAGGCAGTGCGCGATCGGCGACTGGGTTTATCAAACGGAAAACGTAAAGGGACGCGGGTCGGTATTCGGTAGGATTCCTACCTTTTTGTAAGCCATGGATTTAGGTGATGTTTTCTTTAATCTATTTTGGAAATCATGTGGTTGTCTTTAAGATATGTTATGGATTATGTATCATGTGATGTTTTACTCTAAATTATTTTGGAAATTATGTGAATGCTTATGATAGGTTTTATTACTATTGAATTTCATATATTACATGGCAAATGGCATCTGCATCTCATGCATGGCATGGGAGGCATATGACAGGGGAAGGATGAAATGAAACCGGAGTCCATGCTCCGTCGGGGCGACCGATAAACAAGCATGGGGACATTTCACATATGTATTATTGCACCTTGACGAGGCCTTACCGTCAAGGGGGATGTTGTATTTATTGTTATACCTTGATGATGATTCTTCCATCAAGGGGAATATTGTATTTGTGGTTACGCCTTGACGAGGCCTTACCGTCAAGGGGGATATGGCATCGGGATAGTAAGGATGATGGGTGGGATTCATAACACAGACACCCATGGCATGACATTCATTCTATGGCTTTTCATTATGTATTATCTATCTGCTTTGTTATCACCAATCCATGTGTTAGCCCTACTCGGAGTCCTACTGGGCGCGTGGTCTAACGCCCTACTTCTATCCTAGCTGATGGCGCAGGAAATGCCAGAGCAGGAGGACGAGACGGGAGCCAAGCTTAAGAGCTTTGGAAGGCGGACTAATTATTTTATTTAAGTTATTTTGAGAAATGTGTATTTGATGTAGTTTAATTTGTCGGAAATGTAATAATTGAGATTACTTACTATATTTTGAACATTATGGTTTTAAGGATGTTTGGTGATTGAATGAATGTAACTTCCCTGCTATCTAAGAATTTGTAGGTTAGGCTCTTTTATAATTTTCCGCAATTGGTTTAAATGTTCCCCGATGCTTACTTCTACGTGTGAACCATTCTCCGTGGACTTCATTCCACGCACACGTAGGGTTGGCCAGTTAAGGGCCGGGTTTTAGAAGCTCGGACTTAACTCGCGTCGTGACGTTCGAGCCCTTTGTCACTTTTCCTTTTTTAAAAAAAAAAATTAGACTCTGATTTTCGGTGAAAAGGGGCGGGCATTACAGTTCGTCGTTCAACTTTTGGTACCTTATTATGCAACAATAAATAAATCATACTCTTATTTACATGTCCATTCACATAAGAGACCTAAAACATCTTATAAGTCCTTTTGATCAATATCTTCATTTGGCTTGTATTCACAGATTTGCCATTGGTCTGTCCAGTCTTTAATCCACCAAACTTACTCCATGGGGTTCGGCCATACCTTTGGCCGAACCAATGGTTCCTTTATCCATTACTACATGGTTCTCCATTAGGGTATTTTAAACCTTTTAAATCAACATAGAACCATTACCAACTACTACTCATAAGCTTAGGCTATTTAACCCATTCATTATGAATTAGCATAAAGTCCAATTCTCCTAATGATCTTTCATCATTTATCATACATCTTAGCCATAAAAACAGCAACCATAATTCTATTTAAAATCCCATAGAAACCCCATGATATTGCATGGTTTCTAACTCTTTAAATTCATAACAATAATCAATCTCTTTCATGGGGTTCGGCCATTCAAGTTGGCCGAACCCTATGTCCATGAATTGATCCTTCAAACATGCATTGGGTGTTATTTAAATCATGCAATGTCAGTATCATATTGCTGCCTTTATACCTCTTAGAACCCTCTAATTAAATCCATCCAAAATGGTCCATAAAAGGCCATGGTTTTCATGTTTCACAACATGAAAACCAACAACCTTTTTCATGGGGTTCGGCCCTCTATGGTGGCCGAACCCAATGGTTATTCTTACTATTTTTAAACCTCCAATCATCATGTAATAAACAACATACATTATCGGATTTTACCTTTCAAAAACCAACCAATTACTCAAACAAGATCATGGGGTTCGGCCATCCCATGTGGCCGAACCCAATGATACACTTACACCATTTTAATCAACTTAATCCAAGGTTTTATTTTCTTGAAGTATTCGGCCATTCCATGGCCCAAACATGACATCCAATTTCATGATTTAAACACCCATAACAGTTCATCATTTTATATGGCTTTAATTTCCAAGAACCATCACCATCATCCACTTGTTTCCATGGGGGTCGGCCATGCAAAGTGGCTGAACCCAATGGTCCATTTCCATCTTTTAATCCACTGATTTAGACCATATAAACTTCAGCCCTTTTTGACATTCAGATACAGGTTTATAATCCTTTTAATAACATGTATTTGATTCTTAAATCAAACCCAAAAATCAGTCCATAAAACCCATGGTTTTCATGTTTCCAAAACATGAAAACAATGCAATCTTTTACATGGGGTTCGGCCCTCCATGGTGGCCGAACCCAATGGTTATTTTCACTATTTTAAATCCTCCATAATCAAGGTTAAACATTGGTGTATTCGACCATGACCATGGCCCAATATATACCCTACTTGTTTTATGTTTTTAAACCAAAATATCATAAAGATACTTACCAAATTTTCCAAACTTCCTCCTTGTCTTTGATCCTTGTTTTCTCCCTTTTATTTCTTCTTTTCTTTTGCTGTTTTGTGCTTGATCTACTAGTGTAAAATCCTCTGATGTTCCAGCTAGGAAGAACAACGAATTGGAGAGAGGAGAGAGGGAGAGAGAGATGAGGAAAATCTTAAGCTTTGCAATGATAAATCGGCCAAGTGATGGTGTTCATTGGTTTTGTATTTCAGCCACCATAACCCCTCCACTTCCTCATCAATTCATTCACAAAACGATGGGCATTGGGTGCCCTCCAAGGCACCCCTTGGCAGCTACCCATGTTGCCATTCAGATCCCCAAGCAACTCATCTCAAAACCCATGTTTTTCCATTAATCATACACCATTGAACTCACCAAAACAAGTCCCCAACGTGTGGGACTTGTTTTGTTTGGTTTGAGACCAGCCAACCTCTTCAAATTACCATTAAACTCACTGATTTACAGTCCCTTGGATTTCCATTTTGACTCACCCAACTCAAGATATTTTTATTCTAAACCAACTCATCACATTTAATGCTCCACATTTGAGTCAACTCTTTTCTTAATTTAGACTCACTCCAAATCAGTCCAACTCAAGCTGATTTATCTCACACTTGAGTTCAGTTGAGGGCCCACATGGTCATCCGTGGTCAAACTAGTCAACCCGACCCGTTGGGTCCACTTTTGGCTCCTTGACCCGTTTTTGACTTCATGACCCAATTATGGGTATTTTGGTCATTTGTAATTGGTTTTTGCATGTGGATCAGGCCTACCAATTTTTCCTCTACTTGATTTCCAATAAAATTAGCCTAACCCATTTAATTTAAGTTCACAAAACGGTCAAATAATTCAGTAAGGTCCGATGGGTCCCATTTGGGCCTTTTGACCCATTTAGCCATTTTTGACCCAATTGGTGTAAATTACTCAACCAATCAACTTGATATTTATAATGTGCTCATATGATCTTAATTTGAGCAATGGGCCCCACCATTTCCTTACTTAACATCACAAAATAATTAATTTAACACATCAGGGGCATTTTCGTAATTATCCACTCATTGAGAAATCGGGGTGTTACAATATAACCCTCTTTTTAAAATTTTCGTCCCAAAAATCAAGTGAAGTAGGGTTCTAAACGATTCCATAAATATCTCCGAGTGTGCTATTCTTATTTCCGATTTCAAGTTTCCAAGTGGCTTCTTCATTACCATGTTGGTCCACACCATTTTGTCAAATTGAATCGCTTGGTTCCGTAACACCTTTTGTTCTGTATCATGTTATATCTTTTTCTCGTGAGCCATTTGTGATCTGACATAGATCAATCTACTCTGTTTCACTTTACCTGTTCTCATAGTATTTTCCATACGTACCGGCTCAATACGTTCTTTCATCTACTCTCTGTGTGAGGTAGTCTGTCAATGCGAGCATATGCTCAAAGCTTTTTCTGATTCCATTTTAACTAGGTTTCTAGTTACACTCTCCTGGAATTTCATTGGCTAACTAAAGAGTCAGGTGATCAGTCTAACTCGGCAGTCGTCCATAGCTTCCCATTCAAGTTTCACCAGACTCTTATCTTTTCCGTTAAATGTATCTCAAAAATTTTGTACATCCTCATTTGCACATATGTCTCTATGTGACTAACACCTTTTGTCCCAACTTCCACGATACCGATACCCGACATCAATCCAAACCACCAGGGGAATAATCACCCATGGTTAAATACATCCATCCTGGTTTTTTTTTTTTTTTTTTTTCATTAAATATCATCCATCCCTATTTAATAATCACCCATGAATATAACCCACCTATGGGTATAATCCATTCATGGAAACAATCCACCCTTGGTATCACTCTGTTCATGAATATCAGCTATCCCTTATTAATATCCGTCCATGAATATAACCCACCTTCTGGGTATAATCCATTCATGGAAACCATCAATCCTTGGTATCACTCTGACCATGAGTATTATCTATCATGAGTAATAACCATCCATGAATATAACCCCCCTAGGGTATAATCCATTCATGGAAAACAATCATTGAGCAACTCATCTACCCGTGAGTACTATCTATCCATAGTTAATAATCATCCATGAATATAACCCACCTATGGGTATAATCCATTCATGGATACCATCCATTCATAGATCCATCACATTTACCATGAGGCCACTATATCAATTGTTGAATCTACATATCCTCCAATAATCGTCATCGTTTATCAATAAGAAATACTATAATAAGTGTAGTGGCATTTGTTGTACTATGATGCTAGTAACAGATGCGAAGGCAGTATATCAAAATAGCGCATAAATATACAAACTACATTTTACTGCCATACCTTGAATTACAGCATGTTCCACTGTCTCTGGAGGAGAAGTTAGAGTATTTAGTCGATCAGATCCTTGTGACTGAGCTTGTTGAGCCAGACTAAGGGGAGAACTCCTGAAGTGAGGAGATCCATCATTCAGTGGACAAACTCTTTTGAAATGGCCCTGCCGACCACAACGGAAACAGGTGTTAGGAGATCTCTCCTTCTGTGGACACTCTCTTTTACAATGGCCCTAGTGACCATATTGGAAACAGGAATAGGGAGATTCACTATTCTGCGGACACACTTTTTTGAAATGACTCGGCTGATCACATTGGAAGCAGGTACTAGAAGATTTAATATTCTGTGGACGCTCTCTTTTGGAAAGGCCTGGTCGACCACACTGGAAACAGGAACTTCCAGTGAAACCAGTAAAGCCTGAAGATCTCCATAAGTAGGGTCTGAGTCTTTTGCGAGAGCAAAAAGTATTTCTCCCACCCCGACCTTTTTGGTCCTGTGTTTTATTCGGGTTTGTGTCTCCATTTCCGCTCACAAGTTGTTGTAGAACGGAAGTGACCACCGCCTATACTAAGTTCCGTAATTCCGGAGGTACTTCAGGAATGTTTGAACCATTCCGACCCTCTCCGTTATGTTCTTCTTCCTTTGGAGACATTTTTCCTAAGTCATGGAAACATCAGTTGACTTAGTTTCTAAGTAAAGTTTTGTGTTCTTCATAATTTGGGAAAATTACCAAATTAGCACTCTTTGTATTTCTTTTGTTTCTGGGGAAAATTCCTAAATATCATGTATCATTTCTCAATTTGGGGAGATCTTGATGTTCTGCTGTTCTCGGGGAAAACCTCCCTAAGTATTATGTATCACTTCTCAGTTTGGGGATATTGCAAAATCATCACATTTTGTTTTCTTTTGTTTCTGGGGGAAATCTCTAAATTCCTGTTGTTTGTTTCTCAATGGGGGATATCAGGGGAGTACATCCTAGTTGCTATGTTTGATATGTCCAGTTATGATGACTGTACTTTACTTTGCTATCTTTCATTGTCGTTCTCAGATTGATTGTTCAGTCTGAGTCTCTCGAAGTAAATTAATCCAGCCCCCAGTCAGCAGACTCCGAGGAGTCGGTCAGTTGGGATTCTTATCCGTCAGTGAAACATGAAACCGTCTTAATCTTACTTCTAAGCTTAGGCTATTTAACCCATTCATTATGAATTAGCATAAAGTCCAATTCTCCTAATGATCTTTCATCATTTATCATACATCTTAGCCATAAAAACAGCGACCATAATTCTATTTAAAATCCCATAGAAACCCCATGATATTGCATGGTTTCTAACTCTTTAAATTCATAACAATAATCTTTCATGGGGTTCGGCCATTCAAGTTAGCCGAACCCTATGTCCATGAACTGATCCTTCAAACATGCATTGGGTGTTATTTAAATCATGCAATATCAGTATCATATTGCTGCCTTTATACCTCTTAGAACCCTCTAATTAAATCCATCCAAAATGGTCCATAAAAGTCCATGGTTTTCATGTTTCACAACATGAAAACCAACAACCTTTTTCATGGGGTTCGGCCCTCTATGGTGGCCGAACCCAATGGTTATTCTTACTATTTTTAAACCTCCAATCATCATGTAATAAACAACATACATTATCAGGTTTTACCTTTCAAAAACCAACCAATTACTCAAACAAGATCATGGGGTTCGGCCATCCCATGTGGCCGAACCCAATGATACACTTACACCATTTTAATCAACTTAATCCAAGGTTTTATTTTCTTGAAGTATTCGGCCATTCCATGGCCCAAACATGACATCCAATTTCATGATTTAAACACCCATAACAGTTCATCATTTTATTTGGTTTTAATTTCCAAGAACCATCACCATCATCCACTTGTTTCCATGGGGGTCGGCCATGCAAAGTGGCTGAACCCAATGGTCCATTTCCATCTTTTAATCCACTGATTTAGACCATATAAACTTCAGCCCTTTTTGACATTCAGATACAGGTTTATAATCCTTTTAATAACATGTATTTGATTCTTAAATCAAACCCAAAAATCAGTCCATAAAACCCATGGTTTTCATGTTTCCAAAACATGAAAACCATGCAATCTTTTACATGGGGTTCGGCCCTCCATGGTGGCCGAACCCAATGGTTATTTTCACCATTTTAAATCCTCCATAATCAAGGTTAAACATTGGTGTATTCGGCCATGACCATGGCCCAATACATACCCTACTTGTTTTATGTTTTTAAACCAAAATATCATAAAGATACTTACCAAATTTTCCAAAATTCCTCCTTGTCTTTGATCCTTGTTTTCTCCCTTTTATTTCTTCTTGTATTTTGCTGTTTTGTGCTTGATCTACTAGTGTAAAATCCTCTGATGTTCCAGCTAGGAAGAACAACGAATTGGAGAGAGGAGAGAGGGAGAGAGAGATGAGGAAAATCTTAGGCTTTGCAATGATAAATCGGCCAAGTGATGGTGTTCATTGGTTTTGTATTTCAGCCACCATAACCCCTCCACTTCCTCATCAATCCATGCACAAAACGATGGGCATTGGGTGCCCTCCAAGGCACCCCTTGGCAGCTACCCATGCAGCCATTCAGATCCCCAAGCAACTCATCTCAAAACCCATGTTTTTCCATTAATCATACACCATTGAACTCACCAAAACAAGTCCCCAACGTGTGGGACTTGTTTTGGTTGGTTTGAGACCAGCCAACCTCTTCAAATTACCATTAAACTCACTGATTTACAGTCCCTTGGATTTCCATTTTGACTCACCCAACTCAAGATATTTTTATTCTAAACCAACTCATCACATTTAATGCTCCACATTTGAGTCAACTCTTTTCTTAATTTAGACTCACTCCAAATCAGTCCAACTCAAGCTGATTTATCTCACACTTGAGTTCAATTGAGGGCCCACACGATCATCCGTGGTCAAACTAGTCAACCCGACCCGTTTGGTCCACTTTTGGCTCCTTGACCCGTTTTTGACTTCATGACCCAATTATGGGTATTTTGGTCATCTGTAATTGGTTTTTGCATGTGGATCAGGCCTACCAATTTTTCCTCTACTTGATTTCCAATCAAATTAGCCTAACCCCATTTAATTTAAGTTCACAAAACGGTCAAATAATTCAGTAAGACCCGATGGGTCCCATTTGGGCCTTTTGACCCATTTAGCCATTTTTGACCCAATTGGTGTAAATTACTCAACCAATCAACTCGATATTTATAATGTGCTCATATGATCTTAATTTGAGCAATGGGCCCCACCATTTCCTTACTTAACATCACAAAATAATTAATTTAACACATCAGGGGCATTTTCGTAATTATCCACTCATTGAGAAATCGGGTTGTTACAGATGGTGTCTAAAAAATGATGGAAATGGACCATTGAGTTCGGCCACTTTGGATGGCCGAACCCCATGGAAACAAGTGGTTGATTTTGATGGTTTTTGGAAATTAAAACCATATAAATTTGGGACTGATATTAGATGTTAGTGTTAGATTTAAAATCATGTTTTAAGAAGGTGAAAACATGGATTTGGATGATTGATTCAGACCTAAAATAAATGGTTAAATCTTCCAAAACCAAAGGTCATAGTGTTCGGCCAATGAGCATGGCCGAACCCTATGAAATTGGGTTAGTTATTGGATGATGTTTAATTTGTAAAACTCGGTATTAATATGTTGTTTATTACATGATTGTTGGAGGTTTAAAAATAGTAAGAATAACCATTGGGTTCGGCCACCATGGAGGGCCGAACCCCATGTAAAAGATTGTTGGTTTTCAAGTTGTGAAACATGGAAACCATGGACTTTCATGGACTGTTTTTGGATGAATTTAATTAGATGGTTTCTAAGATGTATAAAGGCAGCAATATGATACTGATATTGCATGTTTAAATAACGCCTAAAGCATGTTTGAAAGACCAATTCATGGACATAGGGTTCGGCCAACTTGAATGGCCGAACCCCATGAAAGAGATTGATGATTGTTATGAATTTGGAGAGTTAGAAACCATGCAATATCATGGGGTTTCTATGGGATTTTAAATAGAAATATGGTTGCTGTTTTTATGGCTAAGATACATGATAAATCATGAAAGATCATTAGAAGAATTGTATCCAAAGAACCACGAGGTTCGGCCATGTGTGTAACGCCCGCCCCTTTTTACTGAAAATCAAAGTCTATTTTATTTTTATTTTTATTTTTTTAACAGTGACAAAGGGCACGGACATCACGACGCGAGTTAAGTTCCGAGCTTCTAAAGCCCGGCCCTTAACTGGCCAACCCTACGCGTGCGTGGAACCAAGTCCACTAGTACGGTTCACGCATAGAAAGTAAGCTCGCGGATTATAAAAATAAATGCGGATGATAATAAAACTATCCTACCAGTTTTCAGATAGCAGGGAAGAAATATCCATAAAATTACTAAAATGCCCTCATATTGTACTATCCAAAATAATTTATAAAACATAGCAAGCCATCTAAGTTATTACATTTCCGACAAGCTAAATTATACAAATACACATTTTCCAAAATAAACTTAAACACAATAATTAGTCCGCCTTCCCAAGTTCCTAAGCTTGGCTCCCGTCCCGTCCTTCCGTTCCGCCATCTCCTGCATCGTCAGCTAGGGTAGAAGTAAGGTGTTAGAACACGCACCTAGTAGGACTCCGAGTAGGGCTAGCACGTGGATTAGTAATAACAACATACAGATAATAACACAATGAAAACTGATAAACCATCATATAATGAAAATATAACATGATGCCCTGCCATGGGTGTCTATGTTATGCATCCCACCCATCATTCAAACCATATAATATCATATTCCTCTTGACGGAACAAAACCTCGTCAAGGTGTCCCCATGCCTGTTCTCGGTCGCCCCGACGGAGCATGGACTCCGGTTATCAAAATATCCCCATGCCTGCTTTTCGGTCGCCCGACGGAGCATGGACTCCGGTTCCATTATTTTTCCGCCCATGCCGTGCATGAGATGTAATGCATTATGCTATGTAATATATATATCTCATAACTCTAGTATATCATACATAGCCTTGGCATATAATGCATCATCTTAAAATATAAATCATAGTATTAAACATAACATTCATAATCTTGAAAACCCATCATAAAATAAATCCCATAGTCCACAAAATAAGATAAAGATACGATCACATATCCATGGCTTACAAGGAGGTAGGAATCCTACCGAATACCGACTCGCATCCTTTTCGTTTTCGCCCGACAATCCTGCTACCGACACGCGTACCGCTCGCGATATCCAATACCTTATTAAATTAACAAATCAGTCCAAGTTTTAACCATTTCTAAGCCCATAAATCATATCTTAGTGGGTTTCTTCAATTTTAGCCAATATTTACCATTTTTGCCACTACCCCTTTACATAAAGAATTATTCATTCATTCATGCCTACTTAAGCCCAAAATTGATCCACAACTTAGGTCCCTAACTTAGGTCCATTTATGACCCACCGAACCATTAAAATTTGCCATCTAATTAACCCAATCATTATTCATTTAAACCCATTCAAAACCCCATACTTAATCACATACATAATTCCAAATTTTAGCCCTTTAAACATTCTAATTTGTGAGGTTAAAATGCAGCAACCCCAAGCTTCATTTAATCACTCATAAGGTCATCTTAATGCACCCAATTTCATGTCCAACATACATGGGGTTCGGCCATGTACCATGGCTGAACCCATGGTTCTTCATTGTGGCCCATAATTACGGTTATGCCACCAAACTTCCAGGGTTTAATATCTCCTCTATCCATGTACATTTTAGTCCATAATTCATCCACCTACTTAGCCCCATTAATGATTCATTGACCATGACCTAACATCCCTAAATCATCCACTTAATTTAATCAAATTTTCCATCATATAGACACAAGCATGGACCTAACCTTAGCTCATAAAATGACTTACAAAATGGGTCATGGGTTCGGCCACATGATGTCTTGTTCCCCATTTTCCTTGGATCCTTTGGCACATTTTAGATCTACCACAAGTCTTCCCATGAGAAGTTTACATCATGCATTTAAATCACCATTCATCATCCAATTTAACCCACCAAATGGATCCCAATTGGGCCATGGGTTCGGCCATACACCATGGCCGAACCCATGGTGTCCTTTCCCCATTTTTTCTTGGATCTAATTACACCATTTAGATCCAAAATAAATCCTTCCTTGACGTGGTTTAAATCACACTTTTAAACCACTACTCTTAGCCCCATTTGGATCATTACATTTGTTCATTTAAAACCCTAAATTCATCAACACATTATCCTTTAAACCCACCATCTAATCACCATTTCATCACCATAGGGTTCGGCCATATACCATGGCCGAACCCATGGTTCAAGGTTCATTCCATCCATGCATTTCAAAGCCATAAAACTCCATTACATTTTTATCATAAAATCATTTTTAAACTTACCCACACTCACTCATTTAAAACCCTAATTTTCATTAGCTACAAACCCTCATTGTCTTCCATTCATAAAACCCTAACCAATTAAACCAACCACCAAATCACCCACCATGGGGTTCGGCCATGCTACATGGCCGAACCTGTAATGGCCCGAAATTTTTAAATCTGAATATTATTTATTTTAATGATGGAAATTGAAAAATTGGTGGAATAAATGGTAAATGGGCCAAAATTTGGACAAAGGTCCAAGTATGGCCCAATAGACTGTGGTTTGGATTTAAATTTATTTAAATGGTCAATGAGGGTTAAATGGGTCAAGAATGGTCAAATTGGGTCAAATACCCATTTGGGACCCAATGGGTCAAGATGGTTAAGCTCTAAGGTAAATGGACTAGATGGAAATGTAATTGGGCCATAGGCCCAATGGTAATCCACTTAGAGTGAATTCAATGATTTTAAATCACCTAAGTTATTTGGAATTAAACAATGGTGATGTGGCCAAGTGTGGATCCAAGGTTTGGTGGGGCCGACCACCATGGTTGATTTGGTCAACCATGGGTGGAATAATGGAATTAGGTTAAGTATAATGAATTAACCTAAGGTGATTTAAATAAGTAAATGGGAATTAAAGTAACTAAGTAATTAAATAATTAAATTATTTAAAATGGTAGTTAAGAGTGGTCAAAGGGGGCCCATGAGGTGAAAACTCACCTGATCCCAAACTCAAAAAAAAAATAGAACACGTTGGGACTTAGAGGGGTGGAGTTATAAGCCATAAAGCAACTTAAATATCTCAAAATATCTTAAGGTTGGTGAAGGTAATTAATGTAAAGTAAAAAAAATGGGGATAAGCCTTGATGTCTTTTCCCATTCTCTTTTCATTCAACTCTCTCCATTTTCACTCTCCCATGGTCGTCCCCTACATCCAAGTGAAGGAGAGAAAGAGAATTAACGAAAAGAGAAGAGAAGGAGAGAAGAAAGAAGTGAAATTTTGAAAGAAATTCACTCTAAGGTAAAGGGTTATCATCTTCCTTCACATAATTTTCCCCTCTCCCTCTCTCACACAAAACTTACCTTGGCTGATTCTAGGGTTGGGGATTGCCACCCTTGATCAAAGATCTTAACCTACCAAAGATCAAAAGGAAGGAGAGAGGAGGCTACGGAGACCGACGGGAGCGGCGAAAATCGGAGGAAACGTCGGATAGTGAGTATTTCTTAAACAAGAAATTTTGGATTTTAGGGTTTAAGAATTGGAATTTATTTTTGTGAAATTAATGGTGGATAGATAATTTTATGCTATGGATTTTAAATCTATCAAATGGAAGGAATGGAAGGTGGAGGAAACCCTAAATGGATGAATTAGGGTTAGGGAAAAGAAATAAGTAAATGTAGTATGTGCATTGTGTAATTTATTAAATTGAGCATGGAATTGGGTGATTGGAATAAAAAAAAATCATGGGCCATAGGGTTCGGCCATGTAGCATGGCCGAACCCCATGGTGGGTGATTAGGTGTTTGGTTTAATTAGTTAGGGTTTAAGGAATGGAAAGTGGGTAAAACCCTAATGGAGGAAAAATTAGGGTTAAGGAAAAAAAAAAAAGGGACTAAGGATAGTACATGCTTAATGTGATCAAACATAGAGGTATATGCAATTTTTTTGAGTCAAGGACCATAGGGTTCGGCCATGTAGCATGGCCGAACCCCATGGCAAGTAATGTATGATTTATTAGGGTTTGAAAAATGGAAGGCAATGAGGATTTTTAACTAATGAATTTTAGTAAATGAATTAATGTGGGAAAGTTTTAAAATGGTGTTATGATGAAAATGCAAAGAGGTGTATGGCCTTGAAAGGCATGGATGAAGTGAACCTCGAACCCTACGGTAAGGTGTTACAAATTTTAAATGGGTTTAAAAAGCCATGGAAAATGGGAAGATTAGTGGATTAATATTTTGGTGAATGTAAATAAATTGGAGCAATGAATGATGGATCATGCACCATGGGTTCGGCCATGGTGAATGGCCGAACCCTATATGGATGAAATGGTGATTAAATGGTGGGTTTAAAGGATAATGTGTTGATGAATTTAGGGTTTTAAATGAACAAATGTAATGATCCAAATGGGGCTAAGAGTAGTGGTTTAAAAGTGTGATTTAAACCACCCCAAGGAAGGATTTATTTTGGATCTAAATGGTGTAAATAGATCCAAGAAAAAATAGGGAAAGGACACCATGGGTTCGGCCATGGTGTATGGCCGAACACATGGCCCAATTGTGATCCATTTTGGTGGGTTAAATTGGATGATGAATGGTGTGTATGTGGTCTCCAAAGGAAATGAATGAGTAATGGACTCATTGAAGTTAAATACATGAGGTAAATCTCATGGGAAGAGTTGATGAATTAGATATTTGAACCCATGGCCGTTGGTGAACCATTTAAAGGGTTAAGTATGGGGTTATGGATGGGTTTAAATGAATAATGGTGAAATTAATAAAAAGGCTAATTTTAATGATGTTATGACATGGTTCAATGGGTCATTAATGGACCTAAGTTAGGGATCTAAGTCTATGATCAATTATGGATTAAATCATGCATGGATAAACGAGTGTTTAATCATGGAAAATGAGGTAGTGGCAAAACCGTAATTAGTGGCCAAATTCAAGAATTCCATGGAAATTGATCATGGACTTAGGGGATCTAATGTAATACCCTTATAAGTGATTGATAAAGCCTAGGGTGGCCGAATTTTAAGACTTATGGGATTAAAAGGTTTAATAGATGATATGGGACCCACAAAACCTAAATAGTGACCAGTTTTTCATATGGGCTTAGAAATGGTTAAAACATGGACTAATGATGAATGTGTAATAAGGTACTGGATATCGCAGGCGATGCGCAATCGGCGACCGGGTTTATCGAACGGAAAACGTAAAAGGACGCAGGTCGGTATTCGGTAGGATCCCTACCTTTTTGTAAGCCATGGATTTGGGTGATGTTTTATTTAATCTATTTTGGAAATCATGTGGTTGTCTTTAAGATAAGTTTTGGATTATGTATCATGTGATGTTTCACTTTAAATTATTTTGGAAATCATGTGAATGTCTTAGATGGGTTTTGGATTAAATATTATGGGATGGTTTCCCTTTGTTTTATTGGTCATCAAGTAATTGTTTTAAGATGGGTTTTATTACTATTGAATTACATATATTACATGGCATATGGCATCTACATCTCATGCATGGCATGGGAGGGATATGACAGGGGAATGATGAAATGAAACCGGAGTCCATGCTCCGTCGGGGCGACCGATAAACAAGCATGGGGACATTTCACATATGTATTATTGTACCTTGACGAGGCCTTACCGTCAAGGGGGATGGTGTATTTATTGTTATACCTTGATGATGGTTCTTCCATCAAGGGGGATATTGTATTTGTGGTTACACCTTGACGAGGCCTTACCGTCAAGGGGGATGTTGTATTTATTGTTATACCTTGATGATGGTTCTTCCATCAAGGGGGATGTTGTATTTATTGTTATACCTTGATGATGGTTCTTCCATCAAGGGGAATATTGTATTTGTGGTTACACCCTGACGAGGCCTTACCGTCAAGGGGGATATGGCATTGGGATAGTAAGGATGATGGGTGGGATTCATAACACAGACACCCATGGCATGACATTCATTCTATGGCTTTTCGTTATGTATTATCTATCTGCTTTGTTATCACTAATCCATGTGTTAGCCCTACTCGGAGTCCTACTGGGTGCGTGGTCTAACGTCCTACTTCTACCCTAGCTGACAATGCAGGAGATGGCGGACCGGAAGGGCGAGACGGAAGCCAAGCTTAGGAGCTTGGGGAGGCAGACAAATTATTTTTGTTTAAGTTATGTTGGGGAATGTGTAATTGTATAATTTAGCTTGTCGGAAATGTAATAACTTAGATGGCTTGCTATGTTGTATATTTTATTTTGGACGGTGCAGTCCAGTGGCTTTTTAGTAATTAAACGGATATTACTTCCCTGCTATCTGAAAAACTGGTAGGATAGTTCTATGATCATCCGCATTTATTTTTATGTTCCGTGAGCTTACTTGCTACGCGTGAACCGTACTCGTGGACTGATGTTCCACGCACGCGTAGGGTTGGCCAGTTAAGGGCCGGGCTTTAGAAGCTCGGAACTTAACTCGCGTCGTGACGTCCGTGCCCTTTGTCTCTTTTATTTTTTTTTAAAAAATGTACTCTGATTTTACGGTGAAAAGGGGCGGGCGTTACAGTTGGTATCAGAGCGAATTCGGAAGAATGAATTTCTCGAAGTAAGATTAAGACGGTTGCACGTCTCACTGACGGCTAAGAATCCCAACCGACCGACTCTTCGGAGTCCGCTGCACGGGGGCCGGGTTAATTTACTTCGATTGACTCAAACTGAAGTGTTTAGTCTGAGAACAACAATTGACGGAAAGGAATGATAGCAAGGGAAGAAAGATTCATTCTAGGAGAGATTTATTGAAACATAGCAAGATAGGGTTTACTTCCCCAGAAATGAGAAAACATCTAGGTTTCCCCCCCAAATTGATGAAACAGTACTAGTTTTATCGGACATAGTAAAGTAGGATGTACTTCCCCGGTATCCCCAATTTGAACAACAAACAATAGGAATTAAGAGATTCCCCCCAGAAACAAAGGAAAAACAAGTGTGCTTATTTGGCAACTTTCCCCAAACAAAATACATTGTGATATACATAAGAGATTCCCCAAAACCTAGATTGGTTTTATTGGAAATTGCAATTGATGATTTTTGGGTTCTATTGTATTCTATGAATACAGGTATGTCAAATGAAGGGGAGTGTATGGAATTATGGGATAAGGGAACCCCTAACAGTCTCATAGATTTGGTGTCTGCTTTCAGCATAGAGGTTAGCATGGACATTCAGGAGGGACATCCCGAGGAAGATGAATAGGATTTAGCATCTTTTACTGTGGAGAATATGGAAGACTTTCCAATGATAAGAGAGTCGTAGGGGAAATGGAACCTGATTATATGCGCGAGTTGTGTAACCAGGTTGGGCACAACTGCACATATTGCCTCTACCCTCTTGAAGTGGTATACCCGATTTGTGGACTACATGGACACGGGAAAGAGAGGACTAACCGTCCTTATATTGGAAAATAATTAATGATTTTGGGGTTTTAAATGAAGGAAATAAGTGTGATATTAAATTGCACAAGCATACTTGTATTGGGAGTGCATGTGAATATACGTGTGTTGAATTCTTATTGTTGAGTGTATGAGGTGATGAAATGAGGATACGAGGCAGGAACTTTTGATGTGGGGTATATGTTGCATATGCTTATGAGAGAGATAAATGTGAATAAAAAGGGTGGGGAGTATTTGATAATGTGATATATGGGTATACTTGGGGGGGATGGTACAATGGCTTTTAGAAATGGTTTTTATATTGGCGATGACCCATAGTTTGATAATTTGTCATGACCAAGTGAAGAGACTTATGTTATGACATATAATGGGTGATGATGTAAACGCTTTGTGAAGGGGTATAAGAGGTTCTCATGTGAACAAAGTGCCATTTGAGAGATGTTGGATAAACAATGTACTTGAAAGAGACCGGAATGCATGGGTTAACTTGCCACATGAAACTCGTGAGAAGATGATATTATGAGGAGAATGTGAAGGGTCTAGCTTGCAAAGACTAATATATTGTAATGGCCCGAAATTTTTAAATCAATAAATATGTGAATATTATTTATTTTAATGATGAAAATTGGAAATTGGTGGGATAAATGGTAAATGGGCCAAAATTTGGACAAAGGCCCAAATATGGCCCAATAGACCATGGATTGCATTTTAAAGTCATTTAAGTGCTCAATGATGGCCAATTGGGCCATGGGTGGACAAATTGAGTCAAATACCCATTTGGGACCCAATGGGTCAAGATGGGTATGCTCTAAGGTAAATGGGCTAGATGGAAATGCAAATGGGCCATAGGCCCAATGGTAATCCACTTAGAGTGAATTCAATGATTTTAAATCATCTAAGTTATTTGGAATTAAACAATGGTGATGTGGCCAAGTGTGGACCCAAGGTTTGGTGGGGCCGACCACCATGGTTGATTTGGTCAACCATGGGTGGAATAATGGAATTAGGTTAAGTATAATGAATTAACCTAAGGTGATTTAAATAAGTAAATGGGAATTAAAGTAACTAAGTAATTAAATAATTAAATTATTTAAAATGGTAGTTAAGAGTGGTCAAAGGGGGCCCATGAGGTGAAAACTCACCTCATCCCAAACTCAAAAAAAAATAGAACACGTTGGGACTTAGAGGGGTGGAGTTTAAGCCATAAAGCAACTTAAATATCTCAAAATATCTTAAGGTTGGTGAAGGTAATTAATGTAAAGTAAAAAAATGGGGATAAGCCTTGATGTCTTTTCCCATTCTCTTTTCATTCAACTCTCTCCATTTTCACTCTCCCATGGTCGTCCCCTACATCCAAGTGAAGGAGAGAAAGAGAGTTAAGGAAAAGAGAAGAGAAGGAGAGAAGAAAGAAGTGGTATTTTGAGAGAAATCACTCTAAGGTAAAGGGTTATCATCTTCCCTCTCATAATTTTCCCCTCTCCCTCTCTCACACAAAACTTACCTTGGCTGATTCTAGTGTTGGGGATTGCCACCCTTGATCAAAGATCTTGACCTATCAAAGATCAAGAGGAAGGAGAGAGGAGGCTAAGGAGACTGACGGGAGCGGCAAAAATCGGAGGAGACGTCGGATAGTGAGTATTTCTTAAATAAAAGAATTTTGGATTTTAGGTTTAAGAAATGGAATTTATTTTTCTGAAACTAATGGTGGATAAGTGATTTTATACTATGGAATTTAGATACATTAAATGGAAGGGTGGAAGATGGAGAAAACCCTAAATGGGTGAATTAGGGTTAGGGTAAGAAATTGGAGAAATATATTGTGTGCATTGTGTGATTGATTAAATTGAGCATGGAATTGGGTACTTGGAAATAAGAATCATGGGCCATAGGGTTCGGCCATGTAGTATGGCCGAACCCCATGGTGGGTGATTTGTGGTTGGTTTAAATTGCTTAGGGTTTTAAGAATGGAAAGCAATGTGGGTTCTTGATTAATGAATTAGGGTTTTAATGAATGCATCGGAGTAATGTTTTAAAATGATTGTATGATGAAAAATGCAATGGAATGGTATGATTTTAAAATGCATGAATGGAAGGAAATTTGAACCATGGGTTCGGCCATGGCATAGGGCCGAACCTATGGTGATGAAATGGTGATCAAATGATGGGTTTAAAGGATAGAAAAGATGGGTTTAATATTTTGGTGAATGTAGGTATTTGGGAGCAATGAAATGAATAAGAGAATATGGTTTAGATGCATGATTTAAACCCCTCAAGAAAGGATTATTGGTGGATCTAAAATGTTATGAATGGATCCAAGAAAAATGGAGAAAGAAATATCATGGGTTCGGCCATGGTGTATGGCCGAACCCATGACCCAAATTTTAGATCATTAATGGGTCTAAAGTTAAATGTGTATGTATAAGTTTAAATTAATGGAATTGGGTCAATAAGATGGTTGAGGTAAGTGATCTTGTAATGTGGTAGAGGAATCAATTATGGACTCAAGGTATGACTAAGAGTAATGATTTAATGGAAGGTCAATTTTTATGGGCTAATGAAGGATGTAGGTATGTGATTAGTTAATGGGGGGTTGGATTAATTAAATGGTTAATTTTAATGGCTATGTGACATGGTTCAATGGGTCATTAATGGACCTAAGTTGGGGATCTAAGTTTATGATCAGTTATGGACTTAATCATGCATGGATAAATGAGTGATTAAGCATGAAAAATGAGGTAGTGGCAAAACCGTAATTAGTAGCCAAATTCAAGAATTCCATGGAAATTGATCATGGACTTAAGGGATCTAATGTAATAACCTTATAAGTGATTAATAAAGCCTAAGGTGGCCGAATTTTAAGACTTATGGGATTAAAAGGTTTAATAGATGGCATGGGGACCCACAACACCTAAATAGTGACCGGTTTTTCATATGGGCTTAGAAATGGTTAAAACTTGAACTGATTTGGAAATTTAATAAGGTATTGGATATCGCGGGCAGTACGCGTGACGGTAACCGGACTATCGGATGAAAACGAAACGAAGACGGGAGTCGGTATTCGGTAGGATTCTAACCTTTTTGTAAGCCATGGATTGAGTGATGGTTTCCTTGAATTATTTCGGAAATTATGTGGTATGTTTTAAGATTGGTTTTGAATTATGTATTATGTAGGGGTTTTTACTTGATTCATTCCGGTAAGCATATGATTGGTTTAAAATGGGTTTTAATGCTATGATGTGATTATGGAGGCTTTGCTTGATCTATTTTGGGTAATCAAGTTATATGTTTTATTGATGGGATTTTCTTTAAATGTTATGGTTTGTTATTATATTCATTACATGGCATATGGCATCTACATCTCATGCATGGCATGGGAGGGATATGACAGGGGAAAGATGAAATGAAACCGGAGCCCATGCTCCGTCGGGGCGACCGATAAACAGACATGGAGATATTTTGATGTGTTTGATGTATCAGGGATGTTGTATGTAATTATGATACCTTGATGATGGTTCTTCCATCAAGGGGGAGGATTTGTGATTGTTTTATATCTGGATGAGGTTTTGCCGTCCAGGGGAATGATTTGTGATTATTTTATATCTGGACGAGGTTTTGCCGTCCAGGGGAATGATTTGTGATTGTTTTATATCTGGACGAGGTTTTGCCGTCCAGGGGGATGATTTGTGATTGTTTGTATCTTGACGAGGTTTGGCCGTCAAGGGGGATATGACAGCATGATGGTATGGATGATGGGTGGGATTCATAACACAGACACCCATGGCATAGCATTCATTTTATGGTCTTCGCTATGTATTAACTATATGCTTTGTTATCACTAATCCATGTGTTAGCCCTACTCGGAGTCCTACTGGGCGCGTGGTCTAACGCCCTACTTCTACCCTAGCTGACGATACAGGAGGTGGCGGAACGGAAGGACAAGACGGGAGTCAAGCTTAGGAGCTTGGGAAGGCGGACTAATTATTTTGTTTAAGTTTATTTTGGGAAAATGTGTATTTGTATAATTTTAGTTTGTCGGAAATGTAATAACTTAGATGTCTTGCTATGTTTTATAAATTATTTTGGAAAGTACGGTATGAGGGCATTTTAGTAATTTAATGGATATCTCTTCCCTGTTATCTGAAAATTGGTAGGATAGTGTCTATTGTCATCCGCATTGATTTTTATGTGTTGCGAGCTTACTTTCTACGCGTGAACTGTACTCGTGGATTTATGTTCCACGCACGCGTAGGGTTGGCCAGTTAAGGGCCGGGCTTTAGAAGTTCGGAACTTAACTCGCGTCGTGACGTTCGTGCCCTTTGTCACTTTTACGTGAAAAAAAAAAAAATTAGACTCTGATTATGGTGAAAAGGGGCGGGTGTTACATATATTGTATGGAAAAAAAAAAATCTTGTATGTATAATGCAATTGCATTCTCCCAATGTGTTGTGGAGATTATGAACGAGTGATGATAGGCCATGAAATGGGTTTATGGCCTTAAAAAGCATGAATGAATGATGGACCATGAACTTATGAAAATATTTTATTTAGTGATTTCATGAGGATTCCCTATGTTGTTACTAAATTGTGAATTATCAATAGTTGCAATGAGTTTATATGATGTTACTTTGATAATTGGTGGTATGCAATGAATAGTCATTGAGGAACAAGGATGTGTTATAGACTATGTGCATGATGATGAGTTGATAAAGTACAGTGAGTTGTGAATATGTAGTATGCATGAAGAGGCCGTGATATGTTAATGCATTTGGTTGGAAACCTAGGTGGGGCTGCTGGATAATTCCAAGTTTAGGAATTTATGGATGGTCATGGATGGTCTTCGAATGTATTGGGATGACTTGCTTTGGATGAGTAGGATTGTTATTTCAAAATCTCTAGGTGTATGTTGTAAATGGGGTAGGGTAACCTAATCATAATTAGGTTGAATCACTAGATCTTATTAATGTGTTATTTCTTATGTTACCTCAAGTTATTGTTTGATGAGAATGGAGATGAAAGATCTTGTTACACATGAGTTATGTTATTCGATGCTTGTGTGTAATTTCAATTCTACGTGGCTTGATAATGAAGGCAATGAACCGTATGATGTGGTAACCATTGATAACGTTGGCATGTAGGATGGAATTTGGTGGTTGGTGAAATTTGTAATACTTGTGAATGTTTTAGTGGTGAATGGGTACTATATGACATAACCTAAGTAAGCTTAGATGTATCACTATTGTTAGGAAGCTATGAATATGTGGAACAATCCAGAAGGGTAGGAAATTAGTATCTATATGACTTGGATTGATGTTGGGTATTGGTATTGTAGGAGTTATGAACAAGAAAAGGGTTAGTCACATAGTGACTTATATACAAATAAAGGTATGATTTCTTTTGAGAGATAGACCTAAGGGAAAGGTTAAGAGTCTAGTGAAACTTGAATGGGAAGCTATGGGCAACTGCCGAGTGAGACTGATCACCTGACTCTGTAGTTGGCCGATGGAATTCCAGGACGGTGAAACTAGAAACCTAGTTAAAATGGAATCAACAATGGACTTGAGCATAGGGTCGTACTGGCAGACTAACTCACATAGAGAGTAGACGAAAGAACGTATTGAAGGAGTACGTATGCGAAATGTCTTGGTAACAAATAAAGTGAAATAGGATACATTAATTTACATAAGGCTGCAAATGGGTTTATGAAGAAAAGAGGTAACATAAGACAGAATAAATTCTGCAAGAATGAAACTCATAGGTTGATATGAGTGATGTTGATGTAATTAAGAGGTACTTGACACAATTAAACGGGAACGGCGAATAAACCCAGAAATGGAGATATGAATCAAGATATTTGCCGGTGAGGTGGTGCTGGAATAGGAGTTATGACCGGGGCAAGGTCTTGTATTCCGAGGTAGGAAGGATGTGCCAAGGAGCATGCAGTAGGCTATGGGGACCGATGTGTTAACCAGCACAACAATCCACCCACAGACTGATGAACAGTCGGAGAGAACAATAAGGGTATTGGAGGTTATGCTGAGAGCATGTGTACTGGATTTCAAAGGTGGGTGGGAGGATCATTTGCTCCTGGTGGAGTTCTCCTACAATAACAGTTTTCAGGCAAGCCTCCAGATGGCTCCATTTAAGGCCTTATATGGTAGGCCATGTAGATCACCAGTGCGCTGGACAGAGGTCGGTGAGCCTGCGCTGATTAGACAGAAATGGGTTGCGAAGACTACGGCGCAGATTAAATTTATATGGCAACATTTACTCACTGCGCAGAGCCGTTATAAGAATTAAGCCGACAAGAGGAGAAGTTTCCCCGAGTTTGAGGTGGGAGACTTGGTGCTTTTGAAAGTCTTACCACGGAAGGGACAAATGAGATTCGGAAAGGAGGGGAAACTGTCACCTAGATTGTGGGGCCGTTTCCAATCCTAAAGAGGGTGGGGGAGGTGGCCTATTAGTTAGCACTTCCTCCACAATTATCATCTTTACATGACGTATTCCATGTGCCGTGTTCAGGAAGTACAATCCTGACCCTTCACATGTCCTGAGTGTACAAGACATCGATGTACAAAGCGATGTGACATATGTGGAGAAAGCCGATTACAATAGTCGGGAGCGAGCAAAGGGTGTTACGGAACCGTGCCATTCAGTTCGTCAAGGTGGTATGGGAACGACATGGCAATGAGGAAACCACCTGGGAACTGGAGTCAGAGATGAGTGCCGCTCATCCGGAACTCTTTGTATAAGATGATTTGAACCCTACTTCGCTCGAATTTTCGGGACGAAAATTTTAAAAGAGGATTGTATTGTAATGGCCCGAAATTTTTAAATCAATGAATATGTGAATATTATTTATTTTAATGATGGAAATTGGAAAATTGGTAGTATAAATGGTAAATGGGCCAAAATTTGGACAAAGGTCCAAGTATGGCCCAATAGACTGTGGTTTGGATTTAAATTTATTTAAATGGTCAATGAGGGTTAAATGGGTCAAGAATGGTCAAATTGGGTCAAATACCCATTTGGGACCCAATGGGTCAAGATGGTTAAGCTCTAAGGTAAATGGACTAGATGGAAATGTAATTGGGCCATAGGTCCGATGGTAATCCACTTAGAGTGACTTCAATGATTTTAAATCACCTAAGTTATTTGGAATTAAACAATGGTGATGTGGCCAAGTGTGGACCCAAGGTTTGGTGGGGCCGATCACCATGGTTGATTTGGTCAACCATGGGTGGAATAATGGAATTAGGTTAAGTATAATGAATTAACCTAAGGTGATTTAAATAAGTAAATGGGAATTAAAGTAACTAAGTAATTAAATAATTAAATTATTTAAAATGGTAGTTAAGAGTGGTCAAAGGGGGCCCATGAGGTGAAAACTCACCTGATCCCAAACTCAAAAAAAAAATAGAACACGTTGGGACTTAGAGGGGTGGAGTTATAAGCCATAAAGCAACTTAAATATCTCAAAATATCTTAAGGTTGGTGAAGGTAATTAATGTAAAGTAAAAAAAAAATGGGGATAAGCCTTGATGTCTTTTCCCATTCTCTTTTCATTCAACTCTCTCCATTTTCACTCTCCCATGGTCGTCCCCTACATCCAAGTGAAGGAGAGAGAGAGTTAAGGAAAAAAGAAGAGAAGGAGAGAAGAAAGAAGTGGAATTTTGAGAGAAATCACTCTAAGGTAAAGGGTTATCATCTTCCCTCTCATAATTTTCCCCTCTCCCTCTCTCACACAAAACTTACCTTGGCTGATTCTAGGGTTGGGGATTGCCACCCTTGATCAAAGATCTTAACCTACCAAAGATCAAAAGGAAGGAGAGAGGAGGCTACGGAGACCGACGGGAGCGGCGAAAATCAGAGGAGACGTCGGATAGTGAGTATTTCTTAAACAAGAAATTTTGGATTTTAGGGTTTAAGAATTGGAATTTATTTTTGTGAAATTAATGGTGGATAGATAATTTTATGCTATGGATTTTAAATCTATCAAATGGAAGGAATGGAAGGTGGAGGAAACCCTAAATCGATGAATTAGGGTTACGGAAAAGAAATAAGTAAATGTAGTATGTGCATTGTGTAATTTATTAAATTGAGCATGGAATTGGGTGATTGGAATAAAAACAAATCATGGGCCATAGGGTTCGGCTATGTAGCATCGCCGAACCCCATGGTGGGTGATTAGGTGTTTGGTTTAATTAGTTAGGGTTTAAGGAATGGAAAGTGGGTAAAACCCTAATGGAGAAAAAATTAGGGTTAAGGAAAAAAAAAAAAAGGGACTAAGGATAGTACATGCTTAATGTGATCAAACATAGAGGTATATGCAATTTTTTTGAGTCAAGGACCATAGGGTTCGGCCATGTAGCATGGCCGAACCCCATGGCAAGTAATGTATGATTTATTAGGGTTTGAAAAATGGAAGGCAATGAGGATTTTTAACTAATGAATTTTAGTAAATGAATGAATGTGGGAAAGTTTTAAAATGGTGTTATGATGAAAATGCAAAGAGGTGTATGGCCTTGAAAGGCATGGATGAAGTGAACCTCGAACCCTACGGTAAGGTGTTACAAATTTTAAATGGGTTTAAAAAGCCATGGAAAATGGGAAGATTAGTGGATTAATATTTTGGTGAATGTAAATAAATTGGAGCAATGAATGATGGATCATGCACCATGGGTTCGGCCATGGTGAATGGCCGAACCCTATATGGATGAAATGGTGATTAAATGGTGGGTTTAAAGGATAATGTGTTGATGAATTTAGGGTTTTAAATGAACAAATGTAATGATCCAAATGGGGCTAAGAGTAGTGGTTTAAAAGTGTGATTTAAACCACCCCAAGGAAGGATTTATTTTGGATCTAAATGGTGTAAATAGATCCAAGAAAAAATGGGGAAAGGACACCATGGGTTCGGCCATGGTGTATGGCCGAACCCATGGCCCAATTGTGATCCATTTTGGTGGGTTAAATTGGATGATGAATGGTGTGTGTGTGGCCTCCAAAGGAAATGAATGAGTAATGGACTCATTGAAGTTAAATACATGAGGTAAATCTCATGGGAAGAGTTGATGAATTAGGTATTTGAACCCATGGCCGTTGGTGAACCATTTAAAGGGTTAAGTATGGGGTTATGGATGGGTTTAAATGAATAATGGTGAAATTAATAAAAAGGCTAATTTTAATGATGTTATGACATGGTTCAATGGGTCATTAATGGACCTAAGTTAGGAATCTAAGTCTATGATCAATTATGGATTAAATCATGCATGGATAAACGAGTGTTTAATCATGGAAAATGAGGTAGCGGCAAAACCGTAATTAATGGCCAAATTCAAGAATTCCATGGAAATTGATCATGGACTTAGGGGATCTAATGTAATAATCTTATAAGTGATTGATAAAGCCTAGGGTGGCCGAATTTTAAGACTTATGGGATTAAAAGGTTTAATAGATGATATGGGACCCACAAAACCTAAATAGTGACCGGTTTTTCATATGGGCTTAGAAATGGTTAAAACATGGACTAATGATGAATGTGTAATAAGGTACTGGACATCGCAGGCGGTGCGCGATCGGCGACCGGGCTTATCGAACGGAAAACGTAAAAAGACGCGGGTCGGTATTCGGTAGGATCCCTACCTTTTTGTAAGCCATGGATTTGGGTGATGTTTTATTTAATCTATTTTGGAAATCATGTGGTTGTCTTTAAGATAAGTTTTGGATTATGTATCATGTGATGTTTCACTTTAAATTATTTTGGAAATCATGTGAATGTCTTAGATGGGTTTTGGATTAAATATTATGGGATGGTTTCCCTTTATTTTATTGGTCATCAAGTAATTGTTTTAAGATGGGTTTTATTACTATTGAATTACATATATTACATGGCATATGGCATCTACATCTCATGCATGGCATGGGAGGGATATGACAGGGGAATGATGAAATGAAACCGGAGTCCATGCTCCGTCGGGGCGACCGATAAACAAGCATGGGGACATTTCACATAAGTATTATTGTACCTTGACGAGGCCTTACCGTCAAGGGGGATGGTGTATTTATTGTTATACCTTGATGATGGTTCTTCCATCAAGCGGGATATTGTATTTGTGGTTACACCTTGACGAGGCCTTACCGTCAAGGGGGATGTTGTATTTATTGTTATACCTTGATGATGGTTCTTCCATCAAGGGGGATATTGTATTTGTGGTTACACCTTGACGAGGCCTTACCGTCAAGGGGGATATGGCATCGGGATAGTAAGGATGATGGGTGGGATTCATAACACAGACACCCATGGCATGACATTCATTCTATGGCTTTTCGTTATGTATTATCTATCTGCTTTGTTATCACTAATCCATGTGTTAGCCCTACTCGGAGTCCTACTGGGCGCGTGGTCTAACGCCCTACTTCTACCCTGGTTGACAATGCAGGGGATGGCAGACTAGAAGGGCGAGACGGAAGCCAAGCTTAGGAGCTTGGGGAGGCGAACAAATTATTTTTGTTTAAGTTATGTTGGGGAATGTGTAATTGTATAATTTAGCTTGTCGGAAATGTAATAACTTAGATGGTTTGCTATGTTGTATATTTTATTTTGGACGGTGCAGTCCAGTGGCTTTTTAGTAATTAAATGGATATTACTTCCCTGCTATCTGAAAAACTGGTAGGATAGTTCTATGATCATCCGCATTTATTTTTATGTTCCGTGAGCTTACTTGCTATGCGTGAACCGTACTCGTGGACTGATGTTCCACGCACGCGTAGGGTTGGCCAGTTAAGGGCCGGGCTTTAGAAGCTCGGAACTTAACTCGCGTCGTGACGTCCGCGCTCTTTGTCTCTTTTATTTAAAAAAAAAAGTGTACTCTGATTTTACGGTGAAAAGGGGCGGGCGTTACAGAACCCTATGGCCCATGATTCTTATTCCAAGCACCCCATTCCATGCTCAATTCCATAAATTATACAATGCACATACTACATTTACTTATTTCTTTTCCCTAACCCTAATTCACCCATTTAGGGTTTTCTCCATCTTCCACCCTTCCATTTGATGGATCTAAATTCTGTAGCATAAAATTATCTATCCACCATTTATTTCACAAAAATAAATTCCAATTCTTAAACCCTAAAAATCCAAAATTTCTTGTTTAAGAAATACTTACAATCCGTCGACTCCTCCGATTTCCGTCACTCCCGTCGGTCTCCGTAGCCTCCTCTCTCCTTCCTCTTGATCTTTGATAGGTCAAGATTCTTGATTAATGGTGGCAATCCCCAACCCTAGAATCGGCCAAGGTAAGTTTAAATTGAGAGAGGGAAGAGGAAAGGATGATGAGAGGGGAGATGATCACCTTGACCTTAGAGTGATTTTGTGTAAATTTCCACTTCTTTCTTCTCTCCTTCTCTTCTTAGCTTCCTTTCCTTAATTTTTTTCTTCTCTTCTCCTTCCTAGTGTGGGACGGCCATGGAGAATGAAAATGGAGAGAGTTGAAAAGAGGATAAGAAAATGGGAAAGAACTCAAGACTTACCCCCCATTTGGTGACTTAAACTTACCCTTTACATTAACTACTCTCACCAACCAAAGCAAGATATTTTAAAGATCTTTTATTTGCTTTATGGTGGTGGTTATCTAAACCACCACCAAGCCCAACGTGTTTAACCTTGGAGGTGGGGTAGCTTGGTCTCTATTTGACTAATTTTAACCCCATTTAGCCACCAATTTAATAATTTAATTATTTAATTAATTTGATAATTTCCTTAGGTTAATTCATTTGTACTTAACCTAATTCCCATTATTCTACCCATGGTTGACCAAATCAACCATGGTGGCCGGCCCCACCAATCATTGGCCCACACGCCACCTCACTTGATGAGGCGGAGGTGGGTCCCACTTGGCCACATCAACTTGGTTTAATTCCAAATAACTTAGGTGATTTAAATTTCATTCCATTCATTCTAAATGGATCACCATTGGGCCCATGGCCCAATTACATTTCCATCTTACCCATTTAACCCTCATTGACCATTTAAATAAATTTAAATCCAAACCATAGTCTATTGGGCCATACTTGGGCCTTTGTCCAAATTTTGGCCCATTTACCATTCATTCCACCAATTTTCTAATTTCTATCCTTAAAATAAATAATATTCACATATTTAGTAATTTACGAATTCCGAGCCCTTACAATGTGAATGGCCGAACCCCATGGGTTGCTTTAGGGTTTTTATTTGACTTACTTGGGGTTATGGTCACTGATTTGGGTCAGCCTTTGGATGGCTGAACCATGTATTGATCATGGTTGAAATAGCATGTTAAAATCATGCGTAATCATGGAGATTATTGAGCCAAGGGAACCATTGGGTTTGGCCATGTATAGGGCCGAACCCCATGGACCATTGCATGGGTTAAATAGGCTAAGCTTATGAGTAGTAATTGTTAATGGTTCCATGTTGATTTAAAATGTTTAAAATATCCTAATGGAGAACCATATGGTAATGGATAAAAGAACCATTGGGTCCGGCCAAATGTATGGCCGAACCCCATGGAGTAGTTTTGGTGGATGAAAATGAGGATTGGAACCAAAGTGATTTGAAACGTTGAACCAAGGATTAAGAGATCCAAATTGGATTGGTAGGGTTCGGCCAAGTAGTATGGCCGAACCCCACTAAGGTGGAATAATTATGGATGTTAGTTTCAATATGGTTTAAGGTCAATGGAAAAACCGTAAATACTAGTCAAAGTCCAATATGAAAGG
The DNA here is from genome assembly GCA_013350335.1 of Chimonanthus salicifolius. NCBI lineage: Eukaryota > Viridiplantae > Streptophyta > Magnoliopsida > Laurales > Calycanthaceae > Chimonanthus > Chimonanthus salicifolius. Next base: position 26,366,234 of record CM023538.1, on the reverse strand, counting down.
ATTGACCAAAAGAATTGATTTGTCGGCCAAAGTCCAAGTGGTATGGTGCATGGCCGAACCCTATCAAGACATGTTTGAAGTATTAAATGTTTATCAAATGAAAAAGAAAGATTAAATCCCAAAGTGGGTGAGGTTCGGCCATGGGTATGGCCGTACCCACAAGATGGTATATGAGACTTAAACTTGATTAGGAATCAAGTAGATTAAGTATTGATTTGCTGTTACATAATAAGGTACCGGAAGTTGAACGACGATCGAGTCGTGATTAGGTGACGCTAAAGAAAGATCAAGTACTGAAGTGAATCTTCAGTAGGTTTCCTACCTACTTGTAACCACAGTTTTACCCCAGTTTTCTTATGAGACTCTTGTTTATTTTATGTGGTTTCAAATGATATATTATGCATTAACAAATGGCATACAAGCATTGGCATCTCATACATAGACATGGGATGATAAATGAGGTTCTACAGTGTTGCAATTTATGAGTTACGTCCTCTTTCGGCGGTGCAAGTCACGCTAGGAGGAGTAACATGATGATCATAGTCACATTGGTCTCCTTAGGCGATGAGAGTCCCGCCAGGAGGACTAATACGTGATATGAATCAACTCAATGATGAAGAGATGGAAGTGTATTGTGATTTACCTTGACGGTGCAAGGCACGTCAAGTGATGGCTATGAATGTACATGATGGGAGAGACTCATTGCATGTGCATACTTCATAGCATTTTTTACCTGTTTTGATTAATCATGTACTATGATATATATGCATGTTTTATAAGCTAATCATGTGGTAGCCCTGATTCGGGAACCTACTGGGTGCGTTGATCTAACGCCCTAATTCTATCCTTAGAGGAGAATGCAAGTACAAGGAAAGGGAAAGAAAAGGTCGTTGACCGGGAGGGGAGCCAAGCTTAAGCGCTTGAATGATGGACTGGACTTCTTTATATTACTGTCATTGGAACTATATTTTGTTGGACATGCAATAAGTCATTACTTGCTATGGTTTGATTAGTTTATTGGATGGATGATTTATGTCAATTAAGTTTTGAGACTGTTACTTGCTATGTAGTCTTTCTATTCTGCAGTAATCTAGGTTATTTCGCATGTTGATGTTAGTTCCATGTGTCATTCATTATCATGGTCTATTCCATGTACACATGGGTGGCCAGTTAAGGTTCAGTCTTGAGTAGTCTGAACATAGCTCGCGTCGTGGCGCCTCCCGCTCTTGTTCACTCTATGTTTCTTTCAAAAGAAATTTTTAGACTCTGATTTTCGGAAGGGTGAAAAGGGCGGGGCGTTACAGTTGGTATCAGAGCGAAATGGGAAGTTGAATCATCGAAGTAAGATTAACACGGTTTCATGTCTCACTGACAGATAAGAATCCCAACTGACCGACTCTTCGGAGTCCGCTGACTGGGGGCCGGATTAATTTACTTCGAGTGACTCAGACTGAACAATCAATCTGAGAATGACAATGAAAGATAGCAAAGTAAAGTACAGTCAACATAACTGGACATATCAAACATAGCAAAGTAGGATGTACTCCCCTGATATTCCCCATTGAGAAACAAACAATAGGAATTTAGAGATTTCCCTAGAAACAAAAGAAAACAAAGAGTGATGATTTGGCAAAATCCCCAAACTGAGAAGTGATACATAATACTTAGGGAGGTTTTCCCTGAGAACAACAGAACATCAAGATTTCCCCAAATTGAGAAATGATACATGATATTTAGGAATTTTCCCCAGAAACAAAAGAAATACAAAGAGTGCTAATTTGGCAATTTTCCCAAATTATGAAGAACACAAAACTTTACTTAGAAACTAAGTCAACTGATGTTTCCATGACTTAGGAAAAATGTCCCTAAAGGAAGAAGAACAAACGGAGAGGGTCGGAATGGTTCAAACATTCCTGAAGTACCTCAGGAATTACGGAACCTAGTACAGGCGGTGGTCACTTCCGTTCTACAACAACTCGTGAGCGGAAATGGAGACACAAACCCGAATAAAACACAGGACCAAAAAGGTCAGGGTGGGAGAAATACTTTTTGCTCTCGCAAAAGACTCAGACCCTACTTATGGAGATCTTCAGCCTTTACTGGTTTCACTGGAAGTTCTTGTTTCCAGTGTGGTCGACCAAGCCTTTTCAAAAGAGAGCGTCCACAGAATGTTAGATCTCCTAGTACCTGCTTCCAATGTGATCAGCTGGGTCATTATAAAAGAGAGTGTCCACAGAAGGGTAGATCTCCTAGCACCTGTTTCCGTTGTGGTCGGCAGGGCCATTTCAAAAGAGTTTGTCCACTGAATGATGGATCTCCTCACTTCAGGAGTTCTCCCCTTAGTCTGGCTCAACAAGCTCAGTCACAAGGATCTGATCGACTAAATACTCTGACTTCTCCTCCAGAGACAGTGGAACATGCGGTAATTCAAGGTATGGCAGTAAAATGTAGTTTGTATATTTATGCGCTATTTTGATATACTGCCTTCGCATCTGTTACTAGCATTGTAGTACAACAAATGCCACTACACTTATTATAGTATTTCTTATTGATAAACGATGACGACTATTGGAGGATATGTAGATTCAACAATTGATATAGTGGCCTCATGGTAAATGTGATGGATCTTTGGATGGATGATTATTAACTATGGATAGATAGTACTCACGGGTAGATGAGTTGCTCAATGATTGTTTTCCATGAATGGATTATACCCTAGGGGGGGTTATATTCATGGACGGATATTAATAATGGATAGCTGATATTCATGAACAAAGTGATACCAAGGGTGGATTGTTTCCATGAATGGATTATACCCATAGGTGGGTTATATTCATGGGTGATTATTAAACAGGGATAGATGATATTTAATGAAAGAAAAATACCCAGGATGGATGTATTTAACCATGGGTGATTATTCCCCTGGTGGTTTGGATTGATGCCGGGAATTGGTATCGTGGAAGTGGGAACAAAAGTTGTTAGTCACATAGAGACTTATGCGCAAAGAAAGATGTGTTTAAATTTGGATATGTACTCAACGGAAAAGATAAGTGTCTGGTGAAACTTGAATGGGAAACTATGGACGACGCCGAGTTAGACTGATCATTTGACTCTGTAGTTAGCCAATGGAATTCCAGGAAAGTGTAACTAGAAACCTAGCTGAAATGGAATCAGAAAAAGCTCTGAGCATAGGCTCTCATTGACAGACTACCTCACACAGAGAGTAGATGAAAGAACATATTGAGCAGGTATGTATGGAAAATATCATGAGAACAGGTAAAGTGAAACAGAGTAGATTGATCTACGTAAGATCACAAATGGCTCAGGAGAAAACAAAAAAGATATAACATGAGACAGAACAAAAAGTGTTAGGAACCGAGCGATTCAATTTGTCAAAGTGGTGTGGACCAACATGGTAATGAAGAAGTCATTTGGGAACTTGAAATCGGAAATAAGAATAGCACACTCTAAGATATTTATGTAATCGTTTAGAACCCTACTTTGCTCGATTTTTCGGGACAAAAATTTTAAAAAGAGGGTTATATTGTAACACCCCGATTTCTCAATAAGATGAATATTTACGAAAATGCCCCTGGATTGGTAAATTTAATAATTATGATGTTAAATGAGAAAATGGTGGGGCCCATTGCTCAAACTAAGATCCTATGAACATATTATAAGGGTCAAATTATAATGGATGCGTAATGTATATCAAATTGGGTCAAAATAGTTAATTGGGTCAAAGAATTCTCAATGATTGGAATAATTACGAAAATGCCCCTGGATTGGTGAATTCAATAAATATGATTGTAAATAAGGAAATGGTGGGGCCTATTGCTCAAATTAAGATCATATGAGCACATTATGAATGTTAAGTTTGATTGGATGGGTAATTTAAATCAATCGGGTCAAAAATGGCTAAATGGGTCAAAGGGCCCAAATGGGACCCATCGGGTCTTACTGAATTATTTGACCGTTTTGTGAACTTAAATTAAATGGATTTAGGCTGATTTGATTGGAAATCAAGTGGAGGAAAAATGGGTACGCCTGATCCACATGTAAAAACCAATTACAAATGACCAAAATACCCATAATTGGGTCATGGAGTCAAAAACGGGTCAAGGAGCTAAAGGTGGACCCAACGGGTCGAGTTGACTATGGTTGACCGTGTGGACCCTCAAGGGAGCTAAAACACGAGTTAAATCAGTTGAGTGGGACTGAAGTGAGTTGGAATTAAATCAAGTGGTGAGTCAACTCATGTGCATTAAATGAAATGCATTAAGTATGTGAGTTGGGTGAGTTGAGATGGAAATCTAAATGACCTTGAGTTCAAGTGAGTCAAAATGGAAATTAAAGGGGCTGTAAATCAGTGAGTTGAGTGGGAATTTGAAGAGGTGGCTTGGTCTCAAACCAACCAAAACAAGTCCCACACGTTGGGGACTTGTTTAGGTGATTTCCATGATGATTGTTAAATGCAAATGATAGGTTTGAGATGAGTTGCATGGAAAGCTAAATGGCTGCATGGGTAGGTGCCAAGGGGTGCCTTGGATAGCACCCAAGACACATCGTTTTATGCAAAAATTGCTGAGGAAGTGGAGGGGTTTTGGCGGCTGAAATACAAAAGCAAACAACACCCATGTTTGGCCGAATTTCACATGCAAAAGCCTTAGAATTCATCTCTCTCTCCCTCTCTCAAGAACACACTCTCTTGGCCGAGTTTTACCTTGGTGATTTCACCATTGGTTCAAGCATATAATCAGCAAAGGAAGGGAGGCTAAGAAAGATAGGAAGCAAGGATCAAAAGGCAAGACAAAAAGCTTGAGAAATTTGGTAAGAATTCTTATGGATTTTGGTTTAAAATATGAGTATTAAGTTTTGAATTTGCATGACATAATTTGGTCATGTATGGCCGAATTTGTCATGGTTTTAAACCATGGAAGATGGTGTCTAAAAAATGATGGAAATGGACCATTGGGTTCGGCCACTTTGGATGGCCGAACCCCATGGAAACAAGTGGTTGATTTTGATGGTTTTTGGAAATTAAAACCATATAAATTTGGGACTGATATTAGATGTTAGTGTTAGATTTAAAATCATGTTTTAAGAAGGTTAAAACATGGATTTGGATGATTGATTCAGACCTAAGATAAATGGTTAAATCTTCCAAAACCAAAGGTCATAGTATTCGGCCAATGAGCATGGCCGAACCCTATGAAATTGGGTTAGCTATTGGATGATGTTTAATTTGTAAAACTCGATATTAATATGTTGTTTATTACATGATTGTTGGAGGTTTAAAAATAGAAAGAATAACCATTGGGTTCGGCCACCATGGAGGGCTGAACCCCATGTAAAAGATTGTTGGCTTTCATGTTGTGAAACATGGAAACCATGGACTTTTATGGACTGTTTTTGGATGAATTTAATTAGATGGTTTCTAAGATGTATAAAGGCAGCAATATGATACTAATATTGCATGTTTAAATAATGCCTAAAGCATGTTTGAAAGACCAATTCATGGACATAGGGTTCGGCCAACTTGAATGGCCGAACCCCATGAAAGAGATTGATGATTGTTATGAATTTGGAGAGTTAGAAACCATGCAGTATCATGGGGTTTCTATGGGATTTTAAATAGAAATACGGTTGCTGTTTTTATGGCTAAGATACGTGATAAATCATGAAAGATCATTAGAAGAATTGTATCCAAAGAACCACGAGGTTTGGCCATGTGAATGGCCGAACCCCATGGGTTGCTTTAGGGTTTTTATTTGATTTACTTGGGGTTATGGTCACTGATTTGGGCCAGCCTTTGGATGGCTGAACCATGTATTGATCATGGTTGAAATAGCATGTTAAAATCATGCGTAATCATGGAGATTATTGAGCCAAGGGAACCATTGGGTTTGGCCATGTATAGGGCCGAACCCCATGGACCATTGCATGGGTTAAATAGGCTAAGCTTATGAGTAGTAATTGTTAATGGTTCCATGTTGATTTAAAAGGTTTAAAATATCCTAATGGAGAACCATATGGTAATGGATAAAAGAACCATTGGGTCCGGCCAAATGTATGGCCGAACCCCATGGAGTAGTTTTGGTGGATGAAAATGAGGATTGGAACCAAAGTGATTTGAAACGTTGAACCAAGGATTAAGAGATCCAAATTGGATTGGTAGGGTTCGGTCAAGTAGTATGGCCGAACCCCACTAAGGTGGAATAATTATGGATGTTAGTTTCAATATGGTTTAAGGTCAATGGCAAAACCGTAAATACTAGTCAAAGTCCAATATGAAAGGATTGACCAAAAGAATTGATTTGTGGGCCAAAGTCCAAGTGGTATGGTGCATGGCCGAACCCTATCAAGACATGTTTGAAGTATTAAATGTTTATCAAATGAAAAAGAAAGATTAAATCCCAAAGTGGGTGAGGTTCGGCCATGGGTATGGCCGTACCCACAAGATGGTATATGAGACCTAAACTTGATTAGGAATCAAGTAGATTAAGTATTGATTTGCTGTTACATAATAAGGTACCGGAAGTTGAACGACGAGCGAGTCGTGATCAGGTGATGCTAAAGAAAGATCAAGTACTGAAGTGAATCTTCAGTAGGTTTCCTACCTACTTGTAACCACAGTTTTACCCCAGTTTTCTTATGAGACTCTTGTTTATTTTATGTGGTTTCAAATGATATATTATGCATTAACAAATGGCATACAAGCATTGGCATCTCATGCATAGACATGGGATGATAAATGAGGTTCTACAGTGTTGCAATTTATGAGTTACGTCCTCTTTCGGCGGTGCAAGTCACGCCAGGAGGAGTAACATGATGATCATAGTCACATTGGTCTCCTTAGGCGATGAGAGTCCCGCCAGGAGGACTAATACGTGATATGAATCAACTCAATGATGAAGAGATGGAAGTGTATTGTGATTTACCTTGACGGTGCAAGGCACGTCAAGTTATGGCTATGAATGTACATGATGGGAGAGACTCATTGCATGTGCATACTTCATAGCATTGTTTTACCTGTTTTGATTAATCATGTACTATGATATATATGCATGCTTTATATGTTAATCATGTGGTAGCCCTGATTCGGGAACCTACTGGGCGCGTTGATCTAACGCCCTAATTCTATCCTCAGAGGAGAATGCAAGTACAAGGAAAGGGAAAGAAAAGGTCGTTGACCGGGAGGGGAGCCAAGCTTAAGCGCTTGAATGATGGACTGGACTTCTTTATATTACTGTCATTGGAACTATATTTTGTTGGACATGTAATAAGTCATTACTTGCTATGGTTTGATTAGTTTATTGGATGGATGATTTATGTTAATTAAGTTTTGAGACTGTTACTTGCTATCTAGTCTTTCTATTCCGCAGTAATCTAGGTTATCCCGCATGTTGATGTTAGTTCCATGTGTCATTCATTATCATGGTCTATTCCATGTACACATGGGTGGCCAGTTAAGGTTCAAACTTGAGTGGTCTGAACTTAGCTCGCGTCGTGGCGCCTCCCGCTCTTGTTCACTCTATGTTTCTTTCAAAAGAAATTTTTAGACTCTGATTTTCGGAAGGGTGAAAAGGGCGGGGCGTTACAACAAGTCCCACACGTTGGGGACTTGTTGGGGTGATTTCCATGTTAAATTTTAAATGAAATACATGGAAATGGGAGGTGTTGCCTGGGGAGTTGAAAGGCTGCATAGGCAGGTTCCAAGGGGTGCATTGGATAGCACCCAAGACCCATCATTTTTTATAAGAATTGATGAGGGAATGGAGGGGTCTTGGGGGCTGAAGTACTAAAGGAAACAATCACCAAGGTTGGCCGTTTTTCACTTTGGAAATCCAAGAATGTCCATCTCTCTCTCCCTCTCTCAAATTCGTTTTTCCTAGCTGGAACAGCAGAGGTATTTGCACCAGTAGATCAAGCACAAAACAGCAAAAGAAAAGAAGAAATAAAAGGGAGAAACCAAGGATCAAAGGCAAGAAGAAAGATTGGAAGTTTGGTAAGTATTTACATGTTATTTTGGTTTAATAACATGGAACAAATGGGGTGTGTATTGGGCCATGGTTATGGCCGAATACACCAAGGTTTTAACATTGATTTATAGAAGTTTTAAAATGGTAAAGATAGCCATTGGGTTCGGCCACCATGGAGGGCTGAACCCCATGTAAAAGATTGGTGGTTTTCATGTTTTGAAACATGGAAACCATGGAGTTTTATGGACTGTTTTTAGATGATTGAAAGTGTATTTTTAAAAAGGTTAAAACATAAATAATGAAGTTTGATTTAGACCTAAATGAATGATTAAGAAATTCAAAACCAAAGGTCATAGGGTTCGGCCACCATGGAGGGCCGAACCCCATGCAAATGATGGTTTGGTTTTGAGGTGTTTGAAACATATAAACCACGAAGTTGGTGGACTGTTTTTGGGCTTTATTTAAGATTCAAATACATGTTTTAAAGAGGGTTAAAAACATGGATCTGAATGACATAAGGACTGAAGGTATCATGGGTCTAAAACAGTGGTTTGAAACTGATGAAATGGACTATTTGGATCGGCCATCTTGGATGGCCGAATCCCATGAAATATTATGGTCTTTTGGACAAGTTGATGAACTTATGTGGATGTTTTAAGAGGTAAAATTGCAGTCATGTGATGCTGATTATTACTTTTCTAACTGAGATTTAAAACATGCTTAGGAGGACCAAAACATGGACATAGGGTTCGGCCACCTTGGATGGCCGAACCCCATGTTAGTATTTGATGATTTTGATGAGTTTAAAACCATATAAAATATGGTGTTTGATGTGATTTGGTGAAGTTTAATTTGCTGTTATTGGTTGGCCAAGGTAGGGCTGAACCATGTTAATATTAGGATTAGGTTACTGATTCAAATCATGGGTAATTGATGGATCAATCAGATCAAGAGAACCATTGGGTTCGGCCATGTGCATGGCCGAACCCCATGGGGCTGTTTTTGGGATGAATGGACTAAGTATATGGGTTAAGTTTGTTATTGCTTCCATGATTTTATAACGGGTTTAAAGTATTGTAAAGGAGAACCATTTGACGATGGAAGAGTGGGAATACAAGGTTCGGCCAAGTATAGGGCCGAACCCCATAAAATGACAAATTCTAAGTTGATGATGTTCGGCCATAGGCATGGCCGAACCCCACATGATGTGGTTGGGTCTTAGATATGAATGAACAAGTAAGTGACAATAGATTTACTGATTATTGTATGGACAAGGTACCGGAAGTTGACGACGTGTGAGTCATGACCGGGTGACGCTAAAGAAAGATCAATTACTGAAGGGAATCTTCAATAGGTTTCCTACCTACTTGTAACCACAATTATGATTTGGTTTTATTATCTTTTTATGAGATATGTTGTATTTGATATTATGTTTCAAATATGGTTTTGAATGATGAGATATGTATTTACAAATGACATACATGTACATTGACATCTCATGCATGGCATGGGGTGCTGATTATGGATTACCTTGACTTGAGAGTCCCAATGAAAGAACACCGTGAAACAACTCAATGATGAAGTGTCTTTCCACAGGTAACGAGGATTACTGTGGATTACCTTATCATCTGAGTCCCAATGAAAGAATACTGTGAAACAACTCAATGATGAAGTGTCTTTCCACAGGTAACGAGGTTTACTGTGGATTACCTTATCATGTGAGTCCCAATGAAAGAATACTGTGAGTCCCAAATGAAAGTGTATTGTGATTTACCTTGACGGTGAGAGTCCCGTCAAGTGATGGCTATGTATGTGTGATGGGGTGGGGCTCATTACATATGCACTTACATATATAGCATTGTTTTCAGATGTTTTATTGATAATCATGTACTATGATATATATATATATATATATATATATATATATATGTTTTATATGCTAACCATGTGGTAGCCCTGATTCGGGAACCTACTGGGCGCGTTGATCTAACGCCCTAATTCTATCCATAGAGGATAATGCAGGAACAATGAAGGGGAAAGAGAAGGACGATGACCAGGAGGGGAGCAAAGCTTAAGAGCTTGATGTTGGAATGATTTTTATAATTTACTGTTATTTGGATTTCGTTTATGGACTTGTAATAGCTAGTGTCTTTGTATGGTTTGAATTATAGTCTTGATGTTGGATAGTCTAATGAAGTTATTATGTTAAAGCAAACTTGACAGGTACTTTGCTATCTGATAATGGAGCAGTCTGAGTATTGTTATAATTCCGCATATTTGACTTATTCTGCAATCAGTTATGTCTATTCCGCAAGTTGTACTTAGTTCCACGTGTGATTTTCTTATCATGGTCTAGTCCATGTGCACATGGGTGGCCAGTTAAGGGTCGGACTTTGGGTAGTCCGGACTTAGCTCGCGTCATGGCGCCTCCCGCTCTTGTTCACTCTATGTTTCTTTCAAAAGAAATTTTTAGACTCTGATTTTTGGAAGGGTAAAAAGGGCGGGGCGTTGCACTAACTAACCCTGGTCTCCCTACAGTATCATCGAGAGACGAAAGAATACACAACTGCCTCACCCACACGAGTCGTGTCGGAAACCACCTCAACCACGCCCGAGGGAACCAAACTCTAGGGTAGGCACCTCGACCGCCGGAACACAACGGGGAGAGCCACATCCCCTATGGGGTCTTGACCGCCGGAGTGTAACGGGGAAGTCCTCCCAACCACCAAACTCATCTCATCATCATGGATGTATACACATAAACAAAACCTCTCATGCATGCACATGGTATCATGATCACGTATGACAACACAAAAATGTTCTGACATGACGCCAATATCAACAACATGCCTCATCATGTAGTCAATGACACATAGCAGTGCTTAGACTCATACTTCTATATCCAACATGCGATTACATATGCATATTATGTGTAAACACGTAAAGCATCACAACATCTTCCAACTATTGTGTTCAACATCCATCTACACTTGTCTCATTCATCATAATATCATATATGTGTTATGATTAAACACAACTATATTTTCAACAACTTTCAAGCATCAATAATCATTCATTCAATCAGAATTTTACATTAGTCGCATATAATTGACTTGGGTGAACCCGAACGGATCCCTTGCCACATGTTCATTTCAATGGTTCCCTTACCGACTGGCTTAATAAACGAAAGGGTCTCATTCAGTGTAACGCCCCGCCCTCTCCGAGAAATCAGAGTCTAATTTTTTTTTAATAATAGAATAACATTGGAAGAGAGAGGGCGGCGTCACGACGCGAGCTAAGTTCGGACTTCCCAAGTCTCCGACCCTTAACTGGCCACCCATGTGTGCATGGACTAAACCCACGATAACAAACCACACATGGAACTAAACATTGTCATGTGGAATAACCAAACCAATTGTGGAAATAAACAGATTAGATAGCAAGTACAAGTCTCATTTATTAAAATAACTTATCCAACCATCCATTGTCAATATCATAAACAAACCATAGCAAAGGTATCAACTTAATACATGTCCATAAACGAAATCCAAATAACAGCGAACTATAAATATCATTCCAACATCAAGATCTTAAGCTTGGCTCCCCTCCTGGTCATCGTCCTTCTCTTTCCCCTTCCTTGTTCCTGCATTATCCTCTAAGGATAGAATTAGGGCGTTAGATCAACGCGCCCAGTAGGTTTTCCGATTAAGGCTACCACAGGGTTAGTGTATAAAACATGCATATATCATAGTATATATGGTCATCAAAAACAGATAAATCAATGCTATGTATGCAAATGTAATGAGCCCCTCCCCATCACACATATACATAGCCATCACTTGACGGGACTTTCACCGTCAAGGTAAATCACAATACACTTTCATTTGGGACTCACACGATAAGGTAATCCATAGTAATCCTCATTTCCTGTGGAAAGACACTTCATCATTGAGTTGTTTCACAGCATTCTTTCATTGAGATTCACACGATAAGGTAATCCACAGTAATCCTCATTTCCTGTGGAAAGACTCTTATCATTGAGTTGTTTCACAGTGTTCTTTCATTGGGACTCACACGATAAAGTAATCCACAGTAATCCTCATTTCCTATGGAAAGACTCTCATCATTGAGTTATTTCACAATGTTCTTTCATTGGGACTCTCAAGTCAAGGTAATCCATAATCATCACCCCATGCCATGCATGAGATGTCAATGTATATGTACGTCATTTGTAAATACATATCTCATCATTTAAAACCAATTTGAAACCTAATATCAATAACAACATATCTCATAAAAACATGATAAAACCAAATCATAAATTGTGGTTACAAGTAGGTAGGAAACCTACTGAAGATTCACTTCAGTGTTCGATCTTTCTTTAGCGTCACTTGCTCACGACTTGCCCGCCGTTCACTTCCGTCACCTTGTCCATATAACAATAAGTAAATCATACTATCCTTTAATTATTCATTCACATCTAAGACCCAAAAACATGTCTTGGTAGGGTTCGGCCATACACCATGGCCGAACCATACCACCTTGGTTTAACCCTTCTTTCATGTCCTTTTAAACTTTCTCTATCCATATTTACATTATCACCTGTATTTACAGCTTTGCAACTAGTCTAAGCCATATCAAAAACCATTGTCCACAATCAACCAATGATTAATCTTGCTGATCACCATTATCCAAAATCAATACATCTTAGTGGGGTTCAGCCATACCACATGGCCGAACCTCAACATCACACTTTTGATCCATTTTATTCTTCATTCACAATACTTGGTGGGGTTCGGCCATACCCATGGCCGAACCTCACCCCTTTGATTTTGGTGCCACATTTTGCCTTTCTTTTTATGAACACTAATGTCCAAATCCATCACTCTTTCAGTTATATTAAACCCTTTAAAACATCATGGAACCCATAACAAATATTACTTGGTGGATTTAAGTGATTAAAATCACCTAAGTTAAATTGGAATGACCCAAGTGTTAATGGTCTAGTGGGGCCCAACCCCACCTCATCAAGTGAGGTGGCGTGTGGACCAAGACATAGGTGGGGCCGAACACCATGGTTGACTTGGTCAACCATGGGTGAGTCAAAGGTGAATTAAGAAAGATCAAAGTGAATTGAGTGGAATTAATTGGTTTAAATCACCTAAGTTAAGTGAGAACAAAATCAAGGTGGCATGATCAAGTGGGACCCACCTCCACCTCATCAAGTGAGGTGGCGGGTTGGCTAAGGAATTGGTGGGGCCGGCCACATGGGTGGATTCATGGAGAAAAATTAAGGAGATTAAAGGGGATTTAAATTATGAAATTAAGTGACCTAAGTTAAGAGCCCAATTAATTAAATAATTAAGTGAGTCAAATAGGTGAGTCAAAGGGGTGAGTCAATGAGTGGTTTCATCTCATAGAAACCACCCAAACCACCCATCCAAGACATCACAAAACCGTTGGCAAGGGGTGGTGGTATCATCCCAACCACCACCACTAAGGCATGAGAGCCCATACCCCTCCCCATGATGGTTGGTCAATGGACATGATGGGAAGCCCAAACCACCCATCTTGGACACCAAAACCGTTGGCATAGTGATGGTTTCATCCCAACCACCACCACTAACGTCATGTAAGCCCATATTCCCCCATGTTGGTTGGTGAATGGAATCATAGAGGAGTGTAACCCAAGCTGTAATACCCTAGATTTTTCAATAAATAAATATTTACGGAATTGCCATTGTGATTTATTTGATATAGATTTAAATGGGTAAGGTGTTGGGCCAATGGTCCAATCAAGACCCAATGGTTGGTAGTTATGTTTACAAGACAAATAAATGGATGAGATGTACTCAAATGGGTCAAGATTTGTAATTGGGTCAAATTTTGATAAATGGGTCAAAGGGATCCAAATGGGACCCAATGTGTAACGCCCGCTCTTTTTCACCGAAATCAGAGTCTATTTTTTTTTCAATGAATAGTGACAAAGGGCGCGGACGTCACGACGCGAGTTAAGTCCAAGCCTCTAAAGCCCCGCCCTTAACTGGCCAACCCTACGTGTGCTGGTGCGGACGTCACTACGCGAGTTAAGTCCGAGCTTCTAAAGCCCGGCCCTTAACTGGCCAACCCTACGTGTGCGTGGAATGAAGTCCATGGAGAATGGTTCACACGCAGAAAGTAAGTACGAGGAATATTGAATTAACTGCAGAAGCTATAATAGAGACTATCCTACAAATTTGAGATAACATGGAAGATACATTCATTTAATTACCAAAATACCTCAACAACATAAAATCCAAAATAAAATCCAAAACATAGCAATTAATCTAAAATATTACATTCCGACGAGCTAAGCTATCAAATACATTTCCAAAGTAAACTTGAATAAACTAAGTAGTCTGTCTCCCCAAGCTCCTAAGCTTGGCTCCCGTCTCGTCCTTCTGTTCCGGCATTTCCTGCGTCATCAGCTAGGATAGAAGTAGGTCATTAGACCACGGGTCCAATAGGACTCCAAGTAGGGCTAGCACATGGATTAGTGATAACAAGCATACAGATAATCATATAATGAAAACTAGAAAGTGAATGCCATGTCATGGGTGTCTTATGTCATGTATCCCACCCATCATCCTTACTATCATGATGCCATATCCCCCTTGACGGAAAAACCTCGTCAAGATATAACTAATCACACTGTATCCCCCTTGACGGTAAGGCCTCGTCAAGGTGTTCCCATGATTATTTCTCTATCGCCCCTACGGAGCATGAATTCCAGTTGTACCTTATGGTACCCCCTTGATGGATGAATCACATCAAGATATCCCCATGTTTGGTTACCGGTCGCCCCGACGGACCATGGTCTCCGGTTATAGCCTATCAGGCTATCCCCATGGCTGCTTCTTGGTCGCCCCGACGGAGCATGGACTCCGGTTTCATTTCATCCTTCCCCTACCATATCCCTCCCATGTCATGCATGAGATGTAGATGCCATATACCATGTAACATATGTAACTCATAGTCATAAAACCCATCTTAAAACAATCCCATGATTATCAAAATAAATCAAAGGAAACCCATCACATAATACTAAATCCAAAACCCATCTTAAAAACAACCACATGATTTCCAAAATAAATTAAAGGAAAACATCACATAATACTTAATCCAAAACCCATCTTAAAACAAACCATATAATTTCCAAAATAATTCAAAGAAACCATCACTCAATCCATGGCTTACAAAAAGGTAGGAATCCTACTGAATACCGACTAGAGTCCTTTCTCACTTCCGTCTGATAATCCGGTCGCAGATCACGCACCGCTTGCGATGTCCGGTACCTTATTATACATATCAATTAGTCCATGTTTTTAACCTTTTAAGTCCATTAATCATACCTTAGTGGGGTTCGGCCATACACCATGGCCGAACCTCACTAACTGGGTTTTGTGGGTCCCATTTAATCTATCAACTATTTTAATCACATAAGTTTAAAAATCAGCCCCCTAGGCTTTATTTAACCTTACATAAGTTTGTTACTTAGAGCCCTCCATGGTCATCTCCCGTGGGGTTCTTCATTTTGGCCATTAATTACGGTTTTGCCACTACCTCTTCTCCATGGTTAATCACTCATTCATCCATGCCTAATTAAGTCCATAATTGATCATAGACTTGGATCCATTCATGACCCATCAATCATGACATAAAAATTATTAAAAATAGCCATTTACTTAATCTAATCCCCATTAATTAATCCATATGCATACACCTTAATATTAGTCCTTAATTGGTTCACAAAATGGGTCCATTGATGTCTCATTAACCATAACATAACAATACTAGAAAATCAGCCATTTAAATATTCGAACCCTCATTCATTTCTCACATACATAATACCAAATTTAATCCATAAGTTTACCCACCAATGGGTCATGGGTTCATCATTCATTGGTGACATTTAAGATCATAAAAAAAAAACATTTACCTTCATCCATGGATTCCCTCATTTAAAAACCCCTTTTAAAATTACCATTATTCATTCATTCAAAACCTTCAAAATCATTAGGCCCTTTGATCAACATTATGTTTATCACTTTGAGTTCATCAACATTACCAACCTTTCCCATTGAAATCACTTAACCACCTTCCATGCTTTTCTTCACTAACATCCCTTTAAAACTTACAAACACTTGACCCTCTTTAAGCCTCCAATACATTAACACCTTACTCCACATTTTCTATCCTTTTAAACCCATTTAAAACCACCATTACATTACCATAGGATTTAAAAACATTCCATCCCTAAAATCTCTCCATGGTTTTATTTTTAAAACATTATTTCCCACACTTAAAAATCCATTTTAAACTATCCCATTCTCAACCATTCCTCCTATTTTTACACCCTTCAAATTTACAACCACATAACCCTAAAAATCACAAATTATCCTCCATAGCTTCCATTCTTTAAAACCCTCATAAATCACCTAAACACCTACCATTTCATCACCATAGGGTTCGGCCATTCACCATGGCCGAAGCCATGGTTCATGATCCATCATTTTGGTACATTTTCTTGAGTCCATTAATGACTCATTTAGTCATGCCATACTTCCCATTCTTTTCATGGTTTCTAAAACACTTAATTCATCAAAGTTTCCCCATGCCTTTTAAGGCTACCAACACCATTCACACCTCCCATGCATTTCCTCATTTAAGCCCCTTTAAAAATTTCCTACATTTAATCACTAGAAACCCTAATAATCCTAATCATTCCTTCCATGAATTTCTTCATTTAACAACCCTTTACAAGTCACCATATTTAATCATTAGCACCTTAAAAAAAAAAACATAAACCATCTTTCCATGATTTTCATTCAAGATCCCTTTAAAAAGAACTACCACATTTAATCAATAAACACTTACAAACCCTAAATCATCCTCCATTCTTTTTCCTCATTAAAACTCTTTAACTTCACTAACATTTATTCATTAACATCTTAAAATCATAAATCCCCCTTCCATGGTTTTGATCTTAAAAACCCCATTTAAGCTTACTTAATTACTCACCATAATTCCTTCCAAAAATCACACACATTTCATGCTTAAATAAATTTCATTACATAATGTCCTTAATGTATTTATTTTTCGTTAACCTAATTTATCCACTTTTCCATCCTTCCATTTGATGGATTTGAGATCCAAGGCCTATGATTATTTGGCCACCATCCAATTTAACAAGAATGGATCCCAAAACTTAAACCCTAAAAATCCAAATCTCTTGTTTAGGAATTACTTACAATCCGACGCCTCCTCCGACTTTCGTCACTCCCGTCGGGTTCCTTGGCCTCCTTTTTTCTTCCTCTCCTTGTTTGATCGGCTAAGATGCTTGATCCATGGTGAAAACACCATAGCTTGGGTCGGCCAAGATGGGGTGTGCTTGAGAGAGGGAGAGGAGGAGATGGTGAGAAAGAAGATCCAAACCTTTGATCTTGGAGTGGTGGGCCTTTGCTTTGAATTTTTTCTTCTCTTTTTAGCTTTCTTTTCTTCTTTCCTCCATGGTTTCTCTTCTTCTTTCTTCTCCTTAGGTGTAAGACGGTTTTGAGAGTGAAAGAGATGAAGTGAGTGACATGAGGATGGAATTTGAGAGATGAGATGAAGTCATCTCCTTTTGATCGGTTAAGATACACTTTACCATTAATTTCTCCCACCAACCCACATAAGATTTTTATCTTGCTTTATGGTGGTGGTTGGGATAACCACCACCCAAGTCCAACGTGTTTGAGCTTTAGTGATAAGGTGAAATGGTTTGGGTCTTCCATTTGACCATTTGACCACCCTTTTTATTAGCTTAATTGATTAATTAATTGGATCATTAGGTTAATTTAATTAATTCTCACTTTAACTTAATTCCATTACTTAAATTACCTTCATACATCCACCCATGGTTGACCAATTCAACCATGGTGGCCGGCCCCACCAATCCTTGGTCCACATGCCACCTCACTTTGTGAGGTGGAGGTGGGTCCCAATTGGCCATGTCACCTTGGTCATATTATCATTAACTTAGGTGATTTAACTTAATCCATTCTAACTAATTGGATCACCATTGGGCCCATGGCCCAATTACATTTTCCTCTTACCCCTTTACCTTAGAGCTTACATTATCTTGACCCATTGGGTCCCAAATGATTATTGGGCCCAATTTGACCATCCTTGGCCCCATTGACCATCATTGACCATTTAAATGATTTTAAATCCAATCCATGGTCCATTGGGCCATACTTGGGCCTTTGTCCATATTTTGATTCATTCACCATTTATTCCATAAAATTTCTAATTTCCACCATTTTAAATAAATAATAACCACATATATATTTATTTACAAATTCCGGACCATTACACAATGGGTCGCGGATGACATGATTAATCATTGATTAAGCTCAAAGTTAATTTGGGTTAAGTTTAATTTAATGTTTGAGTGGGATTGAGATAAATTAAATGATGGAGATGAGTGAGTTGAATTTATTAGTTGAGTTACATTAAAAGGTTGAGTTGAGTAAAGGGATGAGTTAAATTAAGTGCAAGTGGAGTGTTAGTAATTTCAAGTCTTAAAACAATCAAAAACGTTAGCTGCATGATTATTCCATGCATGTAACTCCTAAGATAAAGATAAATGGTAATGGCATTATATGGGAGTTACAAAGGTGAGAAAGGTATTTCAAATTCAAGTGTAATGCACGTTGGAGTTGCATGGGATTGGTATCCCATGCATGTAACTCCTACAAAAGAGATGAATGGATGGCAGTTTGGGAGTTGCAAATGGGGAGGAGTTATGTTTTAAATGTAAACATTTTTACACATTGAAATGGCATGGAGACATAAGGTTGTGCATGAAAGATTAGTCTATGCATAAGAGGAATTTGGATGGTTCAAGGGTTTAATTACAAAAATCGTTGGCATGTAGGAGTTTCATCTCCATGATGAAACTCCCACATGAGTATCTAATGAAAGGTGGCTGTTATGGATTACCCATTTCAAACATGACCGTTGGACACCTTGGGAGTTTTCATCTCAAGGATGAAACTCCAAGGGAAGTATTAAACAAATGAGAGTTACATTTGGAGTTGCATGGGATGGTTATTTCATGCATATAACTCCCAAAGATGGAGCATGAATGGGCTGGCTGTTTATGGAGTTACATAATAGATTATAATATTTCAAATTCAAATGGTTAGGCTACACGTTGGAGGAGGGGAAGAGTTTCATCTTAAGATGAAACCCCCCATTTGGTTTGTTAATGAGAGAAGGAGCTAAGGAGGGGGGTTACACAAATTCAATCAACAAGGGACGTTGGGAGCATGGGGAGGTTTCATTTCATAGATGAAACCCCCATGTAAGCATAAAGGGCATTGGTTAATATGGGAGTTACATGTGAGGTTAACTTGAGGCTGAATTTGATTAGCCAAAAGAAGTCATTTTCCTATCACTACCTCTCTCTCCCTTGGTCGTCCTCCATCTCTCCAAAACCAAGAACAACAATTGGTTACTGATTTGCAATCAATCCTTGGTTGATTTCTTTCACCAAGACAAAAGCACACATTGAGCAAAGGAGTTGGCACCAAGGTTTAAGATCAAAGTTTCCTTTCTCTCTCTCTCTCTCCCTCAAATCCACATCATCTGGCTGTTCCAAGGAGATTACAGTGAGGTTGATCTCAGTTAGGGGAACAAGAGGGAAGAGGGAAGGCTAAGGATCTAAAAGGAGTCAAAGAACCGAAGGAGACGCGGTATTGGTAAGTGCATCATAACCTTTGTTGAATAAAATGGATTAGGGAATGTGATCCGGCCATTGTATGGCCAGATCCATCAATGGTTTAGATCTAAGATTATGTTTAAAAATGGTAAAATATGGAGCATCGGGTTTGGCCTCGTTGGATGGCCGAACCCCATGGAAAAACTTGGTGATTTTTATGGTGTTTGAGAGATAAAATCCATATTATGTAATGAAGGTTTTAAAGGATTTAAAATGGAGATAAGCTTACTGTTTTTGAATAGCTATGGCATGGCTGAACCATGTCAATGTTATGGCTAATTTACTGATTAAAACCATGGACAAATGTTGGAGGGATTACACCAAGGAAACCATTGGGTTCGGCCGTGTATATGGCCTAACCCCATGGACTGTTTTTGATGGCATGTTTGCGTTGAATCATATTGGGAATCTATGATGTGTTTAATACTTTTGATTAAGGAATTACCTAGGCTTAGTTATGGAGTTAATATTAAGTTGATCAACCATGATATAAGATGGAAGGTGGGGATACAAATCAGTTTGGTGAGGTTCGGCCATGTAGTATGGCCGAACCCCACTAATGGTGATTGATACACTTAATGATTGATTTGTATGGTTAAGTGAAAGATTTAAAAGGGACCAAATTAAGATGGTGAGGTTTGGCCATGTGTTATGGCCAAACCCCACTAAAGATGGTTTTATTTTAGGCAATGGAAGTTAGCAAAAATAAGCATTGTTTAGACCAATGGCAAAACTATAAATATAAGATAAATTGTATATGTGAATGGATTGATCAAAAGACTTGAAAAGAGGGGTCCAAAATCAAGTGGTAAGGTTCGGCCATGTTGTATGGCCGAACCCTACCAAACTATGTTTGAGGTGTGAGGTGGTTTAATTATGTTTAAATGGTGTTTAACATAAATTAAACAAAAGGATAGTCTAAATGGCATAATGGTAATTATGGATGAAATGATCAAAGATAAAATGATCATGTGATTGGATAAATGGGCCAAAACCAAAGTGGTAAGGTTCAGCCATAATGTATGGCCGAACCCTACCAAGGCTTATTTGGAGGTTGGTTAAATTGTATGGTGGTATGAAAGAGAGACAAATTGAAAATAGGTGAGGTTCGGGCATGGGGTATGGCCGAACCCCACATAATGGATTTTTGGGACGTAGACTAGGTTGGAATCTTATGGTTAAAAGCTTGACTTGCTGTTATATAAATAGGGCTACGAGATTTGCTTGAACAATGTACAAGTTATAAACAAGAGATGGTTCAAAAGAAGAGCCAAACTAAGTGATCATTGAGTAGGTTTCCTACCTTTTTGTAACCACATATGATATTTGTTGTTTTATGTTGAGTTTGATAAGTTATTTGAATGTAAAGTTATATTTACAAATGGCATGATTGCATAGACATCTCATGCATGGCATGGGATGGCGGTGTTGCAACCGGAGGCCACACTCCGTCGGGGCGTCCGAAAGACCACTGTGAGGTACCTTGATGATGAGAATCCCATCAAGGGGTAACCGGAGGCCACACTCCGTCGAGGCATCCGAAAGACCACTGTGGGTTATCTTGACGATGAGAATCCCGTCAAGTGATGGTTATGTATACTGGTGATGGGTGGGACTCATTACATTTGCATTTACATACATAGCATTGATTTTATATGTTTTTGATGATCATATATTATGATATATGCATGTTTTTATATCCTAACCTTGTGGTAGCCCTATTCGAAAACACGGGCGTGTTGATCTAACGCCTTAATTCTATCCTTAGAGGATAATGCAGGAAAAGGAAGGAGAAAGAGAAGGTCGATGACCAGGAGGGGAGCCAAGTTTAAAAGCGTAAGCGCTTAAATAATGATTGGAATGAAATTCTATTTACTGTTGTTTGGATAAACATTTACGGATTTGTAATAGTTAGTGCTTTGTTAAGTTTTGTGAATGGTTTGATGATGAATATTTGGTTCAAGTAATATATAAAGGAGGATTGGTACTTGCTATCCATTCAATATAATTCCGCATTGAGTTAGTATTATTCCGCATGATTTATTTGTTTCCATGTGTGGATCAATTCTTATGGACTTAGTCCATACACACATGGGCTTGGCCAGTTAAGGGTCGGATTTTAGATGTTCGAACTTAGCTCGCGTCGTGATACTCCGCCTTGATCACTTGAGTATTTATTAAAAAAAAAAAACTCTGATAATTAGAGTGAAAAGGGCGGGGTGTTACACAAGCAACCAAGATGAGATGGAAAAGTCTAAGGTTCCCATCCCATTTCTCCATCTCATTCTCATCTCACTCCCTCCCTCTCTCCCAAAACCATCCCCTCCCTCTCCCAAGGAAAACACCAAGAAGAAGAAGAGAAAAGGACTTAGAAAAAGAAGAGGAAAACTCAAGCATTGGCCGACCACTCCTTGAGACCAAGGAGATTTAGAAGATTTTTCCCATCCTCTCCTCCCCTCCCTCTCTCGAACCCCATGGAAGCTGATTAAGTAATTTTAATGGGGTTTTAAGGGTGAAGAACATGAAAGGGTTTTAATGATTTAAGAGTTTTAAATGGTGATGTATTAGTGATTTTTATGAGTGAAAATAATGGATGAAGGTTAATGTTTTTAATGGTCTTAAACTTGCTAAATAAAGACGAGCCATGGACCCTGGGTTCGGCCATGTTGTATGGCCGAACCCCATGGAGAGATTTTGGTGGATTTAAATGTATTTGGATCATGGAGTTAATGAGGAAATGTTAGTGGTATTAATGGACCTTAAATGTAGTTAATGTTGACCAAAAGTAATGATTTAAATGTATGATGGAATTCCCCCATGAAGGAACCTTGTACTAGATCTAAAATGCAACAAGAGACCCAAGAAAAGAGTGAGGAAAAGACATCATGGGTTCGGCCATGGTGTATGGCCGAACCCATGACCCATTTGTGAGCTATTTGATGGGCCAAGTTTGGAGCTATGTATGTGTATTAGATGAATGGGAATTAAGTTAAGTTAATGGCTGATTTTCAATGATTTTATGTCATGGTTGGTGAATCATCAATGGACCCATACTTATGGATCAGTTATGGACATAAATGTACATGGATGGAAGAAGTGTTTAGCCATGGAAGAAGAGTGGCAAAATCGTAATTATGGCCAAAAATGAAGAACCATGGGTTCGGCCATGGTGCATGGCCGAACCCCATGGAGGTTAGTCATGGACTTAGGTACTTTTATGATAACCTTATGTGTGGTTAATAAAGCGTAGGGTTGCTGGATTTTAGACTCATATAATTAAAATGACCAATGGATTAAATGAGACCCAAAATACCTAGTTAGTGAGGTTCGGCCATGGTGTATGGTCGAACCCAACTAAGGCATGTGTTAGGGACTTAGGCATGGTTAAAACATGGGCTGATTTATTAATGTGCAATAAGGTAATGGGGTATCGCAAGCGGTGCGTGATTGGTGACCGAATTCTTGGACGGAAACGTAAAGGAACGATAGTTGGTATTTGGTAGGACTCCTACCTTATTGTAAGCCATGGATTATGTGTTTATGCATGTTTTACTTGATTTATTTTGGTAATCAAAAAATATGTTTTAAGATGGGATTTAAATGTTATGGTTTGAATTATTATTATATGGCATATTGCATTTACATCTCATGCATAGCATGGGAGGGATGAAATGAAATCGGAGTCCATGCTCCGTCGAGGCGACCGATAAACATATATGGGGTTACTATGTGTTTATGATTATCTTGATGAGGCTATCCAAACAAGAAGGTTACTATGTGTTTATGATTATCTTGATGAGGCTATCCAAACAGAAAGGTTACCATGTGTTTATGATTATCTTGATGAGGCTATCCAAACAGGAAGGTTACTATGTGTTTATGATTATCTTGATGAGGCTATTCAAACAAGAGGATTACTATGTGTTTATAATTATCTTGATAGGCTTTTCCATCAAGAGGGACATCGTATGATGGTGATATGGATGATGGGTGGGACTCATGGCATATGACACCCATTGCATGGCATTGTATTTAATTGCATGGTTTTGATACACTATTACCTATGTGTTTTGTTATCACTAATCCATGTGTTGGCCCTACTCGGAGTACCTACAAGGCGCGTTGTCTAACGCCCTACTTCCACCTTAGATGATGACGCAAGAAATGGAGGAGATGAAAGAAGTGACCGGAGCCAAGGGTAGGAGCTTGGAGGAGCGAGATAGCTTACTTATTTAAGTTTATTTCATGGTTATGTAATTTGAGTAGCTTAGCTTGTTGGACTGTAATAACTTAGACTATTGCTATGGTTTGGACTTTTATTTTGGACATTATGATTTTTGAGATATTTTAGTAATTTAAGTGATGTAACTTCCTTGCTATCTAAAAATTGGTAGGATAAACTCTATTATAATTCCGCATTAAGTTATAATTCCGCGATCTTACTTTCTACGTGTGAACCGTTCTTCGTGGACTTAGTTCCACACACACGTAGGGTTGGCCAGTTAAGGACCGGGCTTTGGAAGCTCGGATTTAACTCGCGGCATGACGTCCCGCGCCCTTGGTCACTCTTTAATTCAAAAAAAAAATTATATATATATATATATATATATATATATATATATATATATATATATATATATATATATACTCTGATTTCTAAGCTAAAGTGTAGTGAAAAGGGGCAAGCGTTACAGTTCGGCCTTAGTGCATGGCTGAACCACATGGAAAGATTTGAGTTATTTGTTGTTTTTAAGAAAGAAAACCATAGAGATTGTTAATTAAGTGTTTGGTGTAAATGTTACGTGATTTGAAGGGATTAAAGGGCTGAATCATAATTGCAACATGGCTAATTTGATTGGATAAAAAAGAATGGAAAAGAAAGGGGTGAGGTTCGGCCATGGTGTATGGCCGAACCCCATCAATTATATTTATGTTTTTAATTGATTTTATGGATGGTAATTGGTTAACGTTATTATTGAATTTTTAATTGAATCTAAACTAATGGCCAAGATCATGAACCATAGGGTTCGGCCATGGTGTATGGCCGAACCCCATGGGGTAGATTTGGAATGGTAGATGGGTTTGGATGGCTAAATTAGAAAGCTTCTAATTAAGGAAAGGAGTTGCTAAATTGGAAAGCACTCGAATTATGGAAAGGAGGTTTCTAATCTAAGAAACTATCCAATTATGGAAAGGGGAGTCTAAATATGGAAGGAGTTGCTAAATTGGAAAGCACTCCAATTATGGAAAGGAGTAGGCTATACATGGAAACAATCTAATTATGGAAGGGTTTACTTAATTTGGAAACCTTCCATTTATGGAAGGAGGTTGCTTATTAAGTAAGTTTCTAAATATGGAAAGAAGAGTTTAAAGGGGGAAAAGTTTCTATTCTTGGAAGTGGATATTGGAATAAGAATGTACCTATTTATAGACCATGAAAGATGATTATGGAAACCTTCCAAATGTGGAAGGGTGGATATTATTTATGGAAACTTAGGCATCATGGGTTCGGCCATGTGTATGGCCGAACCCCATGAATCAAATTATGGGCTATGTTTAATCAATTATATTTTACTGTTGCAATGATCGGATATTGGTTATGTAAGCCATGGATGGCATGTTTGTAAATGTGTGAGAATATTGGACATTGGGTTCGGCCATGGTGTATGGCCGAACCCCATGAATTATTTTATGCACTATGTGTTTTGGATTACAAGAAACATGTATGGATGATTTGGAACCTAAGCAAAGAAAAAGGGCTATGGTTATGGACAATGGCATTTTCGTAAATAAGTATGAAAAATGGTAAGCCATGGGTTCGGCCATGGTGTATGTCCAAACCCCATGGGGTTTTGTTTATGGACTTAGAACCTTGTAATCAAGTGGGACTTGGCGTTAATTTATCATTATATTATAAGGTAATGGGATCTCGCAAGCGGTGCGTGATCGGTGATCGATTCTTGGACTGAAACACAAGGACTCGTGAGCGGTCTTGGTCGGATTCCACCTCTTTGAAACCATGGAATTGTGTACACTTGTTTTATCTTATGTTTTGATGAAATCTATGTTTCAAAGGATATGCTTTATTGAATTTCAAATGCTATGTTTAGATTATTAAATAGCATGAATTGATTATGTTTCAAAAGGGTGATTTTAAATGCTATGTTTATGTTATTAAAATAGCATGTGTTTCATGGGCATCTCATGGATGGCATGGGGTGGAGGATTTATAACCGGAGGGGTCACACTCCGTCGCGTCGTCCGAAAAACCTATGTGCAGTACCTTGATGTGATTTCCATCAAGAAGAATACGGAGGGTCCACACTTCGCCAGGGCGTCCAGAAGACCTATGTGGTGAGTACTTTTATGTACATGTGATGGGTGGGACTCATTGCATATTTGTCATCATTGCATGGCATGGATTTTACCTGGTTTTATATATTATGTTATAATATATGTTTTGCATTAACCATGTGTTAGCCGTAACTAGAATACCTACTGGGCGTAGTTCTAACGCTCTACTTCTACCCTAGTTGATGATACAGGTAATCAGCGGAACGATGAACGTAAGACGGACAAGGCATAGGAGCTTGGAAGACTTATTTTACATGTTTTGAATAAAGTTACTCATGAACTTGTATTTGAGTATTCAGATTTCGGAATGTAATAACTTAGATGGTCGGATGATTTATTGAATAATTATGATGTTTTAATTATGGATAAGGACTTGATGTACTTTGCTATCTGAATGGAATAGAACTTGGTTCTATTATGATTCCGCATTTTGATGTTATGATTCCGCAGATTATGATTTTATTCCGCAAGTCGATATTGTTATGTGTGAACCATTTTTCATGGACTTGATCCATGCACACACAGGGTTGGCCAGTTAAGGGTCGGACTTTGGAAGTTCGGACTTAACTCGCGTCGTGAAGTCCCGCGCTCTATCACTTTACTCTGTTATATAAAAAAAAATTATACTCTAAATTTACGAGGAAAAACGAGTGAAAAAGGGTGGGGCGTTACAATTGGTATTAGAGCGAACCCGAAACATGAATCTCTCGGAGTAAATTAATCCGGTCTCGTGCATTAATTTACTTCGTTGGACTCAAACGGATGATAGCAAAGGAAGTACAGTCAAAATAATCGGATTATCAAACATAGCGACGTAGGATGTATTTCCCCAGAAAGAAAACAAAATCAAGAGTGAATATTTGGAAATTTTCCCCAACAGGTAGGAAATACAAAATTTTGTTTATGTAAACTAAGTAAAAAATGGCTCCAAAGGGAAAGTTAGTGAGAAATACTCGACAAAACCAAAAGGGGGGTGATGAGGAGGAACGACATTCTCATCGTGAGGAGGAACAATCTAACCATGAAAAGGAATAACACTTCTATCGTGAGGAAGAACAATCTCACCACGAGAGGGAAGAAAGCAGCGTGAACATACCAGTGGTACCTCCTAAATTGCAAAATCTGGTTCAAGCGGTGGTTACTTCAATGCTCCAACAACATCTAAATGAGAATGGAACCGCCAATGGGAACAATGACAGGAGTATGGTCAGGGACTTCCAGCAACAGTGCCCTCCTTACTTCAAGGGAAGAGAAGGGGCTGTTGGAGCGGAAAACTGGCTGAAAAAGATTTCACAGATCCTGACTTTGTTGAATATCACGAATCATGCTCACAAGATTTTACAGGCCACATCACAGCTGATTGATGATGCTAGTAAATGGTGGGAGGTGATAGAGAAGCAGCGAGCACTTCTTCCAGAAGGAGAAAGGACTGCTATGACTTGGGAGCAGTTCTCAGCTACCTTCCTGGAACATTATTTTCCTGAGGAGGAGAAGGAGCGCCAGACCCAGGCTTTTCTATCTTTGGTACAGGGTACCATGACGGTGGCAGAGTACCAACAGGAGTTTCTCAGTTTATCTGTGTATGCATTCTATATGGTGGATACTGAGCATCGAAGGGCACGAAAGTTTGAGCGGGACCTTCGGCCTAGCATAAGGGCCAAAGTAACTATATTCAAGGCACCCACATTGGCAGAAGTGGTCAGCAGGGCCACTATAGCAGAGTAGGAATTGGCTGAGTTGACGCGGTTTGACACTCGCCGAGCTCAGAGTGGGAGGGGTACATTCCAACCCAACAAGAGGTTCCGACCAAACTCTAGCAGACCCGCACCATCTACCGGGTCAACAGGGGGCTTTCGTCCCAATCATCCCTCCCCATTTGCATCAGTCACTCAGGCTCCTAGAGGAGGGAACAATTGCTTTCATTGTGATCAGCCTGGCCATTTTAAGAGGGAATGTCCACAACTTAACAAACCCTCTAATACCAGGGGCTCATCTTGTCCACCAGTTAGGGCAGCTAATTCACGTGGAGGCAGAGCAGTTAATCAGGCGGGGCAGCCACGTACAGGATCTGGACGGGTATTCACCTTAGCACCACCAGCAGCAGAGGATCATTCAGTGATTCAAGGTATGGCAGTAGTGAGTAGTTCCTACGCCTCTATAATATTTGATTCGGGAGCATCACATTCTTTCATATCTGCTGTATTTATAGCTGCTACTGGTACATTGGTACAAAAACTGTCCACATCATTCACTATTGTATCCCCCGTCGGAGACACATCATTGGGACTTATACGCACAGCAGTGAATACGGAGCTTGCTGGACTCAGATTTGAGGTCAATTATTTGGTGCTCGATATGTCAGAATATGATATTATTTTCGGCATGGATTGGTTGGCTAGTTTTAAGGCCAACATTGATTGTTATCGTCGCAGGGTGACATTTTTGTCGCCCGAGGGAAACCAACATGTGGTGCGTGCCGATAAACAAAGCAGACTGCATGAAGGGTTGAATCATCTGGTATTGAACATTATCAAAATCAACAAGTGTAATAGCCCGAATTTTCGAAGCAATATATATTGGACATTTAATTATTTTAATTTGGAATTTGATGTGATGAAAATGCCAAATGGATCAACTTTGGGACAAGGGTCCAAGAATGGCCCAATTGGGCCACAAATTGGATGAAATCCATTCAATGGGTCAATGAGAAGTAATTGGGTCAAAGATAGTCAATTTGAGTCAAAGTGAGCCCGATCACTATGTGGGACCCAATGGATCAAAATTGGTCCAAACCCTAAGGTAAAGGGGTAGAAAATAATCGGTTGGGCCGTGGGCCCAATGGTGGGCCAATTAATTTAAAAAGGGTAATTTGGAATTAAAACCCCTAAGTTAGTAATGAAATGAAATGGTATGACCAAATGGGGCCCACCTCCACCTCACCAATTGAGGTGGCGTGTGGACCAAGGAAAAAGTGGGACCAACCATCATGGTTGACTTGGTCAACCATGGATAAATTTAAGAATGACTAAGGTGGATTAAGGTAGATTAAATTGATTAAAATTATTGTAAAATTACCTAAGTTAAAATTAATGGAATTAAAATAACATGGCCAAGTGGGGCCCACCTCCACCTCATCAAGTGAGGTGGCGGGTGGGGTAGGTATATGTGGGGGCCATCCACCATGGTTGGCTTGGTCAACCATGGGTAGATTTATTAGATAGATAATTTGATGGAATTAAATTGGATAGAAATTAATTAACCTAAGTGAGGACTTAACTTAATTAATTAGGTTGATTAATTAGGGTCAACATAAACAAGTCAAAGAGGACATGGGAGCCATGCTTGGTGGTTGGGTCTCAACCACCACCACCAAGGTCAAGGGAGCCCATACTTTGGTTGGTGGAGACATGATGGAGGGGTATGGTCCAAGTAAGACCAAAGATGAGATGGGTTTTCCATCTCATCCCTCTCATTTCACTCTCCCTCTCTTCACACGCAAAAACCGTCCCTCCATCTATCAAGAGAAGAAAAGAAGAAAATAAGAAGACTTAGAGGAAAAGAAGAGAAGAAAAAGGAAGACCAAGTGTTGATCAACCATCACCACCTCAAGATCAAAGGCTAAGATTTTGCTTTCCATCACCTTCCCCTCTCCATCCCTCTCAAACAAACTCACTCAATATTGGCCGATCCTAAGCTTGGAGGGCCACACCATTGATCAAGCTCATCTTGGCCGATCATCAAGAAGAGAAACAAGGAGAAAGAGCTAAGGAAAGCAAAGAAGAAAGAAGGACCGGAGGAGTCGTCGGTGCAGTAAGAATTTCTTAAACAATAGTTTATATTTTTAAAGATAGGATATGGAATCCATTTCTTAGACCAAATATGGCCAAAAATGTTGTGGGCCATGGATCTAAGATCCATCAAAAGATAAGATAAGAAATGGATAAAAATCGAGGAATGGATTAAGAAATGGAGGAATGGAATTTTTAAATGGAATTTTTAAGTCTTTATTAAGCATAGGAAAATGGAAATTTTGATGGATTGGATGGACCTTAGGGTTCGGCCATGTAGCATGGCCGAACCCCATGGTAAATGGTGATGAATTTATTAAGATGTTAAGGTTTAAAATTTTGGAGAATGGTTAATGAGATTTAGATTTTTAAATGAGAAAACATTAGTATTTATGATTTTAAATAATGGAAGGCATGGGGATGATCCAAAATTTTTGGATCTCTAAGGTTGTATTAAAGCATGGAGAGTATGGAAGTTTTAATGAATGGATGGACCATAGGGTTCGGGCATGTAGCATGGCCGAACCCCATGGTAAATAGGGATGATTTTAATTTGGATTTTTAAGGTTTAAAACTATGTTAGATGTTAATGTTTTTTTTTTTTTAAAAAAAAATGGATGAACGCTAGTGATTATAAAGAGGATTTTAAATGAGGAAGTTTCATGAAGATATGAATGGTTTTTCATGGCCTTGAAAAGGCATAGATTGGAATGAACCATGAACCATGGGTTCAGCCATGGGTATGGCCGAACCCTATGGTGTGAATTAGTGATTTTGATGAAGGTAAAAAGAATGGAAAATTTTGGAGAGAGATGATAAATTTAAATGGATTTATTGAGTCTAGAATGTGATGTTTAGATGGAATGAAAATGGTGATGATTTAGTGATTTTAAAATGGATTATGTTTGGGACAAAACATGAGTCTTTGAAAATGGCATCCAAAAGGTGAACCCTAGGGTGGTGATTAGTGGTTTTAATAAATGGAAAATGATGCAGAAGAATGCTAGATTTTAATGGATTTCTAAAAATGATATGTGAGGTTTTAAATGGGATGAAAATGGGGACTTAAATGGATAATTTAAATTCATTGGAGATTGGATTAAAAGGAGTAAAATGGACCCAAGAAAATGAAGATAGGGTACCATGGGTTCGGCCATGGTGTATGGCCGAACCCATGATCCCTTTGTGGGCCACCTTGAGGGCCAAATGTGAAAGGA
Organism: Chimonanthus salicifolius; assembly: GCA_013350335.1. NCBI lineage: Eukaryota > Viridiplantae > Streptophyta > Magnoliopsida > Laurales > Calycanthaceae > Chimonanthus > Chimonanthus salicifolius. The sequence continues at coordinate 26,335,090 of CM023538.1, read as the reverse complement.
CATATGGAGTTAAATGTTTTTCAAAATTAAACAATAGGTGGCTGATTTTGGATATGTTATGGAATTATAAATGGGTCTAAGTTATGGATGAAATTTAGACTTAAAATAGACATAAGTGGGTGAATGATTAATCATAGAGGAGAGAGTGGCAAAATGGTAATTATTAGCCACTTTGAAGAACCATGTGCCGAACCCTATGTGGATGAGACATGAAATCGAATACATTATGAATGATTAATGGGAACGGATAGTTGCTGCGTTTAGGTTCGCAAAGTTGAGTATTTAAATGGCCAAAGAAATTGGATTTATGTATGTGTTTTAACCAATGGATAATGGGCTAAATTAAGGGCTGATTTTTTATAAAATGGTAACATAATTAATGGCCATTAATGGGTCTAAGTAGATGGATCAATTATGAATTTAATCATGGATAACGTATGGACTAATTCGGCAAATGTAAATAAGGTATCGGACGTCGCAAACGGTACGCGATCGACGACCGGATTATCGAGTGGAAAACGTAACGGAACGCGACACGGTATTCGGTAGGATTCCTACCTTTTTGTAAGCGATGGATATGTGATGGTGTTTTAAATTATTTTGATTTGGCTTATGATGGATTTATGATTATGTTTTATTCTTATGATGAGTTTTAAGCTATGAATCTTATGGATTATATTTTTATATTATGCATTATATGGCTATGTATTGTATATCAAAATTATGATTTATCTATATACTACATAGCATAATGCACGTACATCTCATGCATGGCATGGGCAGGAAAATAATGAAACCGGAGTCCATGCTCCGTCGGGGCGACCGAGAATCAGACATGGGGATAGCCTGAGGGCTATGACCGGAGTCCATGCTCCGTCGGGGCGACCGAGAATCACACATGGGGATAGTTCGATAACAGGAGTCGATGCTCCGTCGGGCGACCGAGAAGCAAACATGGAGAACAATATATTGTATGATCATACGGATGATGGGTGGGACACATGACATAAGCACCCATGGCATAGCATTCATCACATGCTTATTTTGTTGTATTTTTATTGTATCGGTATGTGTGTATCACTAATCCATGTGCTAGCCCTACTCGGAGTCCTACTGGGCGAGTTGACTAACGCCCTACTTCTACCCTACCTGATGATGCAGGAGAGGCAGGAAGCGGTGGACATACTGGAGGCCAAGCTTAGGAGCTTGGAAAGCGCAGTCATAGTTTATTTTAAGTTTACATTTTGGTGATGTAATTTTAAGTAACTTAGCTTGTCGGCTTGTATAAATTTATATTTCTTGTGATGGTTTGGACTTTAAATATGGACGATTATATTTTGTGATATAAATATGAACATAGGGGCATTTTAGTAATTCAATGTTGTATCTTCCCTTCTATCTAAAAAACCGTTAGGATAGACTCTATTATCATGTCCCGCAATGATTATAATCTGCGAGCTTACTTCCTACGCGTGAACCATTCTCGTGGACTTAGTTCCGCGCACGCGTGGGGTTGGCCAGTTAAGGGTCGGGTTTTAGAAGCTCGGACTTAACTCGTGTCGTGGCGTCCGCGCCCTCTCTCACTCTTCTATTTCAAAAAAAAAAAAAAATAGACTCTGATTTTCGGAAAGCGGGTGAAAAAGGACCGGGCGTTACAACAAGACATCGGTGGTTGAACTTCCTGAAATAGTAAAGGACTATGCGGACGTCTTTCCAAAGGAACTCCCTGGTTTGCCTCCCATGAGGGAGATGAATTTTGAAATCAAGCTGTATCCTAGCACTGCACCAGTGTCATTACCACATTACCGGATGGCACCAGCAGGGATGTCCGAGTTAAAGAAGCAGATTGATGAACTGCTCAGATTGGGGTGCATTCGGAACAGTACGTCGGCTTGGGGAGCTCCAGTATTATTTGTGAAGAAAAAGCAGGCTTCACTCCATATGTGTGTGGATTATCGAAAACTGAACTAGTTGACGGTCGGACACAAGTACCTTTTACCCAGGATCGAGGACTAATTTGATCAACTTAAAGGTTCCAGTCATTTTTCTAAGATTGACTTGATGTTCGGATATCACCAAATCCGGGTTAGGGAGGAGGACATAGAGAAGACAGCCTTCAGAATGCGGTATGGGTTATATGAGTTTGTAGTCATGCCGTTTGGACTCACCAATGCACCGGCTATGTTCATGGATCTTATGAACAGGATCTTCCGTCCCTATTTGGACCAATTTGTTATTGTATTCATTGATGATATTTTGATTTACTCTAAGACTCAGAAGGAACATGCTGAGCACCTGATAATAGTTCTGGACACTTTGAAGAAGAACCAGTTATATGCTAAAGCTAGTAAATGTGAATTTTGGCTATCTGAGGTCAACTTTTTGGGACATGTTATATCAGAAAAATATATAGCCGTAGACCCGGCTAAGATAGCGGCAGTAAGAGACTGGAAAGCTCCAAAGAATGTAACCGAGATCCGTAGTTTTTTGGGATTGGCGGGTTATTACAAGAAATTTATCATGGACTTCTCAAAAATTGCATCTCCATTGACTCAACTCACTCAGAAAGGAGTCAAATATGAGTGGTCAGAATTGTGCAATCAGAGATTTGAGGAGCTGAAGACAAGACTTACCACTGCTCCTATTCTAGTTTTGCCAGTAAGTGGCAAGTGTTATGAGGTACAATGCGATGCTTCAGGAGAAGGACTAGGGTGTACACTCAGTCAAAGTAATAGTGTGGTGGCCTATGGCTCAAGACAAATGAAAATTCATGAATGTCTTTATCCTACACACGATCTGGAACTAGCCGCAGTGGTCTTCGCTCTCAAAAGTTGGAGACATTATCTTTATGGCGAGAAATATGAAGTGTTTTCCGATCATAAGAGCTTGAAGTACTCGTCTGATCAGAAAGAGCTCAACTTAAGGTAGCGCAGATGGATGGAATATCTGACGGATTATGAGTTCGCACTTCGTTATCACCCTGGCAAGGCAAACAAGGTGGCAGATGCCCTCAGCCGTTTATCACATGCATCAGTGGCATGTCTGATCAGGACGGAATGGGAGTTGCTGAGTACCATTCGTGAATTTAAACTTTGCCTCAATAACCATGGGACTATTTACAATATGATCATACGGTCCAACATGGTTACCAAGATTGAACAGGAACAGCGGACAAACTTGGTGGTGGAGGAGATTTGGGCTAAGATGTCTACTGGTGAAGCTATACCGGAATGGGAGTTACGACCAGGACAGGGTCTTCTATTCCGAGGAAGGATTTATGTACCTAAGAGCTACAGAAAAGAGTTATTGGTTGAGGCACACCAGACCAAACACTCTATTCATCTAGGCAGCACTAAGATGTATCACGACCTGAAGAGACATTATTGGTGGCACGGACTCAAAAGAGATGTGGCAGAATTTGTAGCACATTGCTTAACTTGTCAACAGGTTAAGACGGAACATCAGAAGCCACCAGGGTTACTCAAACCCTTACCAGTGCCGGAATGGAAATGGGAGCACATCTCCATGGATTTTGTTACAGGGTTGCCAAGATCTTCAAAGGGCAACGATGCGATATGGGTTGTGATAGACCGACTGACCAAGTCTGCACATTTTCTTCCTATTAGGATGACAGATTTGTAATGCCCGCCCCTTTTCACCATAATCAGAGTCTATATTTTTTTTTTTTAAAGTGACAAAGGACGTGGACGTCATGACGCGAGTTAAGTCCGAGCTTCTAAAGCCCGGCCCTTAACTGGCCAACCCTACGTGTGCGTGGAATGAAATCCACGGAGAACGGTTCACACATAGAAGTAAGCATCGAGGAACATTTAAACCAATGGCGGAAAATTTTTAAAAGAGTCTAACCTACAAATTATTAGATAGCAGGGAAGTTACATTCATTCAATCACTAAACATCCTTAAAATCATAATGTCCAATGTAATTTCCAAAACATGGCAAGTAATCTAAATTATTACAATTCCGACAAGTTAAGCTATTTCAAATACACATTTCCCAAAATAAACTTAAATAAAATAATTAGTCCGCCTTCCCAAGCTCTTAAGCTTGGCTCCCGTCCCGTCCTTCTGCCCCGGCATTTCCTGCGTCATCAACTAGGGTAGAAGTAGGGCGTTAGACCACGCGCCCAGTAGGACTCCGAGTAGGGCTAGTACATGGATTAGTAATAACAACCATGCAGATAATATTATAATAAAACTATGCACTTTGGGCTATGCCATGCAATGGGTGTTCTATGTCATGAATCCCACCCATCAATCTCATCCTCATTGCACAATGTCCCTTTTTTCAACCATACATAGTGTTCCAAATAAAATCCATACCATCATCGTGCCATGACCCTCTTGATGGAAAAGCCTCATCAAGATGTGATCCACACTAGGCATCCCCCCTTGATTAAAGAACCATCATCAATGTATACCCATAAATCCAACATCACCCTTGATGGAAAACCATCATCAAGGTATCATAATTACAAGAGTTCCCCCTTGATGGCAAAGCCTCATCAAGGTATAATAATACATATGTGAAATGCCCCGATGCTTGTTTATTGGTCGCCCCGACGGAGAATGGACTCCAGTTTCATTTCATCTTTCCCCTGTCATATCCCTCCCATGCCATGCATGAGATGTAGATGCCATATGCCATGTAATATATGTAATTCAATAGTAATAAAACCCATCTTAAAACAATTACTTGATGACCAAATAAATCAAAGGGAAACCATCCCATAATTTTTAATCCAAAACCCATCTTAAGGCATTCACATGATTTCCAAAATAATTTAAAGGAAAACATCACAAGATGCATAATCCAAAACTCATCTTAAAGACAATCACATGCTTTCCAAAATAAATTAAAGAAAACATCACCCAATTCATGGCTTACAAAAATGTAGAAATCCTACCGAATACCGACTCGCGTCCTTTTACGTTTTCCGTTCGATAAACCCGGTCGCCGATCGCGCACCGCCTGCGATGTCCAGTACCTTATTACAGATTAATCATTAGTCCATGTTTTACCCATTTCTAAGCCCATATGAAAAACCGGTCACTATTTAGGTTTTGTGGGTCCCATGTCATCTATTAAACCTTTTAATCCAATAAATCTTAAAATTCGGCCACCCTAGGCTTTATTAATCACTTATAAGGTTATTACATTAGATCCCCTAAGTCCATGATCAATTTCCATGGAATTCTTGAATTTGGCCACTAATTACGGTTTTGCCACTACCTCATTTTTCATGCTTAATCACTCATTTATCCATGCATGATTAAGTCCATAATTGATCATAAACTTAGATCCCCAACTTAGGTCCATTAATGACCCATTGAACCATGTCACATAGCCATTAAAATTAACCATTTAATTAATCCAACCCCCCATTAACTAATAACATACCTATATCCTTCATTAGCCCATAAAAATTGACCTTCCATTAAATCATTACTCTTAGTCATACCTTGAGTCCATAATTGATTCCTCTACCACATTACAAGATCACTTACCTCAACCATCTTATTGACCTAATTCCATTAATTTAAACTTATACATACACATTTAACTTTAGACCCATTAATGATCTAAAATTTGGGTCATGGGTTCGGCCATACACCATGGCCGAACCCATGATGTTTCTTTCTCCATTTTTCTTGGATCCATTCATAACATTTTAGATCCACCAATAATCCTTTCTTGAGGGGTTTAAATCATGCATCTAAACCATATTCTCTCATTCATTTCATTGCTCCAAAATACCTACATTCACCAAAATATTAAACCCATCTTTTCTATCCTTTAAACTCATTATTTGATCACCATTTCATCACTATAGGGTTCGGCCATTCACCATGGCCGAACCCATGGTTCATGGTCCAATATTTCTTTATGCCATTTTAGACCATTAACTTAGCCACATTAAGTGGTACATATAATTGGGTCATGGGTCCGGCCATATACCATGGCCGAACCCATGATGTTAATTTCCTTATTCCTCTTGAATCTTTTCCCATATTTTTGATCCCCATCTTAGATCCCTTAATGCCCTACACTTCATGTTATAGGATCATTAAAATCAGCCCATCTTAATCAACATTAGGCTCACATTGGTCCATCAACACTACCAACATTTCCCCATTTATTTCTCCATAATTCACAATCATCAAATCCACCATTGATCACCATAGGGTTCGGCCATACACCATGGCCGAACCCATGGTTCATGATCCATCATTTTCTATGCCTCTTGAGGCCACAAAAATTATTCCCACACTCCATGATTTTTCCTTATTTAAACCCCTTTAATTTTTCCAACATTTACCATTTACAACCCTAAAAATTCATTAGCTACCTTCATTATCTTCCATCCCTTAAAATCCTAACCAATTACGTCCAATACCAAATCACCCACCATGGGGTTCGGCCATACTAAATGGCCGAACCCTATGGCCCATGATTTATTCCAATTACCTACTTCCATGCTCAATTTAATCAATTACACCATACATTTAATACTTTTACTTATTTCTTTTGCCTAACCCTAATTCACCCATTTACGGTTTTCTCCATCTTCCACCCTTCCATTTGATGGATTTACATTCCATAGCATAGAATTATCTAACCACCATTAAGTTCACAAAAATAAATTCCAATTCTTAAACCCTAAAAATCCAAAATTTCTTGTTTAAGAAACTACTCACCATCCGCCATCTCCTCCGACTTCCGCCGCTCCCGTCGGTTTCCTTAGCCTCCTCCCTCCTTTCTCTTGATCTTTGATAGGTCAAGATCTTTAATCAACGGTGGCAACCCCCAACCTTAGGATCGGCCAAAGTAGAGCTTAAATTGAGAGAGGGAAAGGGAGAGATGATGAAAGGGGAGGTGATAACCTTAATCTTAGAGTGATCTCCCTCCAAATTCCACTTCTTTCTTCTCTCCTTGAGCTCCTCTCTTTTCTTTATTTCTCTCCTTCACTTAGACATGGGACGGCAATGGAAGAGTGGGAGGAATGGAGTTGGTGAAAAAAATGGGAATGAAAGAACCAACAAGGCTTATCTCCATTTTTTTTTAACTTACATTAATGATTTTCACCAACCTTAAGATATTTTTAAGATCTTTTATTTGCTTTATGGTGGTGGTTATCTAAACCACCACCAAGCCCAACGTGTTTCACACTTGAGGTTGGAATGAGGTGGGTTTTCACCTCTTGGCCCCACTTTGACCACTTTTAACCACCACTTTAAATAATTTAATTATTTAATTAATTAAATAATTACCTTAGGTTAATCCATTTGTAGTTAACCTGGCTCCATTACTCCACCCATGGTTGACCAAATCAACCATGGTGGCTGGCCCCACCAAACCTTGTCCCACACGCCGCCTCACTTGATGAGGTGGAGGTGGGTCCCAGAGGTTCAAAACATCTCACACAAATAGTTCCGGATGAGAGGCTCTCAGCATATCCTCCAACGTCTGTATTGTCCTTTCCGACTGTCCATCAGTATGTGGGCGGAACACTGTGTTGGTCAACACGTCAGTCCCTATAACCGATTGCACGCTCTGCCATACTCTGTTAGTGAATCGGCCATCTCTGTCGGACACAACAGTCCGGGGTACACCAGGTAGTCTGATAATATTTCAGATGTACCGTCGACTCATATTGCATCGTTGCCCCTTGATGACCTTAGTAGCCCTGTTACAAAATCCATGGCTACATGTTCCCATCTCCACTCCGGCACTGGTAAGGGTTTGAGTAACCCCGGTGGCTCCTGATGCCCCCACCTTAACCTGCTGACAAGTTAGTGCAGCGAGTAACAAACTCTGCCACATTTCTCTTAAGTCCATGCCACCATTAGTGCCTCTTAAGATCCTTGCACATCTTAGCGCTGTCCGGATGGGTAGAGATCTTGGTTTGGTGTGCCTCAACCAACAACTCCCTTCCGCATCTCTTAGGTACCTACGTCCTACCTCGGAACACAAGACCCTATCCCGGTCGTAACTCAAATTCCGATACTACCTCACATGTAGATATCTTGGTCCAAGTCTCCTCCATTTCTGGGTCTATTCGTTGTTCCCGTTTAATTGTGTCAAGTACCTCTTACTCACATCAACACCACTCATATCAACCTATGAGTTTCATTCTTGCAGAATTTACTTTGCCTCGTATTATCTCTTTTCCTCATGAATCCATTTGCAATTTTATGTAGAGTAACGTATTCTATTTCACTTTATCTGTTGCCAAAACATTTCCCATACGTACTCCTTCAATACGTTCTTTTGTCTACTCTCCGTGTGAGTTAGTCTGCCAATACGAGCCTATGCTCAAGTCCATTGTTGATTCCATTTTAACTAGGTTTCTAGCTTCACCCTCATGGAACTCCATCGGCCAACTACAGAGTCAGGTGGTCAGCCTTACTCGGTAGTCGCCCATAGCTTCCCATTCAAGTTTCACTAGACTCTTAACCTTTCCATTAGGTCCATCTCTCAAAAGCAATCATACATTTTATTTGCATATAAGTCACTATGTGACTAACCCTTTTTGTTCATAACTCCTACAACACCAATACCTGACATCAATCCAAATCATATCGATACCAATTTCCTACCCTTCTGGATTATTCCACATATATTCATAGATTCCTAAAAATAGTGATATATCTAAGCTTACTTAAGTTATGTCAAATAGTGCCCATTCACCACTATAACATTCACAAGTATTACAAATTTCACCATCCACCAAATTCCACCCTACACGCCTACGTTATCAATGGTTACCACATCATACGGTTCATATGCCTTCATTAGCAAGCCACGTAGAATTGAAATTACACACAATCATCAAATAACATAATTCATGTGTAACAAGATCTTTCATCTCCATTCTCATCAAACAATAACTTGAGGTAACATAAGAAATAACACATTAATATGATCTACTGATTCAACCTAATTATGATTAGGTTACCCTACCCCATTTACAACATACACCTAGAGACTTTGAAATAACAATCCTACTCATCCAAAGAAAGTCATCCCAATACATTCGAAGACCATCCATGAATTCCTAAACTTTGGAATTTTTCATCAGCCCCACCTAGGTTTCCAACCAAACGCATTGGCATATCACAGCCTCTTCATGCATACTACACATTCACAACTCCCGGTACTTTATCAACTCATCATCATACACATAGTCTATAACACATCCTTGTTCCTCAATGACTATTCATTGCATACCACCAATTATCAAAGTAACATCATATAAACTCATTGCAACGATTGATAATTCACCATTTAGTAACATCATAGGGAATCCTCATGCAATCACTAAATAAAATGCTTTCATAAATTCATGGTCCATCATTCATTCATGCCTTTTAAGGCCATAAACCCATTTCAAGGCCTATCATCACTCGTTCATAATCTATACTACACATTGGGAGAATGCAATTGCATTATACCTACAAGAATTTTTTTTTTTTCATACAACATATTAGTCTTTGCAAGCTAGACCCTTCACATTCTCCTCATAATACCATCCTCTCACGAGTTTCATGTGGCAAGTTAACCCATGCATTCCGGTCTCTTTCAAGTACATTGTTTATCCAATATCTCTCAAATGGCACTTTGTTCATATGAGAACCTCTTATACCCCCTCACAAAGTGTTTACATCATCACCCATTATATGTCATAACATAAATCTCTTCATTTGGGTCATGAAAAATCATCAAACCATGGGTCATCACCAATATAATAAAACCATTTCTAAAATCCATTGTACCATCCCCCAAGTATACCCATATATCACATTATCAAAATACTCCCCACCCCTTTTTTTTTTTTTATCTCACTCATAAGCATGTGCAACGTATATCCCACTTCAAAAGTTCCTGCCTCGTATCCTCATTTCATCACCTCATACACTCAACAATAAGTATTCAACACACGTATATTCACATGCACTCACAATACCAGTATGCTTGTGCAATTTAATATCACACTTATTTCCTTCATTTAAAACCCCAAAATCATTAATTATCTTCCAATATAAGGACAGTTAGTCCTCTCTTTCCCGTGTCCATGTAGTCCACAAACCGGGCATACCACTTCAAGAGGGTAGGGGTAGTATGTGCAGTTGTGCCCAACCTGGTTGTACAACTCGTGCATATAATCGAGTTCCATTTCCCCTACGACTCTCTTATCATTGGAAAGTCTTCCATATTCTCCTCAGTAAGAGATGCTAAATCCTATTCATCTTCCTCGGGATGTCCCTCCTGAATGTCCATGCTAACCTCTATGCTGAAAGCAGACACCAAATCTATGAGACAGTTAGGGGTTCCCTTATCCCATAATTCCATACACTCCCCTTCATTTGACATACCTGTATTCATAGAATACAATAGAACCCAAAATCATCAACTGCAATTTCCAATAAAACCAATCTCGATTTTGGGGAATTTCTTATGTATAGTACAATGTATTTTGTTTGGGGAAAGTTGCCAAATAAGCACACTTGTTTTTCCTTTGTTTATGGGGGGGAGAATCTCTAAACTCCTACTGTTTGTTGTTCAATTTGAGAATACCAGGGAAAGTACATCCTACTTTGCTATGTTTGATAAATTTAACACTGTCTCATCAATTTGGGGGAAAAACCTAAATGTTTTCTCATTTCTGGGGAAATAAACCCTATCTTGCTATGTTTCCATAAATCTCTCCTAGAATGAATCTTTCTTCCCTTGCTATCATTCCTTTCCGTCAATTGTTGTTCTCAGACTAAACACTTCAGTTTGAGTCAATCGAAGTATATTAACCCGGCCCCCGTGAAGCGGACTCCGAAGAGTCGGTCGGTTGGGATTCTTAGCCGTCAGTGAGACATACAACCGCCTTAATCTTACTTCGAGAAATTCATTCTTTCGAATTCGCTCTGATACCAACTGTAACGCCCGCCCCTTTTCACCATAATCAGAGTCTATATTTTTTTTTTTAAAGTGACAAAGGGCGCGGATGTCACGACGCGAGTTAAGTCCGAGCTTCTAAAGCCCGGCCCTTAACTGGCCAACCCTACGTGTGCATGGAATGAAATCCACGGAGAACGGTTCACACGTAGAAGTAAACATCGAGCAACATTTAAACCAATGGCGGAAATTTTTTAAAAGAGTCTAACCTACAAATTCTTAGATAGAAGGGAAGTTACATTCATTCAATCACTAAACATCCTTAAAATCATAATGTCCAAAGTAATTTCCAAAACATGGCAAGTAATCTAAATTATTATATTTCTGACAAGTTAAGCTATTTCAAATACACATTTCCCAAAATAAACTTAAATAAAATAATTAGTTCGCCTTCCCAAGCTCTTAATCTTGGCTCCCGTCCCGTCCTTCTGCTCCGGCATTTCCCGCGTCATCAGCTAGGGTAGAAGTAGGGCGTTAGACCACGCGCCCAGTAGGACTCCGAGTAGGGCTAGCACATGGATTAGTAATAACAGCCATGCAGATACTATTATAATAAAACCGTGCACTTTGGGCTATGCCATGCAATGGGTGTTCTATGTCATGAATCCCACCCATCAATCTCATCCTCATTGCACAATGTCCCTTTTTTCAACCATACATAGTGTTCCAAATAAAATCCATACCATCATCGTGCCATGACCCTCTTGATGGAAAAGCCTCATCAAAATGTGATCCACACTAGGCATCCCCCTTTGATTAAAGAACCATCATCAATGTATACCTATAAATCCAACATCACCCTTGATGGAAAACCATCATCAAGGTATCATAATTACAAGAGTTCCCCCTTGATGGCAAAGCCTCATCAAGGTATAATAATACATATGTGAAATGCCCCGATGCTTGTTTATCGGTCGCCCCGACGGAGAATGGACTCCGGTTTCATTTCATCTTTCCCCTGTCATATCCCTCCCATGCCATGCATGAGATGTAGACGCCATATGCCATGTAATATATGTAATTCAATAGTAATAAAACCCATCTTAAAACAATTACTTGATGACCAAATAAATCAAAGGGAAACCATCCCATAATATTTAATCCAAAACCCATCTTAAGGCATTCACATGATTTCCAAAATAATTTAAAGGAAAACATCACAAGATGCATAATCCAAAACTCATCTTAAAGACAATCACATGCTTTCCAAAATAAATTAAAGAAAACATCACCCAATCCATGGCTTACAAAAATGTAGAAATCCTACCGAATACCGGCTCGCGTCCTTTTATGTTTTCCGTTCGATAAACCCGGTCGCCGATCGCGCACCGCCTGCGATGTCCAGTACCTTATTACACATTAATCATTAGTCCATGTTTTACCCATTTCTAAGCTCATATGAAAAACCGGTCACTATTTAGGTTTTGTGGGTCCCATGTCATCTATTAAACCTTTTAATCCCATAAATCTTAAAATTCGGCCACCCTAGGCTTTATTAATCACTTATAAGGTTATTACATTAGATCCCCTAAGTCCATGATCAATTTCCATGGAATTCTTGAATTTGGCCACTAATTACGGTTTTGCCACTACCTCATTTTTCATGCTTAATCACTCATTTATCCATGCATGATTAAGTCCATAATTGATCATAAACTTAGATCCCCAACTTAGGTCCATTAATGACCCATTGAACCATGTCACATAGCCATTAAAATTAACCATTTAATTAATCCAACCCCCCATTAACTAATAACATACCTACATCCTTCATTAGCCCATAAAAATTGACCTTCCATTAAATCATTACTCTTAGTCACACCTTGAGTCCATAATTGATTCCTCTACCACATTACAAGATCACTTACCTCAACCATCTTATTGACCTAATTCCATTAATTTAAACTTATACATACACATTTAACTTTAGACCCATTAATGATCTAAAATTTGGGTCATGGGTTCGGCCATACACCATGGCCGAACCCATGATGTTTCTTTCTCCATTTTTCTTGGATCCATTCATAACATTTTAGATCCACCAATAATCCTTTCTTGAGGGGTTTAAATCATGCATCTAAACCATATTCTCTCATTCATTTCATTGCTCCAAAATACCTACATTCACCAAAATATTAAACCCATCTTTTCTATCCTTTAAACTCATTATTTGATCACCATTTCATCACTATAGGGTTCGGCCATTCACCATGGCCGAACCCATGGTTCATGGTCCAATATTTCTTTATGCCATTTTAGACCATTAACTTAGCCACATTAAGTGGTTCATATAATTGGGTCATGGGTCCGGCCATATACCATGGCCGAACCCATGATGTTAATTTCCTTATTCCTCTTGAATCTTTTCCCATATTTTTGATCCCCATCTTAGATCCCTTAATGCCCTACCACTTCATGTTATAGGATCATTAAAATCAGCCAATCTTAATCAACATTAGGCTCACATTGGTCCATCAACACTACCAACATTTCCCCATTTATTTCTCCATAATTCACAACCATCAAATCCACCATTGATCACCATAGGGTTCGGCCATACACCATGGCCGAACCCATGGTTCATGATCCATCATTTTCTATGCCTCTTGAGGCCACAAAAATTATTCCCACACTCCATGATTTTTCCTTATTTAAACCCCTTTAATTTTTCCAACATTTACCATTTACAACCCTAAAAATTCATTAGCTACCTTCATTATCTTCCATCCCTTAAAATACTAACCAATTACGTCCAATACCAAATCACCCACCATGGGGTTCGGCCATACTAAATGGCCGAACCCTATGGCCCATGATTTTATTCCAATTACCTACTTCCATGCTCAATTTAATCAATTACACCATACATTTAATATTTTTACTTATTTCTTTTCCCTAACCCTAATTCACCCATTTACGGTTTTCTCCATCTTCCACCCTTCCATTTGATGGATTTACATTCCATAGCATAGAATTATCTAACCACCATTAAGTTCACAAAAATAAATTCCATTTCTTAAACCCTAAGAATCCAAAATTTCTTGTTTAAGAAACTACTCACCATCCGTCGTCTCCTCCGACTTCCGCCTCTCCCGTCGGTTTCCTTAGCCTCCTCCCTCCTTCCTCTTGATCTTTGATAGGTCAAGATCTTTAATCAACGGTGGCAACCCCCAACCTTAGGATCGGCCAAAGTAGAGCTTAAATTGAGAGAGGGAAAGGGAGAGATGATGAGAGGGGAGGTGATAACCTTAATCTTAGAGTGATCTCCCTCCAAATTCCACTTCTTTCTTCTCTCCTTGAGCTCCTCTCTTTTCTTTCTTTCTCTCCTTCACTTAGACATGGGACGGCAATGGAAGAGTGGGAGGAATGGAGTTGGTGAGAAAATGGGAATGAAAGAACCAACAAGGCTTATCTCCATTTTTTTTTAACTTACATTAATGATTTTCACCAACCTTAAGATATTTTTAAGATCTTTTATTTGCTTTATGGTGGTGGTTATCTAAACCACCACCAAGCCCAACGTGTTTCACATTTGAGGTTGGAATGAGGTGGGTTTTCACCTCTTGGCCCCACTTTGACCACTTTTAACCACCACTTTAAATAATTTAATTATTTAATTAATTAAATAATTACCTTAGGTTAATCCATTTGTAGTTAACCTAACTCCATTACTCCACCCATGGTTGACCAAATCAACCATGGTGGCTGGCCCCACCAAACCTTGTCCCACACGCCACCTCACTTGATGAGGTGGAGGTGGGTCCCACTTGGCCACATCACCTTGGTTTAATTTTTAACTTAACTTAGGTGATTTAATTTCATTGAATTCACTCTAAATGGATCACCAATGGGCCCATGGCCCAATTACATTTCCATCTAGCCCATTTACCTTAGAGCACAACCATCTTGACCCATTGGGTCCCAAATGGGTATTTGACCCAATTTGACCATTCTTGACCCATTTAACCCTCATTGACCATTTAAATCACTTTAAATCCAAACATTAGTCTATTGGGCCATACTTGGGCCTTTGTCCAAATTTTGGCCCATTTACCATTTTTTCCACCAATTTTCCAATTTCGATCATTAAAATAAATAATATTCACATATTCCTTGAGGGGTTTAAATCATGCATCTAAACCATATTCTCTCATTCATTTCATTGCTCCAAAATACCTACATTCACCAAAATATTAAACCCATCTTTTCTATCCTTTAAACTCATCATTTGATCACCATTTCATCACCATAGGGTTCGGCCATTCACCATGGCCGAACCCATGGTTCATGGTCCAATATTTCTTTATGCCATTTTAGACCATTAACTTAGCCACATTAAGTTGTTCATATAATTGGGTCATGGGTCCGGCCATATACCATGGCCGAACCCATGATGTTAATTTCCTTATTCCTCTTGAATCTTTTCCCATATTTTTGATCCCCATCTTAGATCCCTTAATGCCCTACCACTTCATGTTATAGGATCATTAAAATCAGCCCATCTTAATCAACATTAGGCTCACATTGGTCCATCAACACTACCAACATTTCCCCATTTATTTCTCCATAATTCACAACCATCAAATCCACCATTGATTCACCATAGGGTTCGGCCATACACCATGGCCGAACCCATGGTTCATGATCCCTCACTTTCTATGCCTC
Source organism: Chimonanthus salicifolius (assembly GCA_013350335.1). NCBI lineage: Eukaryota > Viridiplantae > Streptophyta > Magnoliopsida > Laurales > Calycanthaceae > Chimonanthus > Chimonanthus salicifolius. The sequence goes on along the minus strand of CM023538.1, from coordinate 26,319,456 downwards.
TTGAGGCCACAAAAATTATTCCCACACTCCATGATTTTTCCTTATTTAAATCCCTTTAATTTTTCCAACATTTACCATTTACAACCCTAAAAATTCATTAGCTACCTTCATTATCTTCCATCCCTTAAAACCCTAACCAATTAAATCCAATACCAAATCACCCACCATGGGGTTCGGCCATACTAAATGGCCGAACCCTATGGCCCATGATTTTATTCCAATTACCTGCTTCCATGCTCAATTTAATCAATTACACCATACATTTAATACTTTTACTTATTTCTTTTCCCTAACCCTAATTCACCCATTTACGGTTTTCTCCATCTTCCACCCTTCCATTTGATGGATTTACATTCCATAGCAAAGAATTATCTAACCACCATTAAGTTCACAAAAATAAATTCCAATTCTTAAAACCTAAAAATCCAAAATTTCTTGTTTAAGAAACTACTCACCATCCGTCGTCTCCTCCGACTTCTGCCGCTCCCGTCGGTTTCCTTAGCCTCCTCTCTCCTTCCTCTTGATCTTTGATAGGTCAAGATCTTTAATCAATGGTGGTAACTCCCAACCTTAGGATCGGCCAAAGTAGAGCTTAAATTGAGAGAGGGAAAGGGAGAGATGATGAGAGGGGAGGTGATAACCTTAATCTTAGAGTGATCTCCCTCCAAATTCCACTTCTTTCTTCTCTCCTTGAGCTCCTCTCTTTTCTTTCTTTCTCTCCTTCACTTAGACATGGGACGGCAATGGAAGAGTGGGCGGAATGGAGTTGGTGAAAAAAATGGGAATGAAAGAACCAACAAGGCTTATCTCCACTTTTTTTACCTTACATTAATGATTTTCACCAACCTTAAGATATTTTTAAGATCTTTTATTTGCTTTATGGTGGTGGTTATCTAAACCACCACCAAGCCCAACGTGTTTCACATTTGAGGTTGGAATGAGGTGGGTTTTCACCTCTTGGCCCCACTTTGACCACTTTTAACCACCACTTTAAATAATTTAATTATTTAATTAATTAAATAATTACCTTAGGTTAATCCATTTGTAGTTAACCTAACTCCATTACTCCACCCATGGTTGACCAAATCAACCATGGTGGCTGGGCCCACCAAACCTTGGCCCACACGTCACCTCACTTGATGAGGTGGAGGTGGGTCCCACTTGGCCACATCACCTTGGTTTAATTTTTAACTTAACTTAGGTGATTTAATTTCATTGAATTCACTCTAAATGGATCACATTGGGCCCATGGCCCAATTACATTTCCATCTAGCCCATTTACCTTAGAGCACGACCATCTTGACCCATTGGGTCCCAAATGGGTATGTGACCCAATTTGACCATTCTTGACCCATTTAACCCTCATTGACCATTTAAATAACTTTAAATCCAAACATTAGTCTATTGGGCCATACTTGGGCCTTTGTCCAAATTTTGGCCCATTTACCATTTATTCCACCAATTTTCCAATTTCCATCATTAAAATAGATAATATTCACATATTCCTTGATTTACAAATTCCGAGCCCTTACAAGATTCATCTAAGACTTTAGGTCGGCGATATATCAAGGATATCATCAGATTGCATGGTATGGCTCGGACTATTGTGTCTGAAAGAGACGGTCGATTCATAGGCAGAGTATGGTAGAGCATGCAATCGGCCATGGGAACAGATCTATTGATTAGTACGGCATTCCATCCACAGACTGATGGACAGTTTGAGAGGACAATACAGACACTGGAAGATATGCTTAGAGCATGTATGCTAGACTTCAAGGGTGGATGGGAGGATCACTTGCCGTTGGTAGAATTCTCATACAATAACATTTGAGGCATTATATGGTAGGCCATGTATGCTACACCATTTGAGGCATTATATGGTAGGCCATGTAGGTCACCAGTGTGCTTGATAGATGCTGGCGATGTAACGCCTCCCCTTTTCACCGAAATCAGAGTCTAAATTTTTTTTTTTTTAGTAAACAGTGACATAGGGCTTGGATGTCACGACGCGAGTTAAGTCCGAGCCTCTAAAGCCCGGCCCTTAACTAGCCAACCCTACGTGTGCGTGGAACGAAGTCCATGAAGAACGGTTCACACGTAGACGTAAGCTCAAGGAATATAACACTGAGTGCGGAAAATTACAATAAAGACTATCCTACCAATTCTTAGATAGCAGGGAAGATAACATTCACAATATTACCAAAATATCACAACGTCTCAACGTCTAAAAAATAAAAACCAAAATATAACAAGCAATCTAAATTATTACATTTCCGACAAGCTAGGCTACTCAAATACATTTCCAAACCAATACAAATAAACTAAGTAGCCGCCTCCCCAAGCTCCTAAGCTTGGCTTCCGTCTTGTCCTTCTACTTCGCCGTCTCCTGCGTCATCAGCTAGGGTAGAAGTAGGGAGTTAGACAACGCGCCCAATAGGACTCCGAGTAGGGCTAACACATGGATTAGTGATAACAAGCACATAGGTATAATATAATGAAAACCATAAAATGAATGCCATGCCATGGGTGTTTTGTGTCATGAGTCCCACCCATCATCCATACCATCATGATATCATATCCCCCTTGACGGAAAAAACCTTGTCAAGATATAAACAATCACAAATCATCCCCCTTGACGGCAAAACCTCGTCAAGATATAAACAATCACGAATCATCCCCCTTGACGGCAAAACCTCGTCAAGATATAAACAATCACAAATCATCCCCTTGACGGCAAAATCTCGTCAAGGTGTAAACAATCACAAATCATCCCCCTTGACAGTAAAACCTCGTCAAGGTGTAAACAATCACAAATCATCCCCCTTGACGGCAAAACCTCTTCAAGGTGTCCCCATGTTTGCTTCTCGGTCGCCCCGACGGAGCATGGACTCCGGTTATATCTCATAATATCCCTCTTGATGGATGAAACACATCAAGATATCCCCATGCTTGCTTCTCGGTCGCCCCGACGGAGCATGGACTCCGGTTTCATTTCATCCTTCCCATACCATATCCTTCCCATGTCATGCATGAGATGTAGATGCCATATGCCATGTAATATATATGATCATAGTCATAAAATCCATCTTAAAACCATTACATGATTACCAAAATAAATCAAAGGAAGACCATCACATAATACTTAATCCATGACCAAAATAAATCAAAGGTAAGACCATCACATAATACTTAATCCATGACCAAAATAAATCAAAGGAAAAACCATGACATAATACTTAATCCATGACCAAAATAAATCAAAGGAAAAACTATCACGTAATACTTAATCCATGGCTTTCAAAAAGGTAGGAATCCTACCGAATACCAACTAGCGTTCCTTTACGCTTTTCCGTCGACAAATCCGGTCGCCGATCGCGCACCGCTTGCGATGTCCGGTACCTTATTACGTGTGAATAATCAATCCCTGTTTTTAACCATTATTAAGTCCATAAATCATACCTTAGTGGGGTTCGGTCATACATCATGGCCGAACCTCACTATGCAGTTTTGTGGGTCCCATTTAATCTATCAAATATTTAAATCACATGAATCTAAAAATTAGCCACCCTAGGCTTTATTTAACCATACATAAGTTTATTACTTAGAGCCCCTATGTCCATGATCATCTTCCATGGGTTCTTGAATTTGGCCATTAATTACGGTTTTGCCGCTACCTTTCCCATGGTTAGACATTCACTTAACCATATACATTTCTTTGTCCATAATTGATCCATAGACTTGGATTCCTTAATGACTCCTTAGCCATGACACAACATCATCAAAAATCAGCCACTACTCCCATGTTGTGGTCCGCACTTTGAATCTGGCCATTACTCCCATTTCAAGGCCTATCATCACTCGTTCATAATCTACACTACACATTGGGACAATGCAATAGCATTATAAATACAAGGTTTTCATACCACATATTAGTCTTTGCAAGCTAGACCCTTCACACCCTCCCCATAGTGTCATCATCTCACGAGTTTCATGTGGCAAGTTAACCCTTGCATTCCGGTCTCTTTCAAATACATTGTTTATCTAACATCTCTCAAATGGGCACTTTGTTCATATGAGAACCTCTTATACCCCCTCACAAAGTGTTTACATCATCACCCATTATATGTCATAACACAAATCTCTTCACTTGGGTCATGACAAATTGTCAAGCCATGAGTCATCACCAATATAAAAGCCATTTCTAAAAACCATTGTACCATCCCCTAAGTATACCTATATATCACATTATCAAACACTTTCCACCCTTTTTATTCACATTTATCTCACTCATAAACATATGCAACATTAGAATTCAGCCACTTACTTAACCTACACTCCATTCATTTAAAACATATACATACACATTAATCTTAGGCCAAAAAGGATCTACAATTGGGTTCATTAAAAATTAGCCCTTTTTTAACTTAACCAAATCCCCATTTTTCCTTGGCCTTTGGTTACACTTTAGATTCATCACGAGTCCCCCCATTGAGAGAACCTAAACCATACATTTAATTCATCATTCTTTAATCATAACTATCAACACTAGGTTCGCATTGGTCCATCAACACCACCAACATTTCCCATTTATTTTTCCATTCTTTTACATCCATCATCATTCCACATTCATCACCATTTTTTAGACCATTGAAATCACCAATATCTCCCATGATTTTTCCTCATTTAAAATCCCTACATTTAATCATCTAAACCCTAAAAATCATAATCATCTTTCTATGATTTTAAATCTAAAAACCCCATTACAATTCCTAAAATACCTACCATGGGGTTCGGCCATACTACATGGCCGAACCCTATGGCCCATATTTTCTTCAAACATCACACTCCCATGTTTAATTCATTTAATTACATAATATTCTTAATCCTTTTATTTATTTTTCTTAACCCTAATTTACCCATTAGGGTTTTGTCCCCTTTCCATCCTTCCATTGGATGGATTTGAGATCCAAGGCCTATAATCATTTGGCCACCATCAAATCTAACAAGAATGGATCCCAAATCTTAAACCCTAAAAATCCAAATCTCTTGTTTAGAAAATACTTATGATCCGACGACTCCTCCTGTCTTTCTTTCCCCCCTCGATTTCCTTGGCCTTTCTCCTTCTTCATCTCCTTGTTTGATCGGCTAAGACATGCTTGATCAATGTGAAAACACCATAGCTTGGGTCGGCCAAGATGGGGTGTGCTTGAGAGAGGGAGAGGAGGAGATGGTGAGAAAGATAATCCCAACCTTTGATCTTGGAGTGGTGGGCCTTTGCTTTGAATTTTTTCTTCTCTTTTTAGCTTTCTTTTCTTCTTTCGTCCATGGTTTCTCTTCTTCTTTCTTCTCCTTAGGTGTAGGATGGTTTTGAGACTGAAAGAGATGAAGTGAGTGACATGAGGATGGAATTTGAGAGATGAGATGAAGTCATCTCCTTTTTGGTTGGTTAAGATAACTTTAGCATTAATTTCTCCCACCAACCCATAAGATATTTTATATGCTTTTTGACCCAACACCACCAGACAACGTTTTTTCTTCTCTTAAGCTTGGAATGAGGTGTTTTGGTCTCCCCTTTTTGACCACCTTTTTTATTAGGTTAATTAACTACTTAATTGGATCATTAGGTTAAGTTAATTAATTCCCATTTGAACTTAACTTCATTTGCTTAATTTGCCTTCATACATACACCCATGGTTGACCAATTCAACCATGGTGGCCGGCCCCACCAATCTCTGGGTCCATACGCCACCTCACTTGGTGAGGTGGAGGTGGGCCCCATTCGGCCACGTCACTTAGGTCCAATTAACATTTACTTAGATGATTTAATTTCCAATTCAATCCATTCCTCTTATTGGATCACCATTGGACCCTTGGCCCAATTACATTTTCCTCTTACCCATTTACCTTAGAGTTTGCATTATTTTGACTCATTGAGTCCCAAATGGGTATTGGGCCCAATTTGACTATCCTTGGCCCAATTTGACCATCATTGACCATTAAGATAAATTAAATCCAATCCATGGTCCATTGGGCCATACTTGGGCCTTTGTCCAAACTTTGATCCATTTACAATCTATTCCATCAATTTTCCCAATTTCCACCATTAAAAGTAAACAATAACACATATATATTGATTTACAAATTCCGGGCCATTACAGGCGAGCCTGCACTCATTGGACCTGAGTTGGTTGCAGAGACTACAATGCAGATACAATTGATACGGCAGCACCTATTGACTACGCAGAGTCGTCAGAAGAGCTATGCTGACAAAAGGTGGAGGTTCCTTGAATTTGAAGTGGGAGACATGGTGTTTTGAAAAGTCTCGCCACGAAAGCGACACATGAGATTTGGAAAGAAAGGGAAATTATTGCCAAGATATGTGGGACCATTTTCAATCATAAGACGATTGGGTGATGTGGCATATCAATTGGCACTCCCATCACAATTGGCATCTTTACACGATGTGTTCCATATATCGATGTTGAGAAAGTACAATCCTGATCCTTCTCACGTACTGAACATACAAGACATAGAGGTTCAGAGCGACGTCACGTACGTCGAGAAGCTTGTCCGAGTGGTGGACACAGAACAAAGGGTGTTATGGAACCGAGCGATCCAATTTGTCAAGATAGTGTGGGATCGACATGGCATTGAGGAAGCCACATGGGAACTCGAGTCAAAAAAGAGGAAAGCTCATCCTGAGCTATTTATGTAAATATTTGAAACCCTACTTCACTCGATTTTCGGGATGAAAATTTTAAAAAGAGGGTTGTATTGTAACACCTCGGATTTTCAATTTATTATTTTTATGAAATTTATCCATTTTCAATTGTGAATTTTAGATTTGATCTTAAATGGATAAAGAATTAGGCCATGACCCAATTAGGACCCAACCAATGGTGGAATTGGTCTTATTAAAATTTAAATGGGTTGAATTAATTTAGTGATGAATTATATCTAATTTTAAATAAAAGATTTTATGGCCGAATTTTGAAAGTGAAATCCATAGATTATGCGCATGAGAGATATGTGGGATTTTTAAATCCACAATGATATGCTAGAATATTTGAAAAGGGACTTTCTTAATTAAATTGGATTTGCATATCTTAATAAAATGTTCAAAAATCCAATGAGATTATGCATTGCCAAATTTTGGAAATTAAATCTATATGTTATGCGCATAAGATGGTAACTAAGGAAACTATCTAATCTAAATAAAAATGGAATTAAGGAAACCTTTTAAATTAAGGAAGGGAGGTCGGCAATTGCCATCTAAGGCAAGGATGGGGAGAACGGCCAAAGGAGGGGGTTGCTTATCTTAAACACTTTCTAATATTGGACCAAGGAAAGTGATAAAAGGAGAGATCAAGAGGTGTACACGGTTTTTGACATCCTTCATTATTGAGTTTATTCCTCTCTCTCCCTCTCTCAAGTCCTCTCTCACGCCAAAGAGCAAGGAGAAGAAGAAGGCAGCAACAAGAAGGTGGTTCGGCCAGCAAAGGGAAAGGAAAAGAAAATTGGAAGAACAATAAACCAAAGGGAGAAGGTTGGTGTTCTTATTTGATAATTATATTTTTGAAATAAAGAACCATAGGGTTCGGCCATGATGTTTGGCCGAACCCCATGGAAAAAGATAGGAGATGAGTTTTAATGATTTAAATGGAGAGAAAGAACCATAGGGTTCGGCCTTAGTGCATGGCCGAACCACATGGAAAGATTTGAGTTATTTGTTGGTTTTAAGAAAAAAAACCATGGAGATTGTTAATTAAGTGTTTGGTGGAAATGTTAAGTGATTTGAAGGGATTAAGGGACCGAACAATAATTGCATTATAGCTAAGTTGATTGGATCAAAAAGAATGGAAAAGAAAGGGGTGAGGTTCGGCCATGGTGTATGGCCGAACTCCATCAATTATATTTATGTTTTTAATTGAATTTATGGATGGTAATCGGTTAACGTTATTATTGAATGTTTTATTGAATCTAAACTAATAGCCAAGATCATGAACCATAGGGTTCGGCCATGGTGTATGGTCAAACCCCATGGGGTAGATTTGGAATGGTAGATGGATTTGGATGGCTAAATTAGAAAGCTTCTAATTAAGGAAATGAGTTGCTAAATTGGAAAGCACTCCAATTGTGGAAAGGAGGTTTCTAATCTAAGAAACTATCTAATTATGGAAAGGGGAGTCTAAATATGGAAGGAGTTGCTAAATTGGAAAGCACTCCAATTATGGAAAGGAGTAGGCTATATATGGAAACAATCTAATTATGGAAGGGTTTACTTAATTGGGAAACCTTCCATTTATGGAAGGAGGTTGCTTATTAAGTAAGTTTCTAAATATGGAAAGAAGAGTTTAAAGGGGGAAAAGTTTCTATTCTTGGAAGTGGACATTGGAATAAGAATGTACTTATTTATAGACCATGAAAGATGATTATGGAAACCTTCCAAATATGGAAGGGTGAATATTATTTATGGAAACTTAGGCATCATGGGTTCGGCCATGTGTATGGCCGAACCCCATGAATCAAATTGTGGGCTATGTTTAATCAATTATGATTTTAATGTTGCAATGATCGGATATTGGTTATGTAAGCCATGGATGGCATTTTTGTAAATATGTGAGAATATTGGACATTGGGTTCGACCATGGTGTATGACCAAACGCCATGAATTATTTTATGGACTATGTGTTTTGGATTACAAGAAACATGTATGGATGATTTGGAACCTAAGCAAAGAAAAAGGGCTATGGTTATGGACAATGGCATTTTCGTAAATAAGTATGAAAAATGGTAGGCCATGGGTTCGGCCATGGTGTATGGCCGAACCCCATGGGATTTTCTTTATGGACTTAAAACCTTGTAATCAAGTGGGACTTGGCGTTGATTTATCATTATATTATAAGGTAATGGGATCTCGCAAGCGGTGCGCGATCGGTGATCGATTCTTAGAAGGAAAAGCAAGGACTCGTGAGCGGTCTTTGGTAGGATTCCACCTCTTTGAAACCATGGAATTATGTACACTTGTTTTATCTTATGTTTTGATGAAATCTATGTTTCAAAGGATATGCTTTATTGAATTTCAAATGCTATGTTTAGATTATTAAATAGCATGAATTGATTATGTTTCAAAAGGGTGATTTTAAATGTTATGTTTATGTTATTAAAATAGCATGTGTTTCATGGGCATCTCATGCATGGCATGGGGTGGAGGATTTATAACCGGAGGGGTCACACTCCATCGGGGCATCCGAAAAACCTATGTGCGGTACCTTCATGTGATTTCCATCAAGAAGAATTCGGAGGGTCCACACTTCGCCAGGGCGTCCGGAAGACCTATGTGGTGGGTACTTTTATGTACATGTGATGGGTGGGACTCATTGCATATTTGTCATCTGGCATGGATTTTACCTGGTTTTATATATTATGTTATAATATATGTTTTGTACTAATCATGTGTTAGCCGTAACTAGAATACCTACTGGGCACGTTGTTCTAACGCCCTACTTCTACCTCAGTTGATGATACAGGTAATCAGGGGAACGATGAACGTAAGACGGACCAGGCATAGGAGCTTGGAAGACTTATTTTACATGTTTTGAATAAAGTTACTCATGAACTTGTATTTGAGTATTCAGATTTCGGAATGTAATAACTTAGATGGTCGAATGATTTATTGGATAATTATGATGTTTTAATTATGGATAAGGACTTGATGTACTTTGCTATCTGAATGGAATAGAACTTGGTTCTATTATGATTTTGATGTTATGATTCTGCAGATTATGATTTTATTCCGCAAGTCGATATTGCTATGTGTGAACCATTTTTCATGGACTTGATCCATGCACACATAGGGTTGGCCAGCTAAGGGTCGGACTTTGGAAGTTCGGACTTAACTCACGTCGTGACATCCCGCGCTCTATCACTCTACTCTGTTATAAAAAAAAATTATACTCTGAATTTAAGGGAAAAAGTGAGTGAAAAAGGGCGGGGCGTTACAAGTGTGGGTTGTGGGAGCGGTGTTCCTTTTAAAAAAAAAGTGTACCCGAAATAGTATTAACTTGGTTCTGGCAGTTTGTATCGGTTTTAACGTTTTCGTAGTGGAATAGGACGTTACAGTTGACATCAGAGCACGGTTCAACTCTTGGAACGTATGTGTGGGAGATTTAGTGAGACTATGGGATAGAATTTATGTTCATCCCCTATGTGATAAGGTAGTTGGAACCGGGTTCCATGAGTAGTGTCTGGATTTCCTTAAGTTGCCATGGTAAAACTGATGGAGCCTCCGTTGAGCTTGAGTGCTAAGGATGCATTTTTGTTTGCATTCTCATCTAGTAATTAATTTGGTAAATTTTTCACCGTTTGGATTGTGCGATAGCAAGAATGAGCACTTGTTTAAGTAGGGGAAACCTTACCGGGGCCAATAACCCGGAGACCTTAGAGATTCCTCGACCCGTGGTGGATGCTTTGCAGAGAAGAGTATTATTGAGCCGATTGTTTATCCCCGCGGTCAGTGTGTATATTCTCAAGACCCGAGGTATCTGGCTACGGGAGGTTGGGGTATTTGTGTAACAACCCGCCCTTTTTCCATTGATTAAATCAGAGTATTTTTTTTTTAAAAAAGAAAAAGGGACTGATACGTCACATCGCGAGCCGAGTTCAAGTTCGAAGACCCAACCCTTGACTGGCCCAATTCTAGCGCACACGTGGGTCAACCCACTAAACATTTATGTGTGTGCCAGCATAACACTTGTGAAATAACATGTGCAGCAATAATATTTGTGGAATTATAATGCCAACTTTTCAATAGCAGTGAGGAAAACAACTTAAACATATAAGTCCAACATCAAACCATATCCAAAATAGAAGTTATTTAAATTATTACATCAATGATCTATGAAATTACCTAGTTCTATCAAAATGCCAAAATAAGAACTATGATATTCTTTAAGCATCTCCAGATCCATCTCTTCGTCAGGCATGTCTACCGCTAGGTCCAGCTTCTTCTCCTTTACCCTGATCTATGTTATCATCTAGGGAAAAATGTACGGGCTTAGTCAACTTACTCAGTTGAAGCTCCGTTCATAAAGTGAACAAAGTGTAAAATTTCAAAATATCATATAATGAGGATAATAATGAATAAAATCCCAAAGTATGATTAACATATATTTCTCAAATACAATATAAAAAATGTACCAAAATCTGAGAACTCATAAATCATAGAATGATATGCCATGGGTTTCATGAATCAATGATATGCCCACCCACTTCCATACATTAGATCATAACAAATTACTTCAATCAATGATTCTCAATAATTGGCCACTTATGTCCACAGTATTTGAGGCGGCAACCCATCCACAAATTAACTAAGACTATCGGTGGAGTGTGGTCTTCTCCCTCTACGCAGGGCTTCGGGACCTACCCAGGAGTTCTTTGGCCCAATTATGCCGTAACATTCATATCAAGGGACGATGCCAAAGTCTAATATTTTATAACATTTTACATGAGTCCAAGCAAGGTCCAGACATTTCCGTCTTGGTTCAGTACCATCAACACTCCCATGCAACCATGCATGAGGTAATGTGTGCAAACATGATGACAAAATCATAAATCCCATAATTTCTCAACAAAATCATTTCCATGCACATAATAAAATCATCATCTCATAAATCTATATTTATGCCTTCAAAAGACATAACCTATAAAAAAATTATTCACTTCATTGTGCTATAATAAACTAGGAACCCGTACCTGATCAACAATGATCAACCAAATAAGATTCACGCCTTTGTTCGAACGGCGTTGGAATCTCCCTTGACTCCTTTTTGTCCATGTACATGTTCAAATTGAAGTTTTTATATCGCCATCACATAAAATATTTTGTCTAACCTGTGATCTAATCCGGACCTAAAGGTTCACTGTATGATTTCCCAATTCTAAAGGATTCCATTTTATATTTGGTTTTAAATAACCAATACACTAATCTAGCGAAATTGTCTTTGTTTCAGTCCGACATATCGACACTGTTGATACATTGCCTACAGACATAGTCAACGCATCGATCATCTCGATATGTCAATTGGACTCTATCTATTTTAGTTCATTTTTTCCAGTCCCTCATCTAGTCCCATATATCGACACAGTTGAATATCTAATGGTGCACATGCTCAAGATGTCGAGCACGTCAACACATCCTCTCGTTTAATCAATTTATACTTATATTTGTTCTCTGTTCCCGATAGTATGTATACATTCGATATGTCGATTTTATCGACATGTCTTTGGCGTTCTGGTTTATCAGTATTAACATTTGTACTGTGTTCTCATGCCGATACACCGAGATAGTTGATGAATCATCCTTGAATCAGTCCATTGTCATTATTTCAATTTTCAACATACTTGGACCGATTATTTCATTTCTAGGCTAACATATCGATCTGGTTGATATATCATACTGGAACTGGTTTCATTTCTATTTTAACATACTCAGAACGACACATCGATTTTGTCAATGGGTCACTCAGGAATTTATCGATCATCTGTTCATTCCTATTTTCATCTCTATCATACCTAGTCCAAGAAATCGACACAAGTGATGTGTCGTCCTGGGTCTGGTTCAATACACCTAAATTTCTCTTTACTGGACCTTGTTCTGGACGACAGGGTCGATATGTCGACAGGGTTGAGTCTGAAGATTAATTCATCGTTCATTGGTCCTTTTTCATTATTGTCATACCCAGCCCAATACATTGACACAAGCGATGTATCGTCTTGGGTTTCAGTTTCATATTGATCCTTTTCTGTGTGATGAATTCTTGCCCCAGACGACACATGGATGAAGTCGATATGTCTACTGGGTTGAGTCAGAAGTCATGGACCCATCATCCATGGTTTCCCTTTACTGGGTTCTTTATTTCCAAACCCATGCACACATATTTTCTAATTACCCTAATATTATTATTTTATTGAAACGAACCATAGATCCACCCACCTCAAGCGATTTTTAGGTGTACCCGATATGAGTGAAATCTAATCTCCCTTGCCTCCTTGTTCATCACCCTCCTTGCTTGCTTGATTTCTCCTTCCTTGTGCTTGGTAGCACTTTTCTTTCCCGGAACAGAGGAAGCCCATGAGGAGATGACGAGATTCTTGGTCGAGTTGAGGCTATAATGTGAGTTAGAGGGTTACCTCGGATGCGAAAGAGGATTGGTCAGTCACTCTAGTTTTTCTTTCTTTTTCACTATTTTTTCCTATCTTTTTCTTTCTTTCTTTTCTTATTTTTTCCCTTCATTTGTCTTCGTCTTTTGCTATCCCTAGACCCTTAAATGGGTCCTTGAAAACTAAAGGTTCATTGTGTAACTCCCCGCCCTTTCCGAGATTCAGAGTCTAATTTTTTTTTTATAATAATAATATAATAACACCTGAAGAGGGCGGACGACGTCATGACGCGAGTTAAATTCGGACTACCCAAAGTCCGACCCTTAACTGGCCACCCATGTGTGCATGGACTAAACCCATGAAAGACAAACCACACATGGAACTAATCAAGTCATGCGGAATAAACTAAACCAATTGTGGAAATAAACTTATTAGATAGCAAGTACAAGTCTCATCTATTAACATTAAATAATCCAAACATCCAATGTCAAAAATCATAAACAAACCATAACAAAGTTTACTAGCTATTACATGTCCATAAAATGTAATTTAAAAAACAGTAGTATAGAAATCCCAATCATCATTCAAGCGCTTAAGCTTGGCTCCCCTCTTGCTCCTCGACCTTCTCTTTCCCTTCTCCTTTTCCTCCATTATCCTCTAAGGATAGAATTAGGGCGTTAGATCAACGCGCCCAGTAGGCTTTCAGATCAAAGCTACCACATGGTTAGTATATAAAACATGCATATATCATAGTATATGATCATCAAAACATCTGAAATCAATGCCATGTATGTAAGTGCAAATGTAATGAGTCCCACCCATCACAAGTATACATAACTATCACTTGACGGGATTCTCACGTCAAGGTAATCCAGAGTACTCCACATTTCCTCTGAATAGAACTCTCCTGTCAAGGTAATCTAAAGTACTCCACATTTCCTCTGGATAGGCCTTTCATCATTAAGTTGTTCCTCCTGGCGAGACTCATATCGCCTAAGGAGGCCCCACAGATGCCTCACGGGCATACCGACAGAGTGTGGGCTCCGATTTCCATAATCATCACCCCATGCCATGCATGAGATGTAAATGAATAATATGTCATTTGTAAGTATATAACTCATCATTCAAAAACCAATTTGAAACATAAATCAATAACATTATATCTCATAAAAATCGCGAATAAACCAACTATAGCAATGGTTACAAGTAGGTAGGAAACCTACTGAAAATTCGCTTAAGTGTCCGTTCCTTTCAAGCGTCACCTGTTCACAACTAGCGTGCCGTCAAAGAGATCAGTCACCTTATTCACATAAACCATGAATCAACTTTAATCCCATACTTCATTTGGATGGGGTTCGGCCATACAACACGGCCGAACCTCATCATCTAAGTTTGTTCTCTATTTCCCATTTTTGTCATTGTCTTAAAGTCCCCAAATCAAGTCCCTTGATTTAATAATTCCATCCTTTAGCTTCATTAAAACAGTCCATTAAAATTAATATCCAAAAATATTTATAAGTGGGGTTCGGCCATACACCTTGGCCGAACCTCACTTATTTACTTGGGTCCCTTCTTTCAACTCTTGATTGTTACCCTTATTAACAAAACTGCCATTGCTACCAATACATAATTATATCATGCTTAAACATTAAAACCACCAATTATTTCCATGAAATTGATTCATAAAACCCATAGCCATGGTCCATGGGGTTTGGCCATACATATGGCCGAACCCTATGGCTTTCACATTTGAATCTTTTTTTCATAACTTAGCCATAGTAACCCCATGGTTCGGCCATGAAATGGCCGACCTATGTCTTGTCCAAATCTTCACTTAGAACCCTTTTTAAACCCTTCATATTGTTCCATGATCTTCAAGTTTGAATTCAACAAAACAGTCCATATAACTCACCATCCTTTCCATCCTTTAAATCCATATAAGATGGTCCATGGGGTTCTTCGGCCATACCCATGGCCGAACCCTATGGTTCACTTGGTTCAATACTTCCCATGATTATTCATGGTTTTGACATGCTTATTCAACCATAATCAATATATAGTTCAGCCATACATTGGCCAACCCAATATATACATTTTATCTCCATTTTTTAAACACCTTAACCCTTCCACAACTTGTATGGCTTTTATCTCTCAAAACCATCAAAATCACCATAAAATAATCATATGATTTCATGGGGTTCGGCCCTCACAAGTGGCCGAACCCAATGATCCATTTTATCATTTTTAAACAACCACTACCCAAGGTTTAAACCCTTGATTCATTCGGCCATTCCATAGCCTAATCATGATATCCAAATCCATGATTTAAAAACCCTTTCAACATGCATCTTAGGTCTAATTAAAACATCCAAAACAGTCCATCCTTTTGCATGGTTTTAACTTTACAAAAAATCATCAACATAGCCATAATATTTCATGGGGTTCGGCCAACCAAAGTGGCCGAACCCTATGGTCCATGTTTGCTATCTTTTAAACATCAAAATACATACTCCAAACCCTTGGTAGATTCGGCCATCCCATGGCCAAATCATGTTCCATTCATCCCATTTTATTAAACATAATTCAATGGAAATACTTACCAAATTCCTTTGCTTTTCCTCTCTCCTTTTGACCTTGCTTCCTTCCTTCTTTCTTCCTTAGTCTCTAGCCGAAAAGGTGTTTGATCAATGGTGAAAACACCTATAGCTGGTTCGGCCAAGGAGATGTGTTCTTGAGAGAAGGAGAGAGATGAAAGTCGAAGTTTCGTTGGAATGAAAATCGGCCAAATATGGTGGTGTTTTCCTTTTGTTAAACAGCCCCACTTCTTCTCATTAATCCTCATTAATACTTGATCAAACCAAGGAGGCATTTGGTGCCAACCATTGCATCCCTTGGCACCAACCAATGCATCCTTTGAGATGGAAAGACACCTCCATCTTATCTCATTAATGCCGCCCCCAACCATGGCAAACCTTGGCTTGGCCAAGGCACCCCTTCACTTCCAACGTGTGGGACTTGCTTCCTTGGTGATGTTTGAGATCAAGGCAACTCTTCACATCTCCCATTGACTCACTTTAACTCAAGGTCCCTTTGATTCCCAACTCAACTCACCCAACTCACTACACTTAATGCACTTGAGTCAACTCATTACTTGATTTAATTCCAACTCACTTTAGTCCCAACTCAACCTGATTTAACTCATATTTGAGCTCACTTGAGGGTCCACATGGTCAACCATGGTCAACATGGTCAACCCGACCCATTGTGTCCCCATTTGGCTCATTAACCCAATTGACGCCATGACCCAATTATGGGTTGTTTTAGCCAATTGCATGTGATTTTCATATGTGCATCAAGCCTACCCATTTATGCTCCATTTAATTTCCAATCATTTCAACTTAACCCCATTAAATTTGGGCTCACCCAATGGTCAAACAAGTCCGTTATTACCCATTGGGTCCCAATTGGGTCCTTTGACCCAATTAACCATATTGACCCAATTTGATGTTCATTACCCATTCATGATAAATTGGCCCTTATAATATGTTCATATGATCTTAATTTGAACAATGGGCCCTACCATTTTCTCATTTACAATCACATTTATTAAATTCACCAATCAAGTGGCATTTTCGTAAATATTCATATTATTGAGAAATTGGGGTGTTACAATATAACCCTCTTTTTAAAAATTTCGTCCCGAAAATCGAACGAAGTAGGGTTCCAAAATAAATTCATAAACAATTCGGGGTGAGCTGTTTTCATCTCCGATTCAAGTTCCCATGTGGCCTCTTTAAGACCATGTCGGTCCCATACCGCTTTTACGAACTGAATCGCTCTATTTCGCAACACCCTTTGCTCAGTCTCTAGTATTCTAACTGGTTTCTCGACGTATGTCACGTCGCCTTTTACTTCTATGTCTTGCACATTCAATACATGGGACGGATCGGGATTGTATTTCCTTAGCATCGACACGTGAAACACATCGTGTAAAGCTGCCAATTGTGAAGGAAATGTTATCTGATAAGCCACATCCCCCACTCTTCTTATGATGGAAAATGGTCCCACAAATATTGGTCACAGTTTCCCCTTCTTCCCAAACCTCATGTGTCCTTTCCGTGGCGAGACTTTTAAGAATACCATGTTCCCCAATTCAAATTCCAGAAACCTTCTTCTTTTGTCAGCATAGCTCTTTTGCCTACTCTGTGCAGTCAATAAGTACTGACGTATTAACTGAATTTGTGCTGTAGTCTCTACGGCTAGCTCAGGTCCAATCAATGCAGGCTCACCAGCCTCTGTCCAGCACACTGGTGATCTACAAGGCCTACCATATAAAGCCTCGAATGGGGCCATCTGAAGGCTTGCCTGATAATTATTGTTATACGAGAACTCTACCAGTGGTAAGTGGTCCTCCCATCCACCCTTGAAATGTAACATGCATGCTTTCAGCATGTCTTCCAAGGTTTGTATCGTTCTCTCCGACTATCCATCAGTCTGTGGATGGAATGCGGTGCTAGTCAGTAGATCTGTCCCCATAGCTGACTGCATGCTTTGCCACACTCTGCCGGTAAACCGGCCATCTCTGTCAGATACTATAGTTTCTGGGAATGCCATGTAGCCGAATAATTTCCTTGATGTACCGTCGACCCAACATCTCAGATGAATCCGTCATCTTAATAGGAATGAAATGCCCAGACTTGGTCAGTCGGTCTACTACGACCCATATGGCATCATTGCCCTTTGAAGATCTCGGCAACCCCGTCACAAAATCCATTGAAATGTGCTCCCATTTCTATTCTGGCACTGATAAAGGTTTGAGTAACCCTGCTAGCTTTTGATGTTCAGTCTTAACTTGCTGACAAATTAAACAATGTGCCGCGAATTCCACCACATCCCTTTTTAGTTCGTGCCACCAATAATGCCTTTTCAGATCGTGATACATTTTGGTGCTACCCGGATGAATGGAGAGCTTGGATTGATGTGCCTCAATCAATAGCTCTTTCCTACAGCTCCTTGGCACATATACTCTTCCTTGGAATAAAAAACCCTGTCCTGGTCGTAATTCCCATTCCGGTATGACTACGCCAGTGGACATCTTGGCCCATATCTCCTCCACTTCCAGATCTACTCGTTGTTCTTGTTCAATCTTGGTGACCATATTGGACCGTATGATTAAATTATACATACTCCCATGGTTGTTGATATAAAGATTGAACTCTCGAATGGTGTTCAGCATCTCCCATTCTGTTCTGATCAAGCATGCTACCGATGCACGTGATAGGCGGCTGAGGGCATCCGCCACCTTGTTTGCCTTGCCTGGATGATATCGAAGCGCGAACTCATAATCTGCCAGATACTCCATCCATCTACGTTGCCTTCGATTGAGCTTTTTCTGATCAAATAAATATTTCAAACTCTTATGATCAGAAACTACCTCAAATTTCTCGCCGTAGAGATAGTGTCTCCAACTTTTGAGAGCGAAGACCCCTGCGGCTAGCTCCAGATCATGTGTGGGATAAAGACGTTCGTGAATCTTTAACTGTCTTGAACCATATGCCACCACACGATGACTTTGCATGAGTGAACACCCTAGCCTCTCTCCTGAAGCATCGCATTGTACTTCATATCCTTTGCCTCTTTCCGGCAAAATTAAAATAGGAGCAGTTGCAAGTTTAAATTTCAGCTCCTCAAACCTCCGGTTGCACTGATCTGACCACTCATACTTGACTCCGTTCTGAGTGAGTCGAGTCAATGGAGACATATTTTGGAAAAATCCATGATAAATTTCCGATAATAACCCGCCAATCCTAAGAAACTGCGGATTTCGGTTACATTCTTTGGCGCTTTCCAGTATTTCACTGCTGCCACCTTAGCCGGATCCACAGCTATTCCTTCCTCGGATATAACATGTCCCAAGAAATTTACTTGAGATAG
Organism: Chimonanthus salicifolius; assembly: GCA_013350335.1. Lineage (NCBI taxonomy): Eukaryota > Viridiplantae > Streptophyta > Magnoliopsida > Laurales > Calycanthaceae > Chimonanthus > Chimonanthus salicifolius. The sequence goes on along the minus strand of CM023538.1, from coordinate 26,300,358 downwards.
CCAGAACTCACACTTACTAGCCTTGCATACAGCTTATTCTGCCTCAAAGTATTCAAGACTATCCGTAGGTGCTCTGCATCCTGACTCTTGGAATAGATCAGGATATCATCAATGAACACGATTACAAACTGGTCCAGATACGGACGAAAGATCCTGTTCATTAAGTCCATGAACACAGCCGGCTCATTTGTGAGTCCAAATGGCATGACTACAAACTCGTATAGTCCATACCGCGTCCTAAAGGCTGCCTTCTCTATATCTTCCTCCCTAACTTAGATTTGATGATAACAAGACATCAAATCAATCTTTGAAAAATGGCTGGAACCCCTCAATTGATAGAATAAATCATCGATCCTGGGTAGAGGGTACTTGTTCGGGACAGTTAGCTGATTCAGCTTCCTATAATCTACACACATTCGGAGTGAACCGTCCTTCTTCTTTACAAATAGCATTGGAGCTCCCCATGATGATGTGCTGTTTCGGATGTAACCCAGCCTGAGTAGTTCATCAATCTGCTTCTTTAGCTCCAACATTTCTGCTGGCGCCATCCGATAATGTGGTAATGACACTGGTACAGTGCCAGGGTATAACTTGATTTCGAAATTAAGCTCCCTCATGGGTGATAAACCAGGGAGTTCTTTTGGAAACACATCCGCAATTCTTTTACAATTGCCGGAAGTTCGGTAATTGGTGCTTTATTTATAATGATATTATTCAACACCACGTGGTTCAACCCTTCCTGCAGTCCACTCTGCTTGTCTGCACGAACCACATATTGTTTTCCTTCGGGTGACCAAAATGTCACTCTTCGGCGATAACAGTCAATGTTGGCTTGGAACTTAGCCAACCAATCCATGCCGAATATTATATCATACTCAACCATGTCAAGTACCAGATAATTGAACTCAAATCTGAGTCCAGCTAGTTCAGTGTAAACTGTCGTGCATATAAGTCCCAATGCCGAGTCTTCGACAGGGGACACAATTGTGAGTGTTGTGGTTAATTTTTGCACTAAGGTACTGGTAGCAGTTATAAATGATGTAGCTATAAAGGAGTGTGAAGCTCCAGAATCAAATAGTGCATATGCATAAGAACTACTCACTACCGCCATACCTTGAATCACTGCATGATCCTCATCTGCTGGAGAAGTTAAAGTAAACAATCGTCCAGCTCCACTAGGATTAGGCACCCGTCTTGCCTGGTTATACGTCCTGCCTCCTCGGGAGTTAACTGGTCTGTCCGGTGGACGGAATGATCCCCTGGAATATGAAAGCTTGTTAAGCTTTGGGCAGTCTTTCTTATAGTGACCAGGCTGATCACAGTGGAAGCAGCTGCCCACTCCTCTAGAAGCCTAAGTGACTGCTGCAGATTGGGAGGGCTGATTGGGACGAAAGCCCCCAGTAGATCCAACAGATGGCGAGGGTCTGCTGAAGTTCGGTCGAAACTTCTTGTTGGGTTGATAAGTACCCCTCCCACTCGGCACTCGACGGTTGTCCACTCGTGTGAACTCAGCCAATTCTTGCTCAACAATGGTGGCTCTGCTGACCACTTCCGCCAGCGTAGCTGCTTTGAACACGATCACTCTGGCCCTAATGTTTGGCCGCAACCCACGCTCAAACTTGCGAGCCCGCCGGTACTCCGTATCCACTATGTAGAACGCATAGATTGATAGACTGAGGAACTCCCGGTGGTACTCAGCTACTGTCATCGAGCCTTGCACTAATGACAAAAAGGCTTGGATCTGGCGTTCCTTTTCTTTTTCCTAGAAATACTGACTAGAAACGTCGCTGAGAATTGCTCCCAAGTCATAGCAGTCCTTTCTTGTTCTGGCACAAGTGCCTGCTGTTTCTCCACTACTTCCCACCACCTACCCACATCATCTATCAGCTGTGATGTAGCCAATAGAATCATGTGGGCATGACTCGTGATGTTCAGTAGAGTCAGTATTCGGGAGATTTTCTTCAGCCAGTTCTCCGCTCCAACAGGCCCTTCTCTCCCCTTGAAGTAAGGAGGGCGCTGTTGTTGAAAGTCTCTGACCATATTTCGGTCATTAGCCTTACTCATGCTTCCACCTCCATTCATATGTTGTTGGAGGACAGAAGTAACTACTGTTTGTACCAAGCTCTGTAGTTCAGGAGGCACGAATGGTAAACTCACGTTGCTGTTGATGTTCCCTTTTTCCTCCCGTCGATATGAATGTTCTCTATCCTCCTCTCCTCGCCGAGAGTGTTGTGATTCTTCCTCATGTACTGATTTCTCCCTATCATGTACCGATTTCTCCCTATCATGTACTGATTTCTCCTTATCACGTACCGATGGCTCCTTCTCATGTACCACTTTCTCCTTCCCTTTATCGTTTTGTCGAGTCTTTTTGTTTGGAGCCGTTTCGCCAAGGCCAATTTGTAATACTTTCTCCTTTCCCTTCTGATTCTTTGGGATCTTTTTCTGTGGTGCCATCTTTCCCTAATTCATGAAAACATTATTGGCTTAGTTTTCTTCGCAACATACATTAAATGCTAGAAATCCTCATAGAATCATAAAATTGCATATTCTATATATATTCATATTTCAACTTTGTACAAGGGTTGGTAGGGTTAAAACAAACCCTATAAAGAACAAAATGCACCCTTACAAAATATTCCCCTTTCCCTGACTTTCTTTTCTACCTCTTAACCTAATCTTCAGTGGAAGATCCCGCATCATCAGCGAAGATAAAATAACTCTCAGGGCATGTCATCGACGCGTGACCCAGTACTCCACATGTCATGCAGGGTATTATCCCCGGTCCTCCAATGTAAGAACAGTTAATCATTGCCTCTCCGTGCCCATGAAGTCCACAAACCGGGCAAACAACGTCTAGAGGGTGAGGACAATACATACAGCTGTGCCCGTCCTGGTTACACAACTCGCACATATAGTCAGGATCTATCTCCCCAACCGATTCTATTATTATAGGAATATCTTCCATAGGATCCTCCGGAAAAGGCGCTAGATCCTCTTCAATTTCCTCGAGAGGTCCCATTATCAAAGGAATATCTTCCATAAGATCCTCTGGAAAAGGTGCTAGGTCCACTTCATCTTCCTCGGGAGGTCCCTCCTGAAAGTCCACGTTAACTTCCATGCTGGAGTTGTTAGAAGCAGACACCAGGTCTATTGGACAGCTAAGGGTTCCTTCATCCCATAACTCCGTATACTCCACGTTACTCGACATATCTGTATCATAACATAAAAATCATAAATAATCAACAAAAGTTCTAATAAAACCAAACTTGGTTTTGGAGAATTTCTTATGTATCGTATCATGCATTGTATTTGGGGAAATTGCCAAATTTTCACACTTTGTTTTCTTTTGTTTCTGGGGAAATCTCTAAATTCTTGTTGTTTGTTCCTCAGTGTGGGGATATCAGGCGAGTGCATCCTACCTTGCTATGTTTGATATGTCCAGTTATGATGACTGTACTTTACTTTGCTATCTTTCATTGTTGCTCTCAGATTGCTTATTCAGTCTGAGTCACTCGAAGTAAATTAATCCTGCCCCCAGTTAGCGGACTCTAAAGAGTCGGTCAGTTGGGATTCTTATCTGTCAGTGAGACATGAAACAGTCTTAATCTTACTTCGATGATTCAACTTCCCGTTTCGCTCTGATACCAACTGTAACGCCCCGCCCTTTCCGAGATTCAGAGTCTAATTTTTTTTTCATAATAATAATATAATAACACCGGAAGAGGGCGGACGACGTCACGACGCGAGTTAAGTTCGGAGTACCCAAAGTCTGACCCTTAACTGGCCACCCATGTGTGCATGGACTAAACCCATGAAAGACAAACCACACATGGAACTAATCAAGTCATGCGGAATAAACTAAACCAATTGTGGAAATAAACTTATTAGATAGCAAGTACAAGTCTCATCTATTAACATTAAATGATCCAAACATCCAATGTCAAAAACCATAAACAAACCATAACAAAGTTTACTAGCTATTACATGTCCATAAAATGTAATTCAAAAGACAGTAGTAAAGAAATCCCAATCATCATTCAAGCGCTTAAGCTTGGCTCCCCACCTGGTCCTCGACCTTCTCTTTCCCTTTTCCTTTTCCTGCATTATCCTCTAAGGATAGAATTAGGGCGTTAGATCAACGCGCCGAGTAGGTTTTCCGATCAAGGCTACCACATGGTTAGTATATAAAACATGCATATATCATAGTATATGATCATCAAAACATCTGAAATCAATGCCATGTATGTAAGTGCAAATGTAATGAGTCCCACACATCACAAGTATACATGACTATCACTTGACGGGATTCTCACGTCAAGGTAATCCAGAGTACTCCACATTTCCTCTGAATAGAACTCTATTGTCAATGTAATCTAGAGTACTTCACATTTCCTCTGGATAGGCCTTTCATCATTAAGTTGTTCCTCCTGGCGGGACTCTCATCGCCTAAGGAGGCTCCACAGATGCCTCACGGGCATACCGACAGAGTGTGGGCTCCGATTTCCGTAATCATCACCCCATGCCATGCATGAGATGTCAACGAATAATATGTCATTTGTAAGTATATAACTCATCATTCAAAAAACAATTTGAAACATAAATCAATAACATTATATCTCATAAAAATCACGAATAAACCAACTATAGCAATGGTTACAAGTAGGTAGGTAACCTACTGAAAATTCGCTTAAGTGTCCGTTCCTTTCAAGCGTCACCCGTTCACAACTAGCGTGCCGTCAAAGAGATCCGTCACCTTATTCACATAAACCATGAATCAACTTTAATCCCATACTTCATTTCGATGGGGTTCGGCCATACAACATGGCCGAACCTCATCATCTAAGTTTGGTCTCTATTTCCCATTTTTGTCATTGTTTTAAAGTCACCAAATCAAGTCCCTTGATTTAATAATTCCATCAATTAGCTTCATTAAAATAGTCCATTAAAATTTATATCCAAAAATATTTATAAGTGGGGTTCGGCCATACACCTTGGCCGAACCTCACTTATTTACTTGGGTCCCCTCTTTCAACTCTTGATTGTTACCCTTATTCACAAAACTGCCATTGCTACCAATACATAATTATATCATGCTTAAACATTAAAACCACCAATTATTTCCATGAAATTGATTCATAAAACCCATAGCCATGGTCCATGGCGTTCGACCATACATATGGCCGAATCCTATGGCTTTCACATTTGAATCTCTTTGTCATAACTTAGCCATAGTAACCCCATGGTTCGGCCATGAAATGACCGACCTATGTCTTGTCCAAATGTTCACTTAGAACCCTTTTTAAACCCTTCATATTGTTCCATGATCTTCAAGTTTGAATTCAACAAAACAATCCATATAACTCACCATCCTTTCCATCCTTTAAATCCATATAAGATGGTCCATACATGGCCGAACCCTATGGTTCACTTGGTTCAATACTTCCCATGATTATTCATGGTTTTGACATGCTTATTCAACCATAATCAATATATAGTTCAGCCATACATTGGCCAACTCAATATATACATTTTATCTCCATTTTTTAAACACCTTAACCCTTCCACAACTTGTATGGTTTTTATCTCTCAAAACAATCAAAATCACCATAAAATAATCATATGATTTCATGGGGTTCGGCCCTCACAAATGGCCGAATCCAATGATCCATTTTATCATTTTTAAACAACCACTACCCAAGGTTTAAACCCTTGATGCATTTGGCCATTCCATAGCCTAATCATGATATCCAAATCCATGATTTAAAAACCCTTTCAACATGCATCTTAGGTCTAATTAAAACATCCAAAACAGTCCATCCTTTTGCATGGTTTTAACTTTACAAAAAATCATCAACATAGCCATAATATTTCATGGGGTTCGGCCAACCAAAGTGGCCGAACCCTATGGTCCATGTTTGCTATCTTTTAAACATCAAAATACATACTCCAAACCCTTGGTAGATTCGGCCATCCCATGGCCAAATCATGTTCCATTCATCCCATTTTATTAAACATAATTCAATGGAAATACTTACCAAATTCCTTTGTTTTTCCTCTCTCCTTTTGACCTTGCTTCCTTCCTTCTTTCTTCCTTAGTCTCTAGCCGAAAAGGTGTTTGATCTATGGTGAAAACACCTATAGCTGGTTCGGCCAAGGAGATATGTTCTTGAGATAGGGAGAGAGATGAAAGTCTAAGGTTTCCTTTGAATGAAAATCAGCCAAATATGGTGGTGTTTTCCTTTTGTTAAACAGCCCCACTTCTTCTCATTAATCCTCATTAATACTTGATCAAACCAAGGAGGCATTTGGTGCCAACCATTGCATCCCTTGGTACCAACCAATGAATCCTTTAAGATGGAAAGACACCTCCATCTTATCTCATTAATGCCGCCCCCAACCATGGTGACCCTTGGCTTGGCCAAGGCACCCCTTCACTTCCAACGTGTGGGACTTGCTTCTTTGGTGATGTTTGAGACCAAAGCAACTCTTCACATCTCCCCTTGACTCACTTTAGCTCAAGGTCCCTTTGATTCCCAACTCAACTCACCCAACTCACTACACTTAATGCATATCATTTAATGCACTTGAGTCAACTCATTACTTGATTTAATTCCAACTCACTTCAGTCCCAACTCAACCTGATTTAACTCATATTTGAGCTCACGTGAGGGTCCACACGGTCAACCATGGTCGACATGGTCAACCCGACCCATTGGGTCCCCATTTGGCTCATTGACCCAATTGACGCCATGACCCAATTGTTTTAGCCAATTGCATGTGATTTTCATATGTGCATCATGCCTACCCATTTATGCTCCATTTAATTTCCAATCATTTCAGCTTAACCCCATTAAATTTGGGCTCACCCAATGGTCAAACAAGTCCGTTTATGACCCATTGCGTCCCAATTGGGTCCTTTGACCCAATTAACCATATTGACCCAATTTGATGTTCATTACCCATTCATGATAAATTGGCCCTTATAATATGTTCATATGGTCTTAATTTGAACAATGGGCCCCACCATTTTCTCATTTACAATCACATTTATTAAATTCACCAATCAAGAGGCATTTTCGTAAATATTCATATTATTGAGAAATTGGGGTGTTACACATTGTGAATGCCCATGCATAGAAAAAGAATGGTTTGGGCGGTGGTAGACAAAGGGTCTGCTAAAGGCATTCTGACTACTCGATAGATCGACCATGTCGATGTGTTGATACATTCGACTCTCTCTCTCTACCCCTGATACATCGAGTACGTCGATGTATCCTTTTGATAGTTTATACTTCGGATTTGAATATCAGTTTTCCTTGACACATCGATCCAGTCAAAGCATCGTCTGGAAATATTCAGCTTTGACGACACATTGCCCAATTCGATGTATCGTCCGAGGAAATTTAGTTTTCCTTATTTCTTTTGATAAATACTAAAATTATTTAGACCAAAATCATAAATTCCATTTATATAATGAACAAATTACATAAAATTCTGGGCCCATACAATATTTCCACCTTTTGGAATTTTCGTCCCGAAAATTAAACGAAGGTTGGATTCAAAAGGAAATCAAATTCTACATATATAACTCAGGATGAGAGGCTCTCATTTCCAATTCCTTTTTCCAAGTGAATTCTTCATTTCCATGTCTCTCAGACCACTTTGAGGAAAGGAATCACCATGTTCCTTAGTACTTTCTGTTCTTACCCTTGATTTTGATAGGTCTTTCGGCGTAAGTTACGTCACATTGAACATCAATTCTTGTGCATCCAAAACGTGCAAGGGATCAGGATTGTACTTCCGTAACATTGAGACTTGGAATACATCGTGCATGTTGGATAACTGTGATGGAAGTGCTATGTGATATGCAGCCTCGCCAATCTTATCAAGGACTGAGAATGGTCCTATAAACCTTGGGTCAACTTCCCTTTCTTCCCAAACTTTATCTATCTTTTTCTCAGTGAGACCTTTAGGCATACTAAGTCTCCCACTTCAAATGTGAGAGGTCTCCTTCTCTTATCCGCATTGCTCTTGTTTCGGCTCTGAGCAGTCAACAGATGATTTCATATAACTTTAATCTATTCGGTTGTCTTTGCAACCAAATCTGGTCCCATGAGTGTAGCTTTACTTGCCTCGGTCCATGTAACGCCCCACCCTTTTTCACTCGCTTAAAATGAGACTCTATTTTTTTTTTTTTTGAAGTAAAGAGTGAGAGAGCGGGACGTTACGATGTGAGCCAAGTCCGAGCTTCCAAAGCCCGGCCCTTAACTGGCCAACCATACGTGTGCGTGGACCAAGTCCACGAGAACGGTTCACACGCGATAAGGTTAAGCTTGTGGAATTGAACATAATGTGGAATTATAATAGAGTTCTATCCTATCCAATTTTAATTAGCAAGGAAGTCCATCAATTAATAATAATTACCTTAACCTTAAAATGTCCAAAATAAAAGTCCAAACCATAGCAAATAGTCTAAATTATTACAGTCCCAAATACTAGCTACTCAAATTACGTTGTCCATGAATAAACTTAAATAAAATGAAACTAGATTATCGACCCTCCTAAGCTTGGCTCCGATTGCGCCCTTCGTTCCGTCCATTTCCTGTGTCATTATCTAAGGTAGAAGTAGGGCGTTAGACAACGAGCCCAGTAGGTACTCCGAGTAGGGTCAACACATGGGATAGTATAAACAAAATCACATAGATATAAATAATATCAAAACCATGCAAATCAATACCATGCCATGGGTGTCATATGCCATAAGTCCCACCCATCATCCATATCACAATCACATGGTATTCCTCTTGATGGATAATTCCACATCAAGGTATTGTCATGACTCCCAGCGAATGCTTATCGGTAGCCCCGAATGGAGCGTGGACTCCGGTTACATTTCAAACACAGTATGTCGCCACGAACGCCTTATCGGTTGCCTCGAACGGAGCGTGGACTCCGGTTACAATTCAATCATACATCCCTTGGAATCATGTGGATTCCTCCCCATGGTTGTTTATCGGTTGCCCTGAACGGAGCATGGACTCCGGTTACAATTGAATCATACATCCATTGGAATCAGTGTGGATTCCTCCCCATGGTTGTTTATCGGAAATCCGAATGGAGCGTGGACTCCCCTCATTTGATCCCTCCCATGCCATGCATGAGATGCAAATGCAAACATGCTATGTAATAATAAACATCATAGCATTTAAAATCCCATAGTTGAAACATATCATTTGATACCAGAATAAATCATCAAAACATGAAGTAAAATCATCACATATACATATTCCATGGTTTTCAATAAGGTAGGAATCCTACCAACGTCCAAATACCGGGTCCTTGTTTTTCGGTCCAAAAACCTATCACCGATAGCTTCAAGCCGATCGTACACCGTTTGTGAAATCCCATTACCTTATTACATTTAACACATATACATACATTAATTTGTGATCCATTTAATTCCATCAACCCCTACATCATCATAGGTTCATTTCCATTTGCAACCATAGTCTTTTATCCGGTTAAGTCCCCTAAGAGGTTTCCATCATACATTGGGGCTGAACCATGTTTTAACTCCACCAAAAATGCATTAGTGGGGTTCTGCCATACAACATGGCTGAACCTCACTCTCTTAGTTTTGGGCCCCTCTTTTTAGTCCTTGATCGTTTTAATCAATGTGGGTCCAACATCATTCGATCTTTTGATTTATTGATGCAATCACATTAGTTCATCATTTTACATTAATAAAAACCCTAAGTCCATAAAACATTTTCCATGGGGTTCGGCCATACAACATGGCCGAACCTATGGTCCTTTATTTTCACCATGTTCCCATCGTTAGCTATCACTCTTTCCATAGATAAACACTTAACTTATTTACATATAACTTAGTTCCATAAATGATTCATTAACCTAACATAGAGCCATAATAAATCCCTCCATTTCCTAGCTTGATCATTCCATCTTTTAAACATGCATGGACCTACCAATGATCCATCAAAATGGTTCATGGGGTTCGGCCATACAACATGGCCGAACCCATGATGTCTCATTTTCATCATTTCTTTTAAATCATTTACAAACATTAGGTCCATAAATAAAGTCCCTCCATGGGGGTTTAATCATACACTTAGGTACATCATTTAAATCATCATCTGCCACATTTAAAACCCATTTAAAATCACCAACATTCCTCCATCATTTTCATCCTTTAAAACCCTTTAAAATCACTAACATACATCCATATTTTTCATCCTTTAAACCCATTAAAATCAATAACCCACTTCCATGGGGTTCGGCCATACAACATGGCCGAACCCAATGGCTCATCATTTTCTTTTAAAAATCATACACCCATGATTAGATCCTTTGATGGGGTTCGGCCATACATCATGGCCGAACCTCATCCAATCCTTTCTTTGTCCTTAATGGTCCATGCATAAAATCTAGGGTTTGGCCATGCAAGGCCAAACCATGATCTTTGATCACAATCCTTATATTGGACATGCATGAGGTCCCTAGCCATATATATACATATTGTCCTTAATAATCCTCATTTACATAACCTATCTTACCCCCTTAGGAAGATTAGGGTTTTGTCCACTTTTCCATCTCATTTCTTGGATGGATTTCAAATCCATGGCCCATAACATTTTGGCCAACATTCCAATCCGAAATGGAATTCTCCCTTAACCTCTTTCTACTTAATAAAATCTTGTCAAGCAATACTTATCGATTCCGCGACTCCTCCATTTTCTTTCGCTCCGTCTTGCTCCTCCATTCTTTTTCCTTCCTTAGTCTTTCTTCTTTCTTCCTCCTTGATCTTCGGCCAAAGAGTGTTGTTTTGATTAAGATGAAAACCCTAAGAGTGGTTTCGGCCAAGGAGAAGGATTGAGAGAGGCCGAGGATTTGAGATAGAAAACTCTAAGTGTTTTCTTTTGTCTAATGAGAGAGGTCGGCCCTTAGGATTTTTGGTGAGAGGGAGAGGATTTGAGATAGAAACTCTTAAAGTCTTTTTCTTTGTCTTAGACGGAGGGTCGGCCAAGCTTGAGAGAGGGAGAGAGTGAGAGAATGAATGAGCTGGAAAGCTATCCCTTTCCGTCTTGTCTAGGGTTTCCTTGGGTAAGACTCCACCTCCAACTACCCTCATCAATGTGGGGTCTTCCCCATGAGTCCTTTGACCAAACAAGGGAATGCATGCCCTCCACATGGCACACACCACCCTCTCCAACGGTTTTGGGCTAGTGGTTTCCATGAGATGGAACCCCCACCTCTCCTTTGACCAACCATGAGAATGCATGCCCTCCACATGGGCTCTTTGTCTAGCCAAGAGGGTGCATGCCCTCCACATGGCACACACCACCTTCTCCTACGGTTTTGTGGTTAGTGGTTTCCATGAGATGGAAACTACCCACCTTTCCTTTGACTCACTCCATCTTTTCATCTTTCATGTGACTCACCCCCATTTGACTCACTTCATTTAAATGCAACTCAACTCCTAACTCAAGCATTAGAATTTATTTCCATCTAACTTAGGTGATTTAATTAAATAATTTAATTCAACTCACTTCCCTTGATCCTCTTTAATTTACCCATGAACTCACCCATGGTTGACCAAGTCAACCATTGTGGCCGGCCCCACATGTGCCTTAGTCCACACGTCACCTCACTTGATTAGGTGGAGTTGGGTCCCACTTGGCTATGCCACTTGGCTATGCCACTTGGATAATGCCTCATACACTTGCCACCTCACTTGATGAGGTAGACCCCATGCCTCTGATCATAATTGGGTCCATGACCCGATTAAATCCATTCCTTACCCATTTACCCTAATCATCAACCCATCTTGACCCATTGGGTCCCAAATGGGCATTTGACCCAATTGACCACATTGACCGAATTAAATAGAATTAATCATATCCATGGTCCATTGGACCATACTTGGGTCATTGCCCCAATTCTTATTCATTAAACATCCATTCCATCTATGAATCTTAATTTTTAACAAATAAAATAAATAATAGCCAATATATTTATTGCATTTAAAATCTAGCTATTACAGTCCAGCAAACTGGTGATCTGCATGGTCGGCCATATAATGCTTCAAATGGGGCCAAGACTTGCTTGATAACTGTTGTTGTATGAAAACTCCACCAGTGGAAGATGATCCTCCCAACTGCCCTGGAAATTTAACATACAATTTGTAACGGCCGCCCCTTTTCACCGAAAAATCAGAGTCTAATTTTTTTTTAGTAAAGAGTGACAAAGGGCGTGAACGTCACGACGCGAGTTAAGTCTGAGCCTCTAAAGCCCGGCCCTTAACTGGCCAACCCTACGTGTGCGTGGAACGAAGTCCACGAAGAACGGTTCACACGTAGACGTAAGCTCAAGGAATATTACACTGAGTGCGAAAAATTACAATAAAGACTATCCTACCAATTCTTAGATAGCAAGGAAGATAACATTCACAATATTACCAAAATATCACAACATCTCAACGTCCAAAAAATAAAAACCAAAATATAACAAGAAATTAAATTATTACATTTCCGACAAGCTAGGCTACTCAAATACATTTCCAAAACAATACAAATAAACTAAGTAGCCGCCTCCCCAAGCTCCTAAGCTTGGCTTCCGTCTCGTCCTTCTACTCCGCTGTCTCCTGCGTCATCAGCTACGGTAGAAGTAGGGCGTCAGACAACGCGCCTAGTAGGACTCCGAGTAGGGCTAACACATGGATTAGTGATAACAAGCACATAGGTATAATATAATGAAAACCATAAAATGAATGCCATGCCATGGGTGTTTTGTGTCATGAGTCCCACCCATCATCCATACCATCATGATATCATATCCCCCTTGACAGAAAAAACCTCGTCAAGATATAAACAATCACAAATCATCCCCCTTGACGGCAAAGCCTCGTCAAGATATAAACAATCACGAATCATCCCCCTTGACGGCAAAACCTCGTCAAGATATAAAGAATCACAAATCATCCCCCTTGACAGCAAAACCTCGTCAAGGTGTAAACAATCACAAATCATCCCCCTTGATAGCAAAACCTCGTCAAGGTGTAAACAATCACAAATCATCCCCCTTGACGGCAAAACCTCATCAAGGTGTCCCCATGTTTGCTTCTCGGTCGCCCCGACGGAGCATGGACTCCGGTTATATCTCATAATATCCCTCTTGATGGATGAAACACATCAAGATATCCCCATGCTTGCTTCTCGGTCACCCCGACGGAGCATAGACTCCGATTTCATTTCATCCTTCCCATACCATATCCTTCCCATGTCATGCATGAGATGTAGATGTCATATGCCATATAATATATATGATCATAGTCATAAAACCCATCTTAAAACCATTACATGATTACCAAAATAAATCAAAGGAAGACCATCACATAATACTTAATCCATGACCAAAATAAATCAAAGGTAGAAGTAGGGCGTTAGACAACGCGCCCAGTAGGACTCCAAATAGGGCTAGCACATGGATTAGTAATAACAAACACATATGAAATCATATAAGGAAAACTATAAGATGAATGTCATGCCATGGGTGTCTGTGTTATGAATCCCACCCATCATCCGTACCATCATGCTGCCATATCCCCCTTGATGGAAAACCCTCGTCAAGATATAAACAATCACAAATCATCCCCCTTGACAGCAAAAACCACGTCAAGATATAAACAGTAACAATTCATCCCCCTTGACGGCAAAACCTCGTCAAGATATAGATAATCACAAATCATCCCCTTGACGGTAAAAACCTCGTCAAGATATAAACAGTAACAAATCATCCCCCTGACGGCAAAACCTCGTCAAGGTGTAACCAGTCACAATTCATCCCCCTTGAATGCAAAACCTCGTCAAGATATAAATAATCACAAATCATCCCCTTGACGGTAAAAACCTCGTCAAGATATAAACAGTCACAAATCATCCCCCTTGACGGTCAAACCTCGTCAAGGTGTCCCCATGCTTGCTTCTCGGTCGCCCCGACGGAGCATTAACTCCGGTTTCATTTCATCCTTCCCCTACCATATCCCTCCCATGTCATGGATGAGATGTAAATGTCATATGCCATGTAATATATGTAACTCATAGTCATAAAACCCATCTTAAAACAATCCCATGATTATCAAAATAAATCAAAGGAAACCCATCACATAATACTAAATCCAAAACCCATCTTAAAAACAACCACATGATTACCAAAATAAATTAAAGGAAAACATCACATAATACTTAAACCAAAACCCATCTTAAAACAAACCATATAATTTCTAAAATAATTCAAAGAAACCATCACTCAATCCATAGCTTACAAAAAGGTAGGAATCCTACCGAATACCGACTAGCGTCCTTTTTCGCTTTCGTCTGATAATCCGTTCACCGATCACGCATCGCTTGCGATGTCCGGTACCTTATTATACATTATCAATTAGTCCATGTTTTTAATCATTATTAAGCCCATTAATCATACCTTAGTGGGGTTCAGCCATACACCATGGCCGAACCTCACTATGTAGTTTTATGGGTCCCGTTTAATCCATTAAATATTTTAATCACATGAGTTTAAAACTAGCCATCCTAGGCTTTATTAATCATACATAAGGTTATTACTTAGATTCCCTAAGCCCATGATCATCTCCCATGAGGTTCTTGAATTTGGCCATTATTTACGGTTTTGCCACTACCTCTTTTCCATGGTTAAACATTCACTTAACCATGTACATTTTTGTTCATAATTGATCCATACACTCAAGTCCATTAGTGACCCATTTAATCATGCCATAACATTATTAAAATAACCCTCTTCCTTAACTTAATCTACCTTAATTAACCACACACATAAACCCAAGTTTAGCCCATCAAATGGCTCACAAATTGGGTCATGGGTTTTATTGAAATCAGCCCCTTTTATTCAACCTAATCCCCAATTCAACCTAATCCCCACTTTTCCTTGGGTCTTTTTCACCACATTTAGATCGATAATAAGCCCTCCCATGAGGAGGTTTACATCATGCAATTTAAATCATCAATTTGGTAGATTTTCTTGAGTCCATTAATGACCCATTTAGTCATGCCATGCTTCCCATTATTTTCATGGTTTCCCAAAACACTTAATTCATCAAAGTTTCCCCATGGGGTTCGGCCATACACCATGGCCGAACCCATGGTCCATTTAAAAACTGTAATGGCCCGAAATTTTTAAATCAATGAATATGTGAATATTATTTATTTTAATGATGGAAATTGGAAAATTGGTGGAATAAATGGTAAATGGGCCAAAATTTGGACAAAGGCCCAAGTATGGCCCAATAGACTGTGGTTTTGATTTAAATTCATTTAAAGGGACAATGAGGGTTAAATGGGTCAAGAATGGTTAAATTGGGTCAAATACCCATTTGGGACCCAATGGGTCAAGAGGGTTATGCTCTAAGGTAAATGGGCTAGATGGAAATGTAATTGGGCCATAGGCCCAATGGTAATCCACTTAGAGTGAATTCAATGATTTTAAATCACCTAAGTTATTTGGAATTAAACAATGGTGATGTGGCCAAGTGTGGACCCAAGGTTTGGTGGGCCCGACCACCATGGTTGATTTGGTCAACCATGGGTGGAATAATGGAATTAGGTTAAGTATAATGAATTAACCTAAGGTGATTTAAATAAGTAAATGGGAATTAAAGTAACTAAGTAATTAAATAATTAAATTATTTAAAATAGTAGTTAAGAGTGGTCAAAGGGGGCCCATGAGGTGAAGACTCACCTCATCCCAAACTCAAAAAAATAGAACACGATGGGAC
Source organism: Chimonanthus salicifolius (assembly GCA_013350335.1). Taxonomy (NCBI): domain Eukaryota; kingdom Viridiplantae; phylum Streptophyta; class Magnoliopsida; order Laurales; family Calycanthaceae; genus Chimonanthus; species Chimonanthus salicifolius. Next base: position 26,284,529 of record CM023538.1, on the reverse strand, counting down.
TTAGAGGGGTGGAGTTATAAGCCATAAAGCAATTTAAATATCTCAAAATATCTTAAGGTTGGTGAAGGTAATTAATGTAAAGTAAAAAAAAAATGGGGATAAGCCTTGATGTCTTTTCCCATTCTCTTTTCATTCAACTCTCTCCATTTCCACTCTCCCATGGTCGTCCCCTACATCCAAGTGAAGGAGAGAAAGAGAGTTAAGGAAAAGAGAAGAGAAGGAGAGAAGAAAGAAGTGGAATTTTGAGAGAAATCACTCTAAGGTAAAGGGGTTATCATCTTCCCTCTCATAATTTTTCCCTCTCCCTCTCTCACACAAAACTTACCTTGGCTGATTCTAGGGTTGGGGATTGCCACCCTTGATCAAAGATCTTAACCTACCAAAGATCAAAAAGAAGGAGAGAGGAGGCTACGGAGACCGACGGGAGCGGCGGAAATCGGAGGAGACGTCGGATAGTGAGTATTTCTTAAACAAGAAATTTTGGATTTTAGGGTTTAAAATTTGGGTTTTATTTTGTGAATTTAATGGTAGTCAAGTAAATTTATGCTATGGATTTTAAATCCATCAAATGGAATGAATGGAAAAGTGGGCAAAAACCCTAAGTGGAAAAATTAGGGTTAGGGAGAAGAAATAAATACTTGGATTATGTGCATTGGGTAATTTATGAAATTAAGCATAGAATTGGATGATTGGAAGAAAATCATGGGCCATAGGGTTCGGCCATGTGGTATGGCCGAACCCCATGGTGGGTGATTTGGTATTGGATTTAAATAATTAGGGTTTCAAAAAGATGGAAGACAATGAGGGTTTTAGCTAATGAAAATTAGGGTTGTAGATGAATGAATGGGAGTAAGTTGTAAAATGGTTTTATGATGAAAATGCAAAGGGGTTTATGGCATTGAAATGCATGGAGGAAGTGAACCTTGAGCCATGGGTTTGGCCATGGTGTATGGCCGAACCCTATGGTGATCAAATGGTGGAATGAAGGGTTGTGAATAATGGAAAGTAAATGGGAATGTTGGTGGTGTTGATGGACCCGAAAATGGTTTTAGCATTGATATTTGTAATGGACTCTAATGTAGCTAAGGATGATGGTTTTAAGTGTATGAATTAAACCCTTCATGGAGGGATTTGTGATAAACCCAAATGTGTAACAATGGACCCAAGAAAAATGGGGAAAGGACACCATGGGTTCGGCCATGGTGTATGGCCGAACCCATGGCCCAATTGTGATCCATTTTGGTGGGTTAAATTGAAGGATGAGTGATGTTCATGGTCTCCAAAGAGTATGAATGGGTAATGGATTCATTGTAGTTTAAATGTATGAGCTAAATCCCATGGGAAGAGTTGATGAATGAGGTATTTTGAAACCATGATTCATTACCCATCTAAAGGGTTAAGTGTGGGATTTTGTATGGGTTTAAATGAATGAGGGGTAGGTTAATAAAATGGTTAATTTTAATGGCTATGTGACATGGGTCAATGGGTAATTAATGGAGTTAGGGGATAATAACCCTATGGTAATGTGTTACAAATTTTAAATGGGTTTAAAAAAACCATGGAAAATGAGGTAGTGGCAAAACCGTAATTAAATGCCAAATTCAAGAATTCCATGGAGATTGATCATGGAATGAGGGGCTCTAATGTAATAACCTTATAAGTGGTTGATCAAGCCTAGGGTGGCCAAATTTTAATACTTATGGGAGTAAAAGGTTTAATAGATGACATGGGACCGGACCCACAAAACCTAAATAGTGACCGGTTTTTCATATGGGCTTAGAAATGGTTAAAACATGGGCTAATGATAAATGTGTAATAAGGTACTGGACATCGCAGGTGGTGCGCGATCGGCGACCGGGTTTATCGAATGGAAAGCATAAAAGGACGCGAGTCGGTATTCGGTAGGATTCCTACATTTTTGTAAGCCATGGATTGGGTGATGTTTTCTTTAATTTATTTTGGAAAGCATGTGGTTGCCTTTAAGATGAGTTTTGGATTATGGATCTTGTCATGTTTTCCTTTAAATTATTTTGGAAATCATGTGAATGTCTTAAGATGGGTTTTGGATTAAACATTATGGGATGTTTTTCCCGTTGATTTATTTGATAATCAAGTAATTGTTTTAAGATGGGTTTTTGTGTTACTATTGAACTACATATATTACATGGCACATGGCATCTACATCTCATGCATGGCATGGGAGGGATATGACAGGGGAAGGATGAAATGAAACCGGAGTCCATGCGCCGTCGGGGCAACCGATAAACGCATGGGGATGTTTCATTATGTATTATTATACCTTGATGATGGTTTTCCATCAAGGGGGATGTTGTATTTATTGTTATACCTTGATGATGGTTCTTCCATCAAGGGGGATGCCTATTGTGGATCGCGTCTTGATGAGGCTTTTCCATCAAGAGGATCATGGCACGATGATGGTATGGATTTTATTTGGAACACTGTGTATGTTGAAAAAGGGACATTATACGATGAGGATGAGATGGATGGGTGGGGTTCATGACATGGAACACCCATTGCATAACATTGCCCAAAGTGCATGATTTTGCTATAATATTATCTGCATGCTGTTATTACTAATCCATGTGCTAGCCCTACTCGGAGTCCTTCTGGGCGCTTGGTCTAACGCCCTACTTCTACCCTAGCTGACAATGCAGGAGATGGCGGACCGGAAGGGCGAGACCGAAGCCAAGCTTAGGAGCTTGGGAAGGCGGACTAGTTATTTTGTTTAAGTTGAAATTATTTCATTTTGGAAATGTAAATTGAGTAAACTAGCTTGTCGGAATGTAATAACTTAGATGGTTTGCTATGTTTAGATTTTATTTTTGGACAATACAGTTTAAGGGCATTTTAGTAATTATACGGATGTTTCTTCCCTGCTATCTGAAAATTGGTAGGATAGTCTCTATTATCATTCCGCATGTAATTTTATATTCCGCGAGCTTACTTTCTACGCGTGAATCGTACTCGTGGACTTATGTTCCACGCCCCCGTAGGGTTGGCCAGTTAAGGGTCGGGCTTTAGAAGCTCGGAACTTAACTCGCGTCGTGACGTCCGTGCCCTTTGTCACTTTTATGTAAAAAAAAAAATATACTCTAATTTTCGGTGAAAAGGGGCGGGCGTTACAAAAACATCAGTCTTCTCCATCAATTTCCACATTCTTACACCCAGAAATCATTACAATTTACAATACCTCACCATCGGGTTCGGCCATTCACCATGGCCGAACCCATGGTTCCTAGTCCATTGTTTCCTCATGCCTTTTAAGGCTACCAACACCATTCACACCTCCCATGCATTTCCTCACTTAAGCCCCTTTAAAAATTTCCTACACTTAATCACTAAAAACCCTAATAATCCTAATCATTCCTTCCATGATTTTTCTTCATTAAACTCCCTTTAAAATTTCCAACACTTGACCCTTTTAAGCCTCCAAACTACTAATGCACTACTCCATTTTCACCGTAAAATCAGAGTACATTTTTTTTTTAAATAAAAGAGACAAAGGGCGCGAACGTCACGACGCGAGTTAAGTTCCGAGCTTCTAAAGCTCGGCCCTTAACTAGTCAACCCTACGCGTGCGTGGAACATCAGTCCACGATTACGGTTCACACGTAGCAAGTAAGCTCACGGAACATAAAAATAAATGCGGATGATCATAGAACTATCCTACCAGTTTTTCAGATAGCAGGGAAGTAATATCCATTTAATTACTAAAAAGCCACTGGACTGCACCGTCCAAAATAAAATATACAACATAGCAAGCCATCTAAGTTATTACATTTCCGACAAGCTAAATTATACAATTACACATTCCCCAACATAACTTAAACAAAAATAATTTGTCCGCCTCCCCAAGCTCCTAAGCTTGGCTTCCGTCTCGCCCTTCCGGTCCGCCATCTCTTGCATTGTCAACTAGGGTAGAAGTAGGGCGTTAGACCATGCGCCCAGTAGGACTCCGAGTAGGGTTAACACATGGATTAGTGATAACAAAGCAGATAGATAATACATAACGAAAAGCCATAGAATGAATGTCATGCCATGGGTGTCTGTGTTATGAATCCCACCCATCATCCTTACTATCCCGATGCCATATCCCCCTTGACGGTAAGGCCTCGTCAAGGTGTAACCACAAATACAATATCCCCCTTGATGGAAGAATCATCATCAAGGTATAACAATAAATACAACATCCCCCTTGACGGTAAGGCCTCGTCAAGGTGTAACCACAAATACAATATCCCCCTTGATGGAAGAACCATCATCAAGGTATAACAATAAATACAACATCCCCCTTGACGGTAAGGCCTCGTCAAGGTGTAACCACAAATACAGTATCCCCCTTGATAGAAGAACCATCATCAAGGTATAACAATAAATACGCCATCCCCCTTGACGGTAAGGCCTCGTCGAGGTACAATAATACATATGTGAAATGTCCCCATGCTTGTTTATCGGTCGCCCCGACGGAGCATGGACTCCGGTTTCATTTCATCCTTCCCCTGTCATATCCCTCCCATGCCATGCATGAGATGTAGATGCCATATGCCATGTAATATATGTTATTCAATAGTAATAAAACCCATCTTAAAACAATTACTTGATGAACAATAAAACAAAGGGAAACCATCCCATAATATTTAATCCAAAACCCATCTAAGACATTCACATGATTTCCAAAATAATTTAAAGTGAAACATCACATGATACATAATCCAAAACTTACCTTAAAGACAACCACATGATTTCCAAAATTGATTAAATAAAACATCACCCAAATCCATGGCTTACAAAAAGAAAGGGATCCTACCGAATACCGACCCGCGTCTTTTTGCGTTTTCCATTCGATAAACCCGGTCGCCGGTCGCGCACCGCCTGCGATGTCCAGTACCTTATTACACATTCATCATTAGTCCATGTTTTAACCATTTCTAAGCCCATATGAAAAACTGGTCACTATTTAGGTTTTGTGGGTCCCATGTCATCTATTAGACCTTTTAATCCCATAAGTCTTAAAATTCGGCCACCCTAGGCTTTATCAATCACTTATAAGGTTATTACATTAGATCCCCTAAGTCCATGATCAATTTCCATGGAATTCTTGAATTTGGCCACTAATTACGGTTTTGCCACTACCTCATTTTCCATGATTAAACACTCGTTTATCCATGCATGATTTAATCCATAATTGATCATAGACTTAGATCCCTAACTTAGGTCCATTAATGACCCATTGAACCATGTCATAACATCATTAAAATTAGCCTTTTTATTAATTTCACCATTATTCATTTAAACCCATCCATAACCCCATACTTAACCCTTTAAATGGTTCACCAACGGCCATGGGTTCAAATACCTAATTCATCAACTCTTCCCATAAGATTTACCTCATGTATTTAACTTCAATGAGTCCATTACTCATTCATTTCCTTTGGAGGCCACACACACACCATTCATCATCCAATTTAACCCACCAAAATGGATCACAATTGGGCCATGGGTTCGGCCATACACCATGGCCGAACCCATGGTGTCCTTTCCCCATTTTTTCTTGGATCTATTTACACCATTTAGATCCAAAATAAATCCTTCCTTGGGGTGGTTTAAACCACACTTTTAAACCACTACTCTTAGTCCCATTTGGATCATTACATTTGTTCATTTAAAACCCTAAATTCATCAACACATTATCCTTTAAACCCACCATTTAATCACCATTTCATCCATATAGGGTTCGGCCATTCACCATGGCCGAACCCATGGTGCATGATCCATCATGCATTGCTCCAATTTATTTACATTCACCAAAATATTAATCCATTAATCTTCCCATTTTCCATGGTTTTTTTAAACCCATTTAAAATTTGTAACACCTTACCGTAGGGTTCAAGGTTCACTTCATCCATGCCTTTCAAGGACATACACCTCTTTGCATTTTCATCATAACACCATTTTAAAACTTTCCCACATTCATTCATTTACTAAAATTCATTAGTTAAAAATCCTCATTGCCTTCCATTTTTCAAACCCTAATAAATCATACATTACTTACCATGGGGTTCGGCCATGCTACATGGCCGAACCCTATGGTCCTTGACTCAAAAAAATTGCATATACCTCTATGTTTGATCACATTAAGCATGTACTATCCTTAGTCCCTTTTTTTTTTTCTTTAACCCTAATTTTTTCTCCATTAGGGTTTTACCCACTTTCCATTCCTTAAACCCTAACTAATTAAACCAAACACCTAATCACCCACCATGGGGTTCGGCCATGCTACATGGCCGAACCCTATGGCCCATATTCTTTTTAGTCCAATCACCCAATTCCATGCTCAATTTAATAAATTACACAATGCACATACTACGTTTACTTATTTATTTTCCCTAACCCTAATTCATCCATTTAGGGTTTCCTCCACCTTTCATTCCTTCCATTTGATAGATTTAAAATCCATAGCATAAAATTATCTATCCACCATTAATTTCACAAAAATAAATTCCAATTCTTAAACCCTAAAATCCAAAATTTCTTGTTTAAGAAATACTCACTATCCGACGTCTCCTCCGATTTTCGCCGCTCCCGTCGGTCTCCGTAGCCTCCTCTCTTTCCTTTTGATCTTTGGTAGGTTAAGATCTTTGATCAAGGGTGGCAATCCCCAACCCTAGAATCAGCCAAGGTAAGTTTTGTGTGAGAGAGGGAGAGGGGAAAATTATGAGAGGGAAGATGATAACCCTTTACCTTAGAGTGATTTCTCTCAAAATTCCACTTCTTTCTTCTCTCCTTCTCTTCTCATTTCCTTAACTCTCTTTCTCTCCTTCACTTGGATGTAGGGGACGACCATGGGAGAGTGAAAATGGAGAGAGTTGAATGAAAAGAGAATGGGAAAAGACATTAAGGCTTATCCCCATTTTTTTTTACTTTACATTAATTACCTTCACCAATCTTAAGATATTTTGAGATATTTAAGTTGCTTTATGGCTTATAACTCCACCCCTCTAAGTCCCAACGTGTTCTATTTTTTTTTTGAGTTTGGGATGAGGTGAGTTTTCACCTCATGGGCCCCCTTTGACCACTCTTAACTACCATTTTAAATAATTTAATTATTTAATTACTTAGTTACTTTAATTCCCATTTACTTATTTAAATCACCTTAGGTTAATTCATTATACTTAACCTAATTCCATTATTCCACCCATGGTTGACCAAATCAACCATGGTGGTCGGCCCCACCAAACCTTGGGTCCACACTTGGCCACATCACCATTGTTTAATTCCAAATAACTTAGGTGATTTAAAATCATTGAATTCACTCTAAGTGGAATACCATTGGGCCTATGGCCCAATTACATTTCCATCTAGCCCATTTACCTTAGAGCTTAACCATCTTGACCCATTGGGTCCCAAATGGGTATTTGACCCAATTTGACCATCCTTGACCCATTTAACCCTCATTGACCATTTAAATAAATTTAAATCCAAACCACAGTGTATTGGGCCATACTTGGACCTTTGTCCAAATTTTGGCCCATTTACCATTTATTCCAACAATTTTCCAATTTCCATCATTAAATAAATAATATTCACATATTCATTGATTTAAAAATTTCGGGCCATTACAATCTCTTCCATCCTTCTAAGCCCACTTAAAACCACCAACATTCCCCACTTATTTTTCCATAATCTCATAATCATTAAAACTACCATTTGACCACCATATGGTTTAAAAACATTCCATCCCTAAAATCTCTCCATGGTTTTATTTCTAAAACCTTATTTCCCTCATTTAAAAAAAAATCCATCTTAAACTATCACCATTCTCAACCACTTTTCCCTATTTTTACACCCTTCAAATCTACAAATACATAACCCTAGGGTTCGGCCATACACCATGGCCGAACCCATGGTTCATGGTTCACTCCCATCTATGCCTTTCAAGGCCATAAAAATCATCTACATTTTCATGAATTTCTTCATTTAACAACCCTTTACAAATCACTATATCTAATCATTAACACCTTAAAAACATAAACCATCTTTCCATGATTTTCATTCAAGATCCCTTTAAAAGAATTACCACATTAAATCAATAAAGCTTACAAACCCTAAATCATTCTCCATATCTTCCATTCTTATAAACCCTAATACATTAATCAATCACCTACCATGGGGTTTTGTCCACTTTCATCCTTCCATTGGAGGGATTTGAGATCCAAGGCCTATAATCATTTGGCTACCATCAAATCTAACAAGAATGGATCCCAAATCTTAAACCCTAAAAATCCAAATCTCTTGTTTAGAAAATACTTATGATCCGACGACTCCTCCGGTCTTTCTTTCCCCTCTCGATTTCCTTGGCCTTTCTCCTTCTTCTTCTCCTTGTTTGATCGGCTAAGACATGCTTGATCAATGTGAAAACACCATAGCTTGGGTCGGCCAAGATGGGGTGTGCTTGAGAGAGGGAGAGGAGGAGATGGTGAGAAAGAAGATCCCAACCTTTGATCTTGGAGTGATGGGCCTTTGCTTTGAATTTTTTTCTTCTCTTTTTAGCTTTCTTTTCTTCTTTCCTCCATGGGTTCTCTTCTTCTTTCTTCTCCTTAGGTGTAGGACGGTTTTGAAAGTGAAAGAGATGAAGTGAGTAAAATGAGGATGGAATTTGAGAGATGAGATGAAGTCATCTCCTTTTTGGTTGGTTAAGATAATTTTACCATTAATTTCTCCCACCAACCCATAAGATATTTTATATGCTTTTTGACCCAGCACCACTAGCCAACGTTTTTTCTTCTCTTAAGCTTGGAATGAGGTGTTTTGGTCTCCCCTCTTTGACCACCTTTTTTATTAGGTTAATTAACTACTTAATTCGATCATTAGGTTAAGTTAATTAATTGCCACTTGAACTTAACTTCATTTGCTTAATTTGCCTTCATACATACACCCATGGTTGACCAATTCAACCATGGTGGCCGGCCCCACCAATCTCTGGGTCCACACGCCACCTCACTTGGTGAGGTGGAGGTGGGCCCCATTCGGCCACGTCACTTAGGTCCAATTAACATTTACTTAGATGATTTAATTTCCAATTCAATCCATTCCTCTTATTGGATCACCATTGGGCCCATGGCCCAATTACATTTTCCTCTTACCCATTTACCTTAGAGCTTACATCATCTTGATCCATTGGGTCCCAAATGGGTATTGCACCCAATTTAACCATCCTTGGCCCAATGGACCATTTAAATGATTTTAAATCCAATCCATGGTCCATTGGGCCATACGTGGGCCTTTGTCCATATTTTCATCCATTCACCATGTATTCCATCAAATTTCCACCATTAAAATAAACAATATCCACCTATATATTGATTTACAAATTCCGGGCCATTACACAATCTCTCAGCATATGTTCCAATGTTTGTATGGTCCTTTCCGACTGTCCATCCATCTGAGGATGAAATTGTAACACCCCGCCCTTTTCACGCTTAATAATCAGAGTTTATTTATTTTTAAATATAATAATCAACCAAATGATCGGGGCGGAGTTTCACGACGCGAGTTATGTTCGGACTTCTAAAGTCCGACCTTTAACTGGCCAAGCCCATGTGCGTATGGATTAAGTCCATAAGAATCGATCCACACATGGTACAATAAACTTGCGGAATATAATTAGTCTTAATCTAACTGAGGTTATAATAGATCCTATAATTATTCAATTTATAACTTAAGATAGCAAAGTACATGATTTATTCTCCAATATTACTAAATAACCTTAGTCTACCATTCATTCCAAACCAAACCATAGTAGCTACTTAACTACTTATTACATGCCAACACATCTAATTACCAGATTACATTGTCCAAATAACTTAAATAACAAGTCCATAAACAGTCTATTCAAAGTCCATTCAAATCCATTCAAATTGCCCAAGCTCCTATGCTTGGTTTCCTTCTCGATCCTCGTTCTTCCCCTTTCCTGTGTCATCCATTAAGGATAGAGATAGGGCGTTAGATCAACACGCCCAGTAGTGTTTCCGAATAGGGCTACCACAAGGTTTGTATAAAAACATGCAAATAATATAATAATACATGTGTGTCAAAATTCCATAAAACAGGCTATGTACGAAATGAACATGTAATGAGTCCCACCCATCACCATTCTGCATAGCCTCCTCTTGATGGGATTCTCATTGTCGAGGTACCCCACAGTGGTCTTTCGGAAGCCCCGACGGAGTGTGGCCTCCGGATTCCTCTTGATGGGATTCTCATCATCAAGGTACCCCACAGTGGTCTTTCGGACGCCGCGACGGAGTGTGGCCTCTGGTTACAACAACATCATCCCATGCCATGCATGAGATGTCTATGCAAACATGACATTTTGAAACATAACTTTACATTCACCAAAACTTATCAAAATCAACTTAAAACAGTAACTATAAGTGTGGTTACAATAAAGGTAGGAAACCTACTCAATGATCACTTAGTTTGACCCTTCTCTTGAGCCGTCTCCCATTTACAACTTGTACACCGTTCAAGCAAATTTCGTGGCCCTATTTATATAACAGCAAGTCAAGCTTTCATCCATGTAATTCCAACTTTGTCTAAGTCCTAAAAATCCATTATGTGGGGTTCGGCCATACCCCATGGCCGAACCTCACCTATTTTCAATTTGTCTCTCTTTCATACCACCATACAATTTAACCAACCTCCAAATAAGCCTTGGTAGGGTTCGGCCATACATTATGGCTGGACCTTACCACTTTGGTTTTGGCCCAATTATCCAATCACATGATCATTTTATTTTTGATCATTTCATCCATAATTTACAATAATGCCACCATACAACTCTTTGCTTAATTTTCCTTAAAATTCAAAGTCCAACACCAAACCACCATAGTAGGGTTCGGCCATACACATGGCCGAGCCTCACCATCTTTATTTGATCCATTAAATCATTCTTTCACACATCTTTAATCACATAATCAGCTACACACTAAGGTCACCAATAACCATTAGTGGGGTTCGGCCATACTTCATGGCCGAACCTCACCAATCTGATTTATGTCCTATTTTCCATCATTTATCATGATTTGATCAAATTAATATTAAGCCCATAACATAGCATAAAACAAATCATAGCTTCCAACATGGTTTTTAATTCAAATCTCCCCTCAAAACAGTCCATGGGGTTCCGCCATACACATGGCCGAACCCTATGGTTCTTTTAATACAATACTTCCATCAATTATATACATATGAGACTCCACACTTTAACCATGAAAACCACATCATTCAGCCATCCCATAACTGGTCCAAAACAGCAAGCTTATCTCCATTTAAAATCCTTTAAAACCTTCATTTCATAATATGGATTTTGTCTTTCAAACACCATAAAAATCACCAAGATTTTCCATGGGGTTCGGACATCCAAAAGGGCCGAACCCTATGGTCCATATTTTTCCATTTTTAAACAACATAATCCTAGATCTAAACCATTGACCGGATCACATTCCCTTAACCAACTTATTTACAAAGGTTCAAAGTGCACTTACCAACACCGCGACTCCTTCGGTTCTTTGACTCCTTTTAGATACTTAGCCTTCCCTCTTCCTTCTTGTTCTCTTAACTGATATTAACCTTGCTGCAACCTCCTTGGAATACTTCAGCCAGGTGATGTGGATTTGAGATAGAAAATGAGAGAGAAAGAGAGAGAAAGGAAACTTTGATCTTAAACCTTGGTGCCAACTCCTTTGCTCAATGTGTTCTTTTGTCTTGGTGAAAGAAATCAACCAAGGACTGATTGCAAATCAGTAACCAGCTGTTGTTCTTGGTTTTGGAGAGATGAAGGACGACCAAGGGAGAGAGAGATAGTGATAGAAAATTGAACCTCTTTTGGCTACTCAAATTGAACCCAAAGTTGCCTCACACGTAACTCCCATATTAACCCCAAGTCCTTTATGCTTACTTGGGGGTTTCATCTATGCAATGAAACTCTCCACCCTCCAATGTCTCCCATGCAAGGTCTTGTGTAACCTCCTCAAAACCCAGTCATTTCCCATCTTGAGGTTTCAACCAAAAATGTGAAACACCCAAGAACCCCAATGGTGTCTCATGGTTTTGGCTTGTGTAGCAGCCACCACTCCAATGTGTAACTCCATAAAACAGCAGCTCCATTCATCTCCATTTTTGGAGTTTCATGCATAAGCCATAATCCTCATGCTCCCAACGTTGTAGTATATCCTAGTGTGACCTCCCTTGATTAATACCTTTCCTTGGGGTTTCATTTTTGAAATGAAACACACCATGTTCCAACGGCTCTTTGCATGTCTTGGTTGTTTGCATTCCCTCCATTACTCATCTCTCATTATCCTTGCATGTGAGAGTTTCATTTGAAATGAAACTCTCCTAGGCTCGAACGGCTAGCCCCGTGATTCACCTTGTGTAACCGCCACTCATCATCAATTGCCCAAATGGGAGTTTCATCCATGAGATGAAACTCCTTGAATCCAACGGTATTGATCCTTGATCTTTGAACCACCAAACCATCTATTGGCTGTCCCTTTGAAGACTCAAGCATGGCATAGACCCTATGCCATCTCCAATGTGCATATTGATTTGAAATACAACTCTCACCCAAGTAACTCCCATGTAACGCCATTTCATTCAACACTTAGGTGGGAGTTACATGCATGTAAAGCCTCCCATGTAGCCAACGTTTCTTAGTTTATCAGTTGGAATTTAAAACACTACATTCCCATTTACACACCTCACTTATTTGAAGTAAACATTCCATCCAACTCATTTATTTAACTCCCCAACTCAACTCATTCATTTTAATGCAACTCAACCCATAAATTCAACTCAACTAATCTCCATCATTTAATTTATCTCAATCCCACTCAAACATTAATTAAACTTAACCCAATTAAGTTTTGAACTCACTCAATGATTAATCATGACATACACGACCCATTGGGTCCCATTTGGGTCCTTTGACCAATTTAACCTCTTTGATCCAAATAAATGTACCTTGCCCATTTAACTTAATTTAAAGCTTATACAAGTACATTGACCAATGGGTCCCACCATTTTTCTCATCTATAATCATAACCCTTCAATTTATAAATCCAAGGGCATTTTCGTAAATATTGATATATTGAAAAATCTAGGGTATTACAATACAATCCTCTTTTTAAAATTTTCGTCCCGAAAATCGAACGAAGTAGGGTTCCAAATTTTCCGCTGATTCCACTTTAACCAGGTTTCTAGTTTCACCCTCTTGGAATTCCATCGGCTAACTACAGAGTCAGCTAGTTAGACTAACTCGGCAGTTGCCCAAAGCTTCCCATTCGAATTATACTAGACTTTTATCGTTTCCATTAAATACATCTCCAAAATTTTGCACATCCTCATTTGCACATGAGTCACTATGTGACTAACACCTTTTATCGATACCCAGCATCAATCCAATCTGCCATGGGAACCATCATCCATGGTTAAAAACCATCCATGAATGTAACCCTTCTCTGGGTATAATCCATTCATGGGTATAACTAATCCATCCTTGAGCATAATTAATCCAAGCACATCATCTACCCTGAGATATTCTATCTATAGGAACACCACTCGATTGAATCACTAAGTGACTGTGGTAACAATATCCAATCAAAAATGTATCCCGACCCCTTGCAAGACTTAGGACTCATGACTTACTAAGCGGAAGAACCACGTCCAACGTGATCTCGCTTCACCTCAAAGGTGATTCAGTCAAGCTCTAAGGCGGTCAGTCCGTGTCTTACGAAGCTAGCACCACCCCCACGAGGTAACATAGTACCTAGCTCTGCGCATCCACGCACACTAAGTGTGTGAACTAGCTGTGAGAGCGCCCTCCAGCGTATAGCATGCTAGGGACCCAGCCCTCAACTGTAACCCTACTGGACCAAGTCTCCGTAATTCGTATCGAGTTTTCCACAGTCTCAATCATCAATATCACGTGAGGGACGCACCCATACCACGTCTCAATATACTCCAATGACTTATTCACATACATCTCAGTGCCAAAATCCTCATGAACTCTTAAAGTTGCATACTTTATTGAAAATCATTTAAACTTCCATCATCATAGAAGGGTTGGTAGGTTTAGAACAAACCCTTCAAAACGTACCCACAACCCTTTACAAAATCTTTTCCTTTTCCCCGACATTTTCTTACCCTTTCTTAGCCTAATCTTCCGTCGAAGACCCTGCATCATCATAAAAATCGAGCAAGCTGTCAGGGCATGTCATCGACGTATGCCCCAACACTCCACAAGTCATACAGGGTATTATTCCCGGTCCCCCGATGTAAGGACAATTAGTCCTCTCCTTCCCGTGCCCATGCAGTCCACAAACAGGGCAAATGACCTCAAGGAGGTAGGGGCAGTAAGTACAGTTGTGCCCCTCCTGATTGCACAACTCGCACATATACCCGGGCTCTATCTCCCCTACAAATTCTCTTAAGTTTGGGACATTTTCCTCATCCTCTTATGGTACAAAGGCTGGAGCAACCCCAACATGGTACTCGGGCGATCTTACCTCCATATCCTGACTGATTTCAACTTCATTGATGAAGTTTAGCATGCTAGCATCGTCAGAAGAAGAAACAAAATCTATCGGACAGCTCGGTGTCCCTCTGTCCCACAACTCGGTGTACTCTATGTTGCTCGACATATTTGTATCACAGCAACAAAAACATATCAATAACAACCATAAATCAAATCAAACTAATTTTTGTTTTGGGGAATTTCCCTAATCATCATCTTGTATTTCTTGTTTGGGGAATTTTCCTATGTATCATATAATGTCTCGTGTTTGGGGAATTTTGCCAAATAAACATCTTGTGTTTCTTGTCCTTGGGGAAAATGGCCAAATAAGCACTCTTTGTATTTTCTTTGTTTTTGGGGGAAACTTCCTAAGTATCAAGTATCATTTATCAATTTGGGGAAATCTTTATGTTCTCCTATTCTCGGGGAAAACCTCCCTAAGTATCATGTGTTTGTTTCTCCATTTGGGGATATTGGGGAAGTGTATCCTATTTGCTATGTTTGATAAATCCAATTATGATGACTGTACTTCCTTTGCTATCTTTCTTTGTTGTTCTCAGTTTGATTGTTCAGTCTGAGTCTACGAAGTAAATTAATCCGGCCCCCAGTCAGCGGACTCAAAAGAGTCGGTCAGTTGGGATTCATATCCGTCAGTGAGACATGAAACCGTCTTAATATTACTTCGAAGATTCAACTTCCCGTTTCGCTCTGATACCAACTGTAGCACCTCGCCCTTTTCACGCTTAATAATCAGAGTTTATTTATTTTTAAGTATAATAATCAACCAAGTGATCGGGGCGGAGTGTCACGACGCGAGTTATGTTCGGACTTTTAAAGTCCGACCCTTAACTGGCCAAGCCCATGTGCGTATGGATTAAGTCCATAAAAATCGATCCACACATGGTACAATAAACTTGCGGAATATAATTAGTCTTAATCTAACTGAGGTTATAATAGATCCTATAATTATTCAATTTATAACTTAAGATAGCAAAGTGCATGATTTATTCTCCAATATTACTAAATAACCTTAGTCTACCATTCATTCCAAACCATCCAAATAAACCAAACCATAGTAGCTACTTAACTACTTATTACATGCCAACACATCTAATTACCAGATTACATTATCCAAATAACTTAAATAACAAGTCCATAAACAGTCCATTCAAATTGCCCAAGCTCCTATGCTTGGTTTCCTTCTCGATCCTCCTTCTTCCCCTTTCCTGTGTCATCCATTAAGGATAGAGATAGGGCGTTAGATCAACACGCCCAGTAGTGTTTCCGAATAGGGCTACCACAAGGTTAGTATAAAAACATGCAAATAATATAATAATACATGTGTGTCAAAATTCCATAAAATATGCTATGTACGAAATGAACATGTAATGAGTCCCACCCATCACCATTCTGCATAGCCTCCTCTTGACGGGATTCTCATCGTCGAGGTACCCCACAGTGGTCTTTTGGAAGCCCCGACGGAGTGTGGCCTCCGGATTCCTCTTGATGGGATTCTCATCATCAAGGTACCCCACAGTGGTCTTTCGGACGCCCCGACAGAGTGTGGCCTCCGGTTACAACAACATCATCTCATGCCATGCATGAGATGTCTATGCAAACATGACATTTTGAAACATAACTTTACATTCACCAAAACTTATCAAAATCAACTTAAAACAGTAACTATAAGTGTGGTTACAATAAAGGTAGGAAACCTACTCAATGATCACTTAGTTTGACCCTTCTCTTGAACCGTCTCCCGTTTACAACTTGTACACCGTTCAAGCAAATTTCGTGGCCCTATTTGTGTAACAGTAAGTCAAGCTTTCGTCCATGTAATTCCAACTTTGTCTACGTCCCAAAAATCCATTATGTTGGGTTCGGCCATACGCCATGGCCGAACCTCACCTATTTTCAATTTGTCTCTCTTTCATACCACCATACAATTTAACCAACCTCCAAATAAGCCTTGGTAGGGTTCGGCCATACATTATGGTTGAACCTTACCACTTTGGTTTTGGCCCATTTATCCAATCACATGATCATTTTATTTTTTATCATTTCATCCATAATTTACAATAATGCCACCATACAACTCTTTGCTTAATTTTCCTTAAAATTCAAAGTCCAACACCAAACCACCTTAGTGGGGTTCGGCCATACACATGGCCGAGCCTCACCATCTTTATTTGATCCTTTAAATCATTCTTTCACACATCTTTAATCACATAATTAGCTACACACTAAGGTCACCAATAACCATTAGTGGGGTTCGGCCATACTTCATGGCTGTACCTCACCAATCTGATTTATGTCCTATTTTCCATCATTTATCATGATTTGATCAAATTAATATTAAACCCATAACATAGCATAAAACAAATCATAGCTTCCAACATGATTTTTAATTCAAATCTCCCCTCAAAACAGTCCATGGGGTTCCGCCATACACATGGCCGAACCCTATGGTTCTCTTAATACAATACTTCCATCAATTATATACATATGAGACTCCACACTTTAACCATGAAAACCACATCATTTAGCCATCCCATAACTGGTCCAAAACAGCAAGCTTATCTCCATTTAAAATCCTTTAAAACCTTCATTTCATAATATGGATTTTGTCTTTCAAACACCATAAAAATCACCAAGATTTTCCATGGGGTTCGACCATCCAAAAGGGCCGAACCCTATGGTCCATATTTTACCATTTTTAAACAACATAATCCTAGATCTAAACCATTGACCGGATCACATTCCCTTAACCAACTTATTTACAAAGGTTCAAAGTGCACTTACCAACACCGCGACTCCTTCGGTTCTTTGACTCCTTTTAGATCCTTAGCCTTCCCTCTTCCTTCTTGTTCTCTTAACTGATATTAACCTTGCTGCAACCTCCTTGGAATACTTCAGCTAGGTGATGTGGATTTGAGATAGAAAATGAGAGAGAGAAAGAGAGAGAAGGGAAACTTTGATCTTAAACCTTGGTGCCAAATCCTTTGCTCAATGTGTTCTTTTGTCTTGGTGAAAGAAATCAACCAAGGACTGATTGCAAATCAGTAACCAGCTGTTGTTCTTGGTTTTGGAGAGATGAAGGACGACCAAGGGAGAGAGAGATAGTGATAGAAAATTGAACCTCTTTTGGCTACTCAAATTGAACCCAAAGTTGCCTCACACGTAACTCCCATATTAACCCCAAGTTCTTTATGCTTACTTGGGGGTTTCATCTATGCAATGAAACTGTAACGCCCCGCCCTTTTCCACCCTTTCGAAAATCAGAGTCTGAAAATTTCTTTTGAAAGAAACACAGAGTGAAAGAGAGCGGGCGGCGTCACGACGCAAGTTAAGTTCAGACTACTCAAGTCTGAACCTTAACTGGCCACCCATGTGTACATGGACTTGATCATGATATTAAATCACACATGGAACTATCAATAACTTGCGGAATAAACTAGACTATTTGCGGAATAGAATGACTAGATAGCAAGTAACAGTCTCAAATATTAAATAACATAACTAACCATCCATAGTTAGTAACCTAATCAAACCATAGCAAATTAATAACTTATTACATGTCCACAAACTATAAATTCAAATGACAGTAATAAAGAAGTCCAGTTCAACATTCAAGCGCTTAGGCTTGGCTCCCCTTCCGGTCATCGACTTTCTCTTTCCCTTTCCTTGTACCTGCATTCTCCTCTGAGGACAGAATTAGGGCGTTAGATCAACGCGCCCAGTAGGTTCCCGAATCAGGGCTACCACATGGTTAGCATATAAAACATGCATATATATCATAGTACATGATTATCAATAAAACATCTGAAAACAATGCTATGTATATGCACATGTAATGAGTCCTACCCATCACAAGTCTACATAGCCATTATCTCAAGAAACTCTTACATCAAGGTATTCCGGAGTAGTCCTCATTTCCTCCGGATGGGTAAGCCAGAGTAATCCACATTTCCTCTGGGTAGGGTGTTTTATGTCAAGTTAATCCAGAGTAATCCACATTTCCTCTGGATAGGATACTTATCATTATGTTGTTCCATTCCCATCACCCCATGCCATGCATGAGATGTCAATGCATTGTATATCATTTGTAAATACATAACTCATCATTCAAAATATGGTAAGTAATAGTATGTCAATATCTCATAAAACCCTTCATAAAAACAGGTGTAAATGTGGTTACAAGTAGGTAGGAAACCTACTGAAGATTCACTTCAGTACTTGATCTTTCTTTAGCGTCACCCGGTCATGACTCGCACGTCGTTCAACTTCCTGTACCTTGTCCATAACAATCAGTAAATCATACTATCATTTACTCATTCATTCACATCTAAGACCCATCCACATCATGTGGGGTTCGGCTATGCCCTTGGCCGAACATCACCAACTTAGGATTTAACTTCCTTTTTCATTTAATCAACTCTTAAATACTTAACCATTTAACCCATTCCATCAAATAATTGTTGATGGGGTTCGGCCATACTACATGGCCGAACCACATCCTATGGGTTTTTATCCCACTTTCCATCACCAATTGGTTCTCCATTGAAATACTTTAAACCCTTCATAAAATCATGGAAACAATGTCAAACACAACCCATGAACTTAGTCCATTTATTCCAAAACAGCCCATGGGGTTCGGCCATACTCATAGCCGAACCCTAGGGTTCACTTGATCTGATAATCACCATGATTACTCATGGTTTAATCATGCTAACTCAACCATGAATTATACATGGTTCAGTCGCATAAAATTCCACCAAAACAGTAAACCTGTTAATCCATTAATTGCCATAAGAACACCATAACTTTATATGGTTTTTAACTCACCAAAACCATCTAATAGTTTCATGGGGTTCGGCCATCCAAAGTGGCCGAACCCTATGTCCATGTTTTGGTCCTCTTTAGCATGTTTTAAGTGTCACTTATTCATATAAAAATCAGTACAATGTTACCACGTTTTTAACCTTCAAAAACCATCCAAATAAGTTCATCAACTTGTCCAAATGACCATCATACTTCATGGGATTCGGCCATCCAAGATGGCCGATCCTAATGGTCCATTTCATCAATTTTAATCCACTGTTTAAACCTATGATACCTTCAGTCCTTATGTCATTCAGATCCATGTTTTTAACCCTCTTTAAAAACATGCATTTGAATCTTAAAGAAACCTCAAAAACAGTCCATAAAAACTCCATGGTTTCTATGTTTCAAAACATCAAACCAACCTATCTTTTACATGGGGTTCGGCCCTCCATGGTGGCCGAACCCAATGGTCATTTTTACCATTTTAAAACCTCCATTATTCAAGGTTAAAACCTTGGTGCATTCGGCCATAACCATGGCCCAATACACACCCTTTTTCTTACAACTTATTTGGCTTAAACACTTAAGAAATCTTACCAAATTTTCCAAACTTTCTTCTTGCCTTTGATCCTTGGTTTCTCCTCTCTTGTTTCCTTCTTTCTTTCTTTAATTCTTTGCTGGTTTATGCTTGAATAAATGGTGCCAAAACCTCTGCTGTTCCAGCCAGGAAAAACGAATTGGAGAGAGGGAGAGAGAGATGGAAATTCTTGGATTTCCAAAGTGAAAATCGGCCAAGAATGGTAACATTTTCCTTTTGTAGTTTCAGCCCCATGTCCCATTCATCCTCCCTCATTTAATCTTGCCAAAACCGATGGGGTATTGGGTGTCATCCAAGACACCCCTTCACCAAACGTTGCAACCTTTCATCTTTAAACACATGCATCTCATGGGATGCATGGTGCCGCCCAAGCTTGGTGTCCCTTGGCTTTGCCAAGGATCCTCTTCACTCTCAACGGCTGGGATGGATTTAATCAAGTGTTGTGTGAGATTACAACTCATTTCCACCTCCTCTTGACTCACTAGGATCATGATATTTTTATCCTAAACCAACTCATCCAACTCATCACATTTAATGCACCAAGTTTGAGTCAACTCTTTTCTTAAATCAACCTCACTTCAAATCAGTACAACTCAAGTTGAATTAACTCACACTTGAGTTCAATTGAGGGCCCACAAGGTCATCCGTGGTCAACCTAGTCAACCCGACCCATTGGGTCCCTAATCAGCCCCTTGAACCGTTTTGACAACATGACCCATTCATGGGCTGATTTTTGCCATTTTTAATTGGTTTTCAATTGTGTTTCAAGCCTACCCATTTTTGCTATACCTGATTTCCAATCAGTTCAGCTTAACCCCATTTGATTTGAGCTTACACAATGGTCAAATCATCCATTTTGACCCATTGGGTTCAATTGGGCCCTTTGACCCATTTATCCATTTTCGACTCAATTGATGTTCATTACCCATCCAATCAAACTCGACATTTATAATGTGCTCATATGATCTTGATTTGAGCAATGGGCCCCACCATTTCCTTATTTGACATCTCAAAATAATTAATTTGACACGTCAGGGGCATTTTCGTAATTATCCACTTCATTGAGAAATTGGGGTGTTACAGAAACTCCCCACCCTCCAACGTCTCCCATTCAAGGTCTTGAGTGACCTCCTCAAACCCCATTCAATTCCCATCTTGAGGTTTCATCCAAAAATGTAAAACACCCAAGAGCCCCAACAGTGTCTCATGGTTTTGACTTGTGTAGCAGCCACCACTCCAATGTGTAACTCCATAAAACAGCGGCTCCATTCATCTCCATTTTTGGAGTTTCATGCATAAGCCATAATCCCCATGCTCCCAACGTTGTAGTATATCCTAGTGTAACCTCCCTTGATTAATACCTTTCCTTGGGGTTTCATTTTTGAAATGAAACACACCATGTTCCACGGTTCTTTGCATGTCTTGGTTGTTTGCATTCCCTCCATTATTCATCTCTCATTATCCTTGCATGTGAGAGTTTCATTTGAAATGAAACTCTCCTAGGCTCCAACGGCTAGCCCCTTGATTCACCTTGTGTAACCGCCACTCATCATCAATTGCCCAAATGGGAGTTTCATCCATGAGATGAAACTCCTTGAATCCAACGGTATTGATCCTTGATCTTTGAACCACCAAACCTTCTATTGGCTATCCCTTTGAAGACTCAAGCATGGCATAAACCCTATGCCATCTCCAACGTGCATATTGATTTGAAATACAACTCTCACCCTAGTAACTCCCATGTAACGCCATTTCATTCAGCACTTAGGTGGGAGTTACATGCATGTAAAGCCTCCCATGCAGCCAACGTTTCTTAGTTTATCAATTGGAATTTAAAACACTACATTCTCATTTACACACCTCACTTATTTGAAATAAACATTCCATCCAACTCATTTATTTAACTCCCCAACTCAACTCATTCATTTTAATGCAACTCAACCCATAAATTCAACTCAACTAATCTCCATCATTTAATTTATCTCAATCCCACTCAAACATTAATTAAACTTAACCCAATTAAGTTTTGAACTCACTCAATGATTAATCATGACATACACGACCCATTGGGCCCCATTTGGGTCCTTTGACCCATTTAACCTCTTTGACCCAAATAAATGTACCTTGCCCATTTAACTTAATTTAAAGCTTATACAAGTACATTGAGAAATGGGTCCCACCATTTTTCTCATCTATAATCATAACCCTTCAATTTATAAATCCAAGGGCATTTTCGTAAATATTGATATATTGAAAAATCTAGGGTATTACAGAAATGTTGTGTTTTATAACAGATTTTTCCCCATTGTTGTGTGCAAACTCTACCACACCCTGCCCGTAAATCTGTCATCCCGATGAGATGCAATGCTCCTGGATATCCCATGCAATCAGACAATGTCCTTGATGTACCACCTACCCAATGTCTCACAAGAATCTATCATCTTGATAGGCATGAAGTGTTCCTATTTCGTGAAACGGACAATTATAACCCATATTGCATCATTGCCATTTGAAGATTTGGGTAGTCCGGTCACAAAATCCATTGCAATATGCTCCCATTTCCACTCAGGTATAGGCAGAAGTTTGAGTAAACCAGGTGGCCTTTGATGTTCTACCTTGATTCTCTGGTAAGTCAAACACCTTGAGACAAAATTAGCTACGTCTTTCTTAAGTCCACACCACCAGTATTGTCTTTTAAGATCTTGGTACGTTTTCGTACTTCCAAGCTGTATGGAGAATTTGGACTTGTGAGCTTCTTTAATAGTTCTTCCCTACATTCCTCTGGCACATAAGCTCGGCCTCAGAACATAAGATGCAATGGTCGTAATTCCCAATCTTGTATTGTCTCTCCGGTAGACAATTTAGTCCATTTCTGGAGCCGACCTCTGTGCTTGTTCAATCTTCGATACCATGGTGGAATGCACTATCAGGTTGTACATACTCCCGCTGCCACTTATGTGCAAGTTCATTTTTATAATTGCTGACAACATCTCCCATTCCTGCATGATTAAATTCGCTATGGTTCCATGAGTCATGCAACTAAGTGCATCTAAAACCTTGGTTGCTTTGACTGGATGATAGTGAAGGGCAAAATCATAATCTTGTAGATACTCCATCAAGCGCCTCTATCTCAAATTTAGTTCGTTCTGATCGAACAAGTATTTCAAACTCTTGTGATCCGAATATACCTCAAACTTTTCTCCATAAAGGTAATGTCGCCAGCTCTTGAGAGCGAAGACTACTGCGGCCAATTCAAGATCATGGATGGGATAATTTCGTTCATGGATTTTTAACTGCCGGGATTTGTAGGCTACTACATGTGGTCCTTGAGTAAGAGAGCACCAAAGGCCTTCCCCTAAAGGATCACAGAATACTTCGTATCCTTTGCCTCGCTTTGGTAGGGCTAAGATGGGAGCTGTTATATGTCTCTCTTTCAAATCTTCAAACCTTCGGTTGCAACGTTTTGTCCATTCAAAAATGACTCCCTTTTTAGTCAACCGAGTAAATGGGGCTGCAATCTTTAAGAAGTCCATGATAAACTTACGATAGTATCCAACCAATCGGAGGAAACATCAAATTTCTATAACATTCTTTGGAGCCTTCACTTTTTTACTGCCACTACGTTTGCTGGGTCCACTGTTATTCCTTCTGCTGTCACCACATGGCCCAGAAAGTTCACTTTGGATAACCAGAATTCACACTCGCGAGCTTTTGCAAACAGTTTGTTCCTTTTAAATGCATCCAGAAAAATTCGCAAGTGTTCGGCATGTTCTTCTTCGCTGGTGGAATAATTAAGAATGTCATCGATGAAGACGATTACAAATTTATCCAAGTATGGATGAAAGATTTTATTCATTAAATCCATAAACAATGCCGGTGCATTTATTAGTACAAATGGCATCACTACATACTCATATAGTCCATACCGAGTTCTGAAAGCTATTTTCTCTATATCCTCGTCCTTGACTCGGATCTGATGATAGCCCGACATGAGATCTATCTTAGAGAAATGACTAGATCCTCTCAGTTGATCAAAAAAGTCGTCAATTCGGGGTAGAGGATATTTTTTCTTGACCATGAGTTGGTTCAGCTTTCTGTAATCCACGCACCTCCGTAGAGAGCCATCTTTCTATTTAACAAATAAGGTCGGCACTCCCCATGATGAAGTGTTGTACCAGATGAATCCCAATTTGAGTAACCCATCAATTTGTTTCTTCATTCGACATCTCTACATGTGTCATCCTATAATGTGGGAGTGATACCGGTGAAGTGCTAGGGAGTAACTTGATTTTAAAATCAAATCTCCCACTTCGGAGGTAAACTCGGAAGTTCTGTCAGAAACACTTCTGCATAGTCTCTTACTATTTTCGGTAATGGGGATACACATGATTTTTCCAACCTGAAATTGTTCAGCAAAATCTGGTTCATTTCATCATGTAACCATCCATACACTGGAGTTTTCTATTTGTTGGCATGAATTATAAATCGTCGTCCCTCTGGGGACTAAAATATCACCCTTCTTAGGTAGCAATGAATACCTGCCTCTTACGTGACCAACAATCCATGCCAAATATGATGTCAAATTTTGTCATATCCATTATCAGATAGTCGAACTGGAATTTGAAGTCGACTAATTCAGTGTCCAAAGAAGTGCAAAATAACCTAAGTGTTGTGTCACCGATTGGGAATACTATGTTGAGTGCAGTTGATAATTGTTGTACAAGTAAACCAGTGGCAGCTACTAAAGATGCAGATAAAAAGGAGTGTGATGCTCCTAAATCAAATAATGCTACTGCATAAGAACTGTCAATAACTGACATACCTTGGATCACAGAGTGATCCGCTGTCTCTGGAGGAGGGAGAAAGGTGTACAACTGTCCTAACGTTGTTGGAATAGGTGGCCGTCTAGACTGGTTATGTGCACTTCATAACTGAAACAGTGCTGGCCTGCCCGGTGGATGGAAAGAATTTTGTGCTTGAAGTGCCTTATGAAGTTGTGGACAGTCACGCTTCATGTGGTCTACCTGCCACACTGAAAATAGGTAATGCCACCCCGGGATACCTGTGTTGTTGGAGCTGAGGCTGAAGGATGATTGGGACGATATCCACCAGTAGAGGCCGTAGAACCTGAAGGTTTTCCGGAGTTGGGACAGAATTTGTTCTGAGGGCGAAATGAGTTTCTCCCGCTCTAGCTCCTTCTGTTTTCCATGTACTTAGTTGACTCCATCAGTTCTTGTTCAGCAATGATTGCTCTATTCACAACTTTTGCCAAGGTTGCTGATTTGAAGATGGTGACTTTGGCTCTGATGATGGGACATAGGCCTCTCTCAAACTTCCGAGCTTTCTTATATTCAGTGTCCACCATGTATGGAGTATAACAAGAGAGCCGGATGAATTCTTGATGATATTCCGCAAATTTCATACGTCTTTGAGCTAGGACTATGAATTCCTGGGTCTTACACTCTTTCTCCTCTTCAGGAAAGTAGTGCTCTAGGAAAATTTCTATAAAATTCTCCTATGTCATTTTTGCCACCGTCTGGTTTTGCTGCACTGCTTTCCACCATTTGCCTGCATCATCTATTAGTGGAGATGTGACCAACAAAATCCTATCTTGATCGCCCGTGATTCTTAGTAACTTCAGAATCTTGGTGGTGTTTTCGATCCAATGTTCAGCTCCAATGGGTCCCTCATTTCCATGAATGTATTGGGGACGTTGTTGTTGAAAATCTGTAAACCCCTCATGGGAAGATTTGTAGTAGATCCAAAGTGTGACAAAGGATTCAAGAAAATGGGGAAGAAAGACGTCATGGGTTCGGCCCTAGTGTATGGCCAAACCCATGACCCAATGTTATGAGCCATTGAGGGGCTAAGTATGGGTTTATGTATGTGTTTAATTAATGAGGATTAAGTTAAGAAAAAGGACTGTTTTAATGATGTTATGGCATGATTAAATGGGTCACTAATGGATTTGAGTGTATGGATCAGTTATGAACAAAAATGTACATGGTTAAGTGAATGATTAACCATGGAAAAGAGGTAGTGGCAAAACCGTAAATAATGGCCAAAATGAAGAACCCCATGGGAGATGATCATAGACTTAAAAACTTTACAGATGACCTTATGTGTGGTTCTATGAAGCCTAGGAT
The DNA here is from genome assembly GCA_013350335.1 of Chimonanthus salicifolius. Classification (NCBI taxonomy): domain Eukaryota; kingdom Viridiplantae; phylum Streptophyta; class Magnoliopsida; order Laurales; family Calycanthaceae; genus Chimonanthus; species Chimonanthus salicifolius. The sequence continues at coordinate 26,258,365 of CM023538.1, read as the reverse complement.
GGCTAGTTCTTAGACTCATGTGATTGAAATATCTAATGGACTAACTGGGACCCACAAAACCTAGATAGTGAGGTTCGGCCATGGGGTATGGCCGAACCCCGCTAAGGTATGATTAATGGACTTAAATGGTTAAAAACATGGGTTGATTATTAATATGTAATAAGGTATCGGACGTCGCAAGCGGTGCGCGATCAGCGACCGGATTCGTGAATGGAAACGTAAAAGGACGCTAGTCGGTATTCGGTAGGATTCCTACCTTTTTGTAAACCATAGATTTACATGTTATATGATGGTTCCCGTGATTTATTTTGGTAATTTATATGGTTTGTTTTATTTTTAAGATTATGATTTATATATATTATATGGCATATTGCCAAGCTATGATTTATATGATTAGGCTATGAATTATTTATATGATTAGGCTATGAATTATATATGAAGGCTATAAATTATGTATATTACATAGCATAACGCACCTACATCTCATGCATGGCATGGGCGGCAAAATAATGAAACCGGAGTCCATGCTCCGTCGGGGCGACCGAGAAACAAACATGGGGATAGCCTGATGTGTTATAACCGGAGTCCATGCTCCGTCGGGGCGACCGAGAAGCAAACATGGGGATAGCTTGATATGCTATAACCGGAGTCCATGCTCCGTCGGGACGACGAAGAAGCAAACATGGGGATACCTTGATGAGGCTTTGCCATCAAGGGGGAGTTTATATATGATTCGAAAGAGAACATTGTACAATGGTAAGGATGATGGGTGGGACTCATGACATAGACACCCATGGCATGGCATTCATTTTATGGTTTTCATTATATTATTATCTGTGTGTTTGTTATCACTAATCCATGTGTTAGCCCTACTCGGAGTCCTACTGGGCGCGTTGTCTAACGCCCTACTTCCACCTTAGCTGATGACGCAGGGGATGGCAGAAACAGAGGACATGACGGGAGCCAAGCGTAGGAGCTTGGGAAAGCGAGCTACTTAGTTTATTTACAATTTATTTTGGAAATGTAATTTGAGTAGCTTAGCTCGTCGGATTGTAGTAATTTAGATTACTTGCTATGGTTTGGATTTTATTTTGGACATTATGATTTTGAGGTAATTTAGAAATTTAATGTTGTATTTTCCCTGCTATCTAAAAATTGGTAGGAGAGTCTCTATTATAATTCCACATTTAATTAAATATTCCGCAAACTTACTTCTACGTGTGAACCGTCCTCGATGACTTAGTTTCCACGCACAAGTAGGGTTGGCCAGTTAAGGGCCGGGCTTTAGAAGCTCGGACTTAACTCGCGTCGTGACGTCCCTCGCCCTTTGTCACTCTTTATTTTCAAAAAAAAAAAAAAATAGACTCTGATTTTGGTGAAAAAGGGCGAGCGTTACAACTAGTATCAGAGCGAAATCGGAAGAATGAATCTCTCGAAGTATGATTAAGACGGTTTCACGTCTCACTGACGGATAAGAATCCCAACTGACCGACTCTTCGGAGTCCGCTGCACGGGGGCCGGGTTAAGTTACTTCGATTGACTCAAACTGAAGCGTTCAATCTAAGAGCAACATTTGACAAAAAAGAATGATAGCAAGGGAAGAACAATCAATCTAAGTTGGAATCATCAAACATAGCAAGATAGGGTTTATTTCCCCAGAAATGAGAAAAACATCTAGATTTTTCCCCCCAAATTGATGAAACAGTGATAGATTTATCAAACATAGTAAAGTAGGATGTACTTCCCCGGTATCCCCAAATTGAACAACAAACAATAGGAATTTAGAGATTTCCCCCCCAGAAACAAAAAGAAAATCAAGTGTGCTTATTTGGCAATTTCCCCAACAAAGATACATTGTACTATACATGAAAACCCCCCCGAAAACTAAGTATGATTATTTGGTATTTTTCCCCAAATTGAAGAAAATATTTGATACTTAGGAAAATTCTTTCCCCAAAATATGAACACGACAATTTTATGAAGGAACTAAGTCAATATTTTTCGATGACTTAGGAAATGCCTCCAAAGAGAAGGACCCGCCGAAACCCACGGGTAGAGAAAGAGGTAACACCCCCTCATCAGGAAGAGGAGGTACAACCACCCCATCAGGAGGAGGGACAGAATAATGTGAATCTAGCCGTTGTGCCTCCCGAGTTGAAAGAATTGGTTCAAGCGGTGGTCACCTCTGTCCTGCAACAACACTTGAATGGGAATGCGACCACCAGCGATTCCAACAACCGGAACATGGTTAGAGATTTCCAGCAACAACGCCCTTCCTACTTCAGGGGAAAAGAAGGGGCGGTCGGGGCAGAACATTGGTTGAAGAAGATCAACCAAATCTTGAATCTGCTTCAGATTTTCAGTCATACTAACAAGATCTTACTGGCTACATCTCAACTGATCGAGGATGCCGGTAATTGGTGGGAGGTGGTACAAAAACAGCAAGCACTTGTGTCGGAAGGGGAAAGGACTACCAGGACATGGGAATGGTTCTCAGCTACCTTTCTAGAGCAGCATTTTCCGGAGGAGGAAAGAGAGTACCAGACTCAATTCTTCCTATCACTGGTACAAGGCAATATGACGGTGGCAGAGTATTACAGGGAATTCCTTAGGCTATCCATCTACGCATTTTATATGGTGGATACCGAGCACCGGAGGGCCCGTAAGTTTGAACGGGGCCTTCGGACAAGTATCAGGGCCAAGGTGACAATATTCAAGGCAGCCACACTTGCTGAGGTGGTCAGCAAGGCCACTATAGCAGAGCGAGAGTTGAATGAGATGGTACGGTTTGACAACCGCCGTGGACAGAGTGGGAGGGGTGCATTCTAGCAGAACAAGAAGTTCCGTCCGAACTTCAGCAGACCCTCACCCTCCACTGGATCTACAGGGGGCTTTCACCCCAATCAGCCCTCCCCATCAGCATCAGTCACTCAGGTTCCACAAGGTGGGAACACATGTTATCAATGTGGCCAGCAGGGTCACTTCAAGAGGGAGTGTCCACAGATCAGCAGACCCTCTCACTTCAGGGGTTCCTTCTGCCCTTCAGCTAGACCAGCTCAGTCACGAGGAGGCAGGACCTACAACTCGAGGGGACGGGCGCCAAACCCTACAGGATCTGGACGACTTTTTACCATAGCTCCTCCATCAGCGTTGGATCACTCGGTGATTCAAGGTATGGCCGTAGTTGGTAGTTCTAATGCTGCTGCATTATTTGATTCTGGAGCTTCCCATTCATTTATATCTGCTACATTCATATCTGCTATGGATACATTAGTACAAAACCTGTCCACATCACTTACCATTGTATCCCCAATCGGAGACACATCTTTGGGACTCATATGCACGGCATTGAACACTGAACTCGCTGGATTCAGATTCGAGTTCAACTATTTGGTACTCGATATGGCTGAGTACGACGTTATATTTGGCATGGATTAGTTGGCTACGTTTCAGGCCCACATCGATTGCTACCTTCGTAGGGTGATATTTTTGTCACCCGAAGGAAAGCGGTATATAGTGTACGCTGACAGATAGGGCATTCCTAGAAGGCTGTAGGAAGAATTGAACCACCTTGTCTTGAACAGCATTAGATTAGACAGGGCACCAGAGGCTGAACTTCCGGTGGTAGTAGCAGATTATGCCGAGGTATTTCCAACAGAGCTCCCTGGTTTGCCACCCAAGAGGGAGATAGACTTTGAGATTAAGTTGTATCCCGGCGCTGCTCTAGTATCAATGCCCCATTACAGGATGGCACCAGCTGAGATGACCGAGTTAAAGAAGCAGATTGATGAACTGCTCAAACGGGGTTTTATTCGAAACAGCACATCCGCATAGGGAGCCCCGGTATTTTTTGTGAAGAAGAAGGACGGTACCCTTCGGATGTGTGTGGATTATAGAAAATTAAACCAGCTGACTGTCAGGAACAAGTATCCCCTACCCAGGATTGACGATCTGTTTGATCAACTTAGGGGTTCCTCTCACTTCTCCAAGATTGATCTGATGTCCGGGTACCATCAAATCCGGGTTAGGGAGGAGGATATAGAGAAGGCAGCTTTCAAGACACGGTATGGTCTATATGAGTATGTAGTCGTGCCATTTGGACTCACAAATGCACCGGCTGTGTTCATGGACCTGATGAATAGGATATTCAGTCCTTACTTGGATCAGTTTGTGATTGTATTCATTGATGATATTCTAATCTATTCCAAGAGTCAGGAGGAACATGCCGAGCACCTGCGGATAGTCCTGGACACCTTGAGGAAGAACCAGTTGTATGCCAAGACCAGCAAGTGTGAATTCTGGCTATATGAGGTCAACTTCTTGGGGCACATTATATCGGACGAAGGTATAGCCGTGGACCCCGACTAAGGTAGCGGCAGTGAGGGAGTGGAAAGCACCGACGAATGTGACCGAGATCCGCAGTTTTCTGGGATTGGCCGGTTACTACAAGAAATTCATCATGGACTTCTCCAAGATTGCAGCTCCACTTACCCGGCTCACTCAGAAAGGAGTCAAATTTGAGTGGTCAGATCTGTGCAACCGGAGATTTGAGGAGCTAAAGGAGAGGCTTACAACCGCTCCTATTCTGATCTTGCCGGAAAGAGGCAGAAATTATGAGGTGTACTGTGATGCCTCAGGTGAGCGACTGGGGTTTACACTCAGTCAAGGTAATCGTGCGGTGGCGTACGGATCAAGACAGTTGAAAATTCAAAACGCCATTATCCCACACATGATCTGGAACTAGCAGCAGTGGTCTTCGCTCTCAAAAGCTGGAGACACTACCTTCATGGTGAAAAGTTTGAGGTATTCTCAGATCACAAGAGCCTGAAGTACTTATTTAATCAGAAGGAACTCAACATGAGACAGCGCAGATGGATGGAATACCTGGCGGATTATGAGTTCGCACTCCGGTATCATCCTGGCAAGGTGAACAAAGTGGCGGATGCCCTCAGCCGCATGTCACATGCGACAGTAGCCAGCTTGATCAGGACGGAATGGGAGGTATTGAATACCATTAAAGAGTTTAAACTCTACCTCAATAATCATGGGACCATATATAATCTGATCATACGATCCAACATGGTCTCCGAGATTGAACGGGAGCAACGGACAGATCCAGAGGTGGAGGAGATATGGACTAAGATGTCTACCGGTGAGGTTGTACCGGAGTGGGAATTACGACCAGGACAGGGTCTTGTGTTCCGAGCAGGACATATGTGCCTAAGAGCTGCAGAAGAGAGTTGTTGATTGAAGCACACCAAACCAAGCTCTCTATCCATCCGGGCAGCACCAAGATGTATCATGATCTGAAGAGGCACTATTGGTGGCGTGGACTCAAGAGAGATGTGGCGGAGTTTGTTGTTCGTTTCCCAACTTGCCAGCAGGTTAAGGCGGAACATCAGAAACCAAGGGGTTTACTCGCACCTTTACTAGTGCCGGAGTGGAAATGGGAGCACATATCTATGGATTTCGTAACAGGGTTGCCAAGGTCATCAAGGGGCAACGATGTGATATGGGTCGTAGTGGACCGGTTGACTAAGTTTGCGCATTTCTTTCCCATCAAGATGGCAGATTCATCGGAGACATTGGGTCGACGGTGCATCCGGGATATCTTCAAACTATATGGTATTCCTCGGACTATTATGTCCGACAGAGATGGCCGATTCACTGGCAGGGTATGGCAGGGCATGTAGTCGGCTATGGGGACCGACATATTGACTAGCACAGCATTTCATCCCCAGACTGATGGGCAGTCAGAGAGGACGATACAGACACTGGAGGATATGTTGAGAGCATGTATGCTGGACTTCAAGGGCGGATGGGAGGATCACTTGCCATTGGTGAAGTTCTCCTACAATAACAGTTACTAGGCAAGCCTCCAGATGGCTCCATTTGAGGCCTTATATGGTAGACCGAGTAGCTCGCCAGTGTGTTGGACAGAGGCCGGTGAGCCTGCGCTGATTGGACTGGAGTTGGTTGCAGAGACTACGGCGCAGATCAAATTGATACGGAAACACCTACTCACTGTACAGAGCCGTCAGAAGAGCTATGCCGACAAGAGGAGAAGATTCCTCGAGTTTGAGGTGGGAGACTTAGTGTTCTTGAAAGTCTCACCACAGAAGGGGCACATGAGGTTCGGGAAGAAGGGAAAACTGTAATCTAGATTTGTGGGGCCGTTTCTGATCCTGAAGAGGGTGGGGGGGGGGGGGGGTAGCCTATCAGTTAGCGCTCCCTCCACAGCTATCATCTCTACATGATGTATTCCATGTGTCCATGTTGAGGAAGTACAACCCCGATCCTTCACATGTCCTGAGTGTGCAAGACGTCGATGTGCAAAGCGACGTGACGTATGTGGAGAAGCTGATCAGAGTGATCGGGAGAGAACAAAGAGTGCTGCGGAACCGCGCTATTCAGTTGGTCAAGGTGGTATGGGAACGACATGGCAATGAGGAAGCCACCTGGGAACTGGAATCAGAAATGAGAGCCGCTCATCCAGATCTTTTTGTATGAGTTGTTTGAACCCTCTACTTCGCTCGAATTTTCGGGATGAAAATTTCAAAAGAGGATTGTATTGTAATAGCCCGGAATTTTTAAATCAATATATATGTGGCTATTATTTATTTTAATGATGGAAATTGGCAATTTTGATGGAATAAATGTTAAGTGGATCAAAATTTGGGCAAAGGCCCAAGTATGGTCCAATGGACCATGGATTGGATTAAATTCATTTAAATGGTCAATGGTGGTTAATTGGGCCAAGGATGGTCAAATTGGGCCCAATACCCATTTGGGACCCAATGGGCCAAGAGGATTTAAGCTCTAAGGTAAATGGATAGGAGGGAATTTAATTGGGCCATTGGCCCAATGGTGATCCAATTAGTTGGAATGGATTTAATTAAATTTAAATCATCGAAGTTGGTGATGGAGTGGTCAAGGTGACATGGCCGAATGGGACCCACCTCCACTTCACCAAATGAGGTGGCGTGTGGACCAAGGAGTGGTGGGGCCGGCCACCATGTTGAATTGGTCAACCATGGGTAGATACATGGAGGGAATTTAAGGAAGTGGAATTAGGTTAAGTGGGAATTAATTAACCTAAGCTAATGATCCAATTAGTTAATTAATTATGCTAATCAAATGATGGTCAAGTGGTCAAAGTTGGAAGACCAAAACCGCCCAAAGAAACACAAATTAAACCATGGGCTTAGGGTGGTGGTTTTATCCCAACCACCACCACTAAACACATTAGCCCATGCTTGGTGGTTGGAAGACTTAATGATGGAGTGTAGTGTAAGCAACCAAAAGGAGATGATTTTCATCTCATCTCTCGAATCCCATTCTCATTTCACTCTCTCCCTCTCTTGCTCTCTCATTGCTATCACCTACCTCCAAGGAAAAGAAAAGAAGAAAACTCAGAAGAGAAGAAGAGAAGAAAGGAAAGATCAAGCTTGGCCAACCATCACCACCTCAAGACCAAGGAGGCTAGACATTTTTCTTATCCTCTCCTCCTCTCCCTCTCTCAAACACACCCAATGTTGGCCGAACCCAAGCATTGGGAATACCATTGGTCAAGCTCATCTTGGCAGACCAATCAAGGAGAAGAAGAGAAGAGAAAGGCTCAGGGTTCAAGTGGAGAAAAGGAAAAGTCGGAGGAGCCGTCGGATTTTAAGTATTTCTAAATAAGAGGTTGGATTTTGTTAAGGTTTAAGATTTGGGGTCCATTCTTCTTGGATTTAATGGTGGCCAAATTGTCATGGGCCTTGGATCTCAAATCCATCCAATGAAAGGATGAAAAAGTGGACAAACCCTAAATGGGTAAATTAGGGTAAGAAAAGGAGAAGATGCATTAAGGACATTACGTATTAATTAAGCATGGAAGTATGTAATTTTTGGAAAGAACCCCATGGTAGGTGATTAAATGATTTTAATGAGCTTATAAAGAATGGAAACCATGGAGGATGATTTATGATTGTTAGGGCTTTAATGATTAAATGTGGTAATTTTTAAAGGGATTTTAAATGAGGAAATTCATGAAGATGTGAATGATTTTTGTGCCTTAAAAGGCATGAATGAATGATGGACCATGAACTTATGGTGATGGTGTTATAATTTTAATGGGTTTAGAGAATGGAGGCTATGTTAAGTGGTTAATGATTTTTAAAGTTTTAAATGAATGAATGATTAAGAATGTTGATGGTTTGAATGGATTTTTAAGCATAGTTTATAAGGTTTTAAAGGGGTGGAAATAATGTTTTAAAAATAAAACCATGGAGAGATTTTATGGAGGGAATACTTTTGAACCCTATGGTGATGTATGTGTAATGATGATGAGTGTAAAAGATGGGAAAATAATGGGGGATGTGTTGGTAGTTTTGATGGACCAAAATGTACCAAATTGATGATCAAAGATTGGTGATTTAAATGCATTATGTAAACCCCTCATGGGAAGATTTGTAGTAGATCCAAAGTGTGACAAAGGATCCAAGAAAATGGGGAAGAAAGACATCATGGGTTCAGCCATGGTGTATGGCCGAACCCATGACCCAATTTTATGAGCCATTGAGGGGCTAAGTATGGGTTTATGTATGTGTTTAATTAATGAGGATTAAGTTAAGAAAAAGGGCTGTTTTAATGATGTTATGGCATGATTAAATGGGTTACTAATGGATTTGAGTGTATGGATCAGTTATGAACAAAAATGTACATGGTTAAGTGAATGATTAACCATGGAAAAGAGGTAGTGGCAAAACCGTAAATAATGGCCAAAATGAAGAACCCCATGGGGGGATGATCATAGACTTAAAAACTTTAAAGATGACCTTATGTGTGGTTCTATGAAGCCTAGGATGGCTAGGTTTTAGACTCATGTGATTGAAATATCTAATGGACTAAATGGGACCCACAAAACCTAGATAGTGAGGTTCGGCCATGGGGTATGGCCCGACCCCACTAAGGTATGATTAATGGACTTAAATGGTTAAAAACATGGGCTGATTATTAATATGTAATAAGGTATCTGACGTCGCAAGCGGTGCGCGATCGGCGACTAGATTCGTGAACGGAAACGTAAAAAGACGCTAGTCAGCATTCGGTAGGATTCCTACCTTTTTGTAAACCATGGATTTACGTGTTATATGATGGTTCCCGTGATTTATTTTGGTAATTTATATGATTTGTTTTATGATGGGTTTTAAGATTATGATTTATATATATTATATGGTATATTGCCAGGCTACGATTTATATGATTAGGCTATGAATTATATATGAAGGCTATAAATTATATATATTACATAGCATAATGCACCTACATCACATGCATGGAATGGGCGGGAAAATAATGAAACCGGAGTCCATGCTCTATCGGGGCGACCGAGAAGCAAACGTGGGGGTAGCCTGATGTGCTATAACCAGAGTCCATGCTCCGTCGGGGCGACCGAGAAGCAAACATGGGGATAGCTTGATATGCTATAACCGGAGTCGATGCTCCGTCGGGGCGACCGAGAAGCAAACATGGGGATACCTTGACGAGGCTTTGCCATCAAGGGGGAGTTTATATATGATTGGAAAGAGAACATTGTACAATGGTAAGGATGATGGGTGGGACTAATGACATAGACACCCATGGCATGGCATTCATTTTATGGTTTTCATTATATTATTATCTGTGTGTTTGTTATGACTAATCCATGTGTTAGCCCTACTCGGAGTCCTACTGGGCGCGTTGTCTAACGCCCTACTTCCACCTTAGCTGATGACGCAGGGGATGGCGGAAACGGAGGACATGACGGGAGCCAAGCGTAGGAGCTTGTGAAAGTGAGCTACTTAGTTTATTTACAATTTGTTTTGGAAATGTAATTTGAGTAGCTTAGCTCGTCGGATTGTAATAATTTAGATTACTTGCTATGGTTTGGATTTTATTTTGGACATTATGATTTTGAGGTAATTTAGAAATTTAATGTTGTATCTTCCATTCTATCTAAAAATTGGTAGGATAGTCTCTATTATAATTCCGCATTTAATTAAATATTCCGCAAGCTTACTTCTACGTGTGAACCGTCCTCGTGGACTTAGTTTCCACGCACACGTAGGGTTGGCCAGTTAAGGGCCGGGCTTTAGAAGCTTGGACTTAACTCGCGTCGTGACGTCCCGCGCCCTTTGTCACTCTTTATTTAAAAAAAAAAAAAATAGACTCTGATTTTGGTGAAAAAGGGCGGGCGTTACAAAATCCCTGCCTAAGACTTTGTTGCAGTGCTGAATTCACGACTTCCTGTACGAAACTTTGGAACTCGGGAGTTACAGGTGGAATATTGCCACTTGTCTCCTCGGTGCTTTCAACATTGCGTCGGGTGTTCCTTCTTCGTGGCAGCATGCTTCCTAAGTCACGAAACATTTGCTTAGTAATTTTATAGTAATACTTCTTTCAGAAACCGTGATTCATATATAGTCAATTACATATTGATTGAATTGACACAATCTCCTAGGTGTTATTGACATTATTTGTTTTGAGGGGAACCTTTCTCTACGTTTGTTGGATATGTTTGACTTATAGTAATTTCCTTCCTTTGTATTTTTCATTCCGCTCTGATACCAAATGTAACGTAGGTATCAGTTAAGTTATGAGTCTAAGTTTGCTCTGATACCAACTATAACGACCCGCCCTTATTCCATTGATTAAATCAAAGTATTTTTCTTTTCAAATGGAAAGGGGACGGATACGTCACGACGCGAGCATAGTTCAATTCCGAAGACCCAACTTTCGACTGGACCAATTCTAGCACACACGTGGGTCAATCCACTAAACATTTATGCGTATGCCAGCATAACACTCGTGAAATAACATGTGTGGAAATAATATTTGCGGAATTATAATACCAACTTTTCAATAGTAAGGAGGAGAACAACTTAAACATATAAGTCCAACATCTAACCATATCCAAAAAAGAAGTTATCTAAATTATTACATCAATGATCATATGAAATTACATAGTTCTGTCAAAATGCCAAAATAAGAACTATGACATTCTTTAAGCATCTCCAGATCCATCTCTTCGTCAGGCATGTCTACCGCTAGGTCCAGCTTCTTCTCCTTTACTTGATTTGTGTTATCATCTAGGTAAAAAATGTATGGGCTTAGTCAACTTGCCCAATATGAAGCTCCGTTCATAAAGTGAACTAAGTGTAAAATCTCAAAATATCATATAATGAGGATAATAATGAATAAAATCCAAAAGTATGATTAACATATATTTTTTCAAATATAAGATAAAAAATGTACCAAAATCTGATGACTCAAAATTTATAAACTGATATGCCATGGGTTTCATGAATCAATGATATGCCCACCCACTTCCATACATCAGATCATAACAAATTACTTCAATCAATGAGTCTCAATAATTGGCCATTTATGTCCACAGCATTCGAGGAGGCAACGACCAGGGTGCTATTATCCATTCACAAATTAACCAGACTATCGCTGGAGTGTGGTCTCCTCCCTCTATGCAGGGTTTCGGGATCTACCCAGGAGCTCTTTGTCCAATTATGCCGTAACATTCATATCAAGGGACGAGGCCAAAGTCTAATATTTTATAACATTTTACATGAGTCCAATCAAGGTCCGGACATTTCCTTCTTGGCTCAGTGCCATCAACCCTCCCATTCAACCATGCATGAGGTAATGTGTGCAAACATGATGACATCATAAATTCCATAATTTTTAATCAAAATCATTTCCATGTGCATAATAAAATCATCTCATAAATCCATATCTATGCTTTTAAAAGACATAACCTATAACAAAATTATTCACTTCATTGTGCTTCAATAAAGTAGGAACCCGTACCTAATCAATAGTGATCAACCAAATAAGATTCAAGCGTTTGCTCGAACAGCTCCGAAATCTCCCTTGACTCATTTTTGTCCATGTACATGTTCAAATTGAAGTTTATATGTCACTATCACATAAAATCCTTTGTCAAACCTGTGTAGATCTAATTCAGACTTAAAGGTCCATTGTATGATTTCCCAATTTTAGATTTGGTTTTAAATAACCAATACACTATTTCAGGCCGACATATCGACACTGTCGATACATCGCCTACGGACATAGTCGACGCATCGATCATCTCGATATGTCGACTGGACTCTGTCAGTTTCAGTTCATCTTTTCCAGCCCTCTTCTAGTCCCATATATTGACACAGTCGATACATCAAATGGTACACATGCTCGAGATGTTGTAATAGCCCGAATTTTTAAATCAATATATATATATATATGGCATTTATTTGTTTTAATAATGGAAAATTGGGAATTTTGATGTCATGGATATTAAACGGATCAAAATTGAGTCAAACCCCAAGGTAAATGGTAAGAGAAATAAATATAATTGGGCCATGGGCCCAATGATGACCAATGGGGTGAATGGATTAAATTGATCACCTAAGTTAATGAGGAAATAATCAAGATGGTATAATCAAGTGGGGCCCACCTCCACCTCATTAAGTGAGGTGGCGGATTGACTAAGATTTGGTGGGGCCGGCCACCATGGTTGACTTGGTCAACCATGGTGGATGCATGAAAGAATTGAAGGAGATTAAATAGGAATTAAATTATAAAAATTAAAGGGGCTAAGTTAAGAAAGAAATTAAATAATGGAGTGAGTCACATAGGAGAAAGGGGGGTGAGTCAAGATGATTCCCATCTTATTTGACTCACCAAACTCATTGGAATGAGTTGTAACTCAACTCATCCCCAACCAGCTCCACTAAAGAGACAAAGACCCCAAAAATGGGGGCATGCAAGCCCATACCTCCCTCCATGCTTGGTTGGTGGAGGGAGTCAAACCAATCATCACACCCATCTTATCTCACTCTCTCCCTCTCTTCCTCTCCTCTCCAAACCGTCCTTCCCCTTGCAAGACAAAGAAAGCACCAAAGAGAAAATAAGAGAAAGGAACTTAGAAGGAAGGGAAGAAGGAGCTAGGAGTTGGCCGATCACTCCTAAGACCCAAGACGTGTGATATTTTCCCATTCCCTCCTCCGTTTTTCCCTCTCAAAGCTGCTACACCTTGGCCGAACCAAACCTTGGTGACCTTACCCCGATCAAGCTCACCATTGGCTGAGTATCAAGGAGGAAGAAGAAGGAGAAAGGCTAAGGAGCAAGAGGAACAAGAGACAATCGGGAAAACCAAGGATTGTAAGTATTTCCAAACATGCAGTTATGGCTCTTTTAAGAGAAATCGCGAAGGAAAGAAGTACAAAACATGCAATGGAAAAGACTGACGAAACAGTCAGTCGATTGAATCAGAGATTTAGTCGACTGAACAGATAATGAACGAACCAGAAACGAAGTTCTGGGAGTTTCAGCCAACTGAATCAGGGATTCAGTCGACTGAACTGACAATGGACGACTCAGAAAGGAGTTTCTGGGAGTTTCAGCCGACTGAATCTGGGGATTCAGTCGACTGAACACAAACGTCTCGGACAAGAAAAGGGTTCTGGAAGTGTCAGCCGACTGAATATATGATTCAGTCGACTGAAGGAATGCTTAGTAAACACGTAAACGGATGGTTGATAGTTCAGCCGACTGAATGTGTATTTCAGTCGACTGAAAATAAACTGGCAAGACAAACAAACGATCTGATTCAAAATCAGCCGACTGAATCTGTGATTCAATCGACTGAAAGAGTATGAACCATGTTTCAGCCGGCTGAATGTATATTTCAGTCGACTGAAACTGAACTGTCAAGACAAACAGATGACCTGATTCGAAATCAGCTGACTGAATCTGTGATTCAATCACCTGAACTCATGATTCAGTCGACTGAACTCTTAGTTCAGTCGACTGAATTGAAATGTACAGCTTTTGGAATATTTTCTAAGACACTACTAATCCAATAAGACAAATGGAGATGATATTAAATTAAAAGGACTGATTTCAATGATCTTATGACATGATTGATAAGTCATTAACGGATCCAAGTGTATAGATCAGTTATGGATTGAATTATATACGTGTTGAAATTAATGGAAAAAGAGGCCAAGATAAGGGCTGATGATAGTAATCTTATAATGTGGTTAAAGATCACTAATGAACATAGGCTTATGATCAGTTTGAGACTTAATCGTGGATAAGATATAAACTAACTTGGGAAATGTATAATAAGGTATTGGCACATCGCAACGGTACGCGAACGGCAACCGGAAGTATCGGACGAGAACGAAAAAGGTCGTTGTCAGTATTTGGTAGGATTCCTACCTTTTTGTAAGCCTTGGATTATGTGTTATGTATAGATTTTTCCTGGTTTTATTTTAGTAAGCATATGATTGTTTTAATATGGGCTTTAAGATTATGATGTGAATATTAATGTTTTACTTGTCCTATTTGTGGTAATCAAATCATATGTTTTATTGATGAGATTATTAAAGCCATGGTTTGTACTATCATATTTATTACATGGCATATGGCATCTACATCTCATGCATGACATGGGAGGGATATGAAAGGGGAAGGATGAAATGGAACCAGAGTCCATGCTCCGTCGGGGCGACCGAGAACCAAACATGGGGATATCTTGATGTGATTCATCCATCAAGGGGGTACCATAAGGAACACCTTGACGAGGCCTTACCGTCAAGGGGAATGAATTGTGATTGTGTATATCTGGGCGAGGTTTTGCCGTCCAGGGGGAATGATTTGAGATGTTTATATCTTGACGAGGTTTTGCCGTCAAGGGGAATGAATTATGATTGTGTATATCTGGACGAGGTCTTGCCGTCCAGGGGGATGATTTGGGATGTTTATATCTTGACGAGGATTTGCCGTCAAGGGGGATATGATATTTATGATGATGTGGATGATGGGTGGGACACATGACATAGACACCCATGGCATGGCATTCATCATATGGTTTTTTATTATATTGCTATCAGTATGCTTGTTATTACTAATCCATGTGCTAGCCCTACTCGGAGTCCTACTGGGCGCGTTGACTAACGCCCTACTTCCACCCTAGCTGGTGACGCATGAGACGGAGGAAACAGTGGACGAGACGGGAATCAAGCTTAGGAGCTTGGGGAAGCGGCTACTTTGTTTATTAAAGTTTTATTTTGGAAAAGTTGTAATTAAGTAGCCTAGTTTTGTCGGATTGTAATAAGTTTGGATTTCCTGCTATGGTATGGATCTCATATTTAGACTTTATGACTATGAGGGATTTTGGTAATTCAATGATGTATCTTCCCTTCTATCTAAAACTGGTAGGATAGTATAATGTTCCGCATGTAATTATGTTCTGCGAGCTTACTTCCTACGCGTGAATCGTACTCGTGGACTTCGTTCTGCGCACGCGTAGGGTTGGCCAGTTAAGGGCCGGGCTTTATGAGTCCGGACTTAACTCGCGTCATGACGACCGCACCGTTGTCACTTTGATCTAATTCAAAAAAAAAAAAAAAAATAGACTCTGAAATATGGTGAAAATGGCCGCGCGTTAGAGATGTCATGCATGTCGACACATCCTCTGGTTTAATCCATTCATACTTATATTTGTTCTCCGTTCCCGATAGTATGTATACATTCGATATGTCAATTTCGTCAACATGTCTTTGGTGTTCTGGTTTATTAGTATTAACATTTGTACTGTGTTCTCATGCCATTACATCGACATAGTTGATGCATTGTCCTTGAATCAGTTCATTGTCATTATTCCAATTTTCAACATACTTGGACTGATTATTTCAATTCCAGGCCGACATATTGATTAGGTCGATACATCATACTGAAACTGGTTTCATTTCTATACTATCATATTCAGACCTGTAACACCCAGCCCTTTTCACTCGAAATCAGAGTCTATTTTTTTTTAAATAAACAAAAGTGATAAAGAGCGGAATGTCACGACGCGAGTTAAGTCCGGACTTCTAAAGTCCGACCCTTAACTGGCCAAACCTTTGTGTGCATGGACTAAGTCCATGAGAATGGTTCACACATAGTAAAATATAATCTTTGTTGAATATAACCTAACTAACTCCGGATTATGATAGAACCTAAGTCTACTCCATTTTAGATAGCAAAGTACTTAGTCATTTATCCAAAATTACCTTAACTTAATCATTCAATCAAACCATTCCAAACCATAGCAATAATATCTAAGTTATTACATGTCCATGGTAACTTAACAAATTATAATAAATAAAATCCATTCACATATCCATGCTCCTATGCTTGGCTTCTTTCACGATCATCAATCCCTTCCTTTCGTGTGTCATTCACTAGGGTAGAAGTAGGGCGTTAGAACAACGTGCCCAGTAGGAATTCTAAGTAGGGCTAATACATGGGTTAGTATCACAAAAACATGTATAATATTATATGATCAAAACCATATAAAATCATGCCATGCCATATGTCTTATGCAATGAGTCCCACCCATCACATACATGTTACCTCTTGATGGAATTCTCCTCATCAAGGTATCCCCACAGTGGTCTTTCGGACGCCCCGACGGAGTGTGGCCTCCGGATTCTTCTTGATGGCATTATCCACATCAAGGTCTTCCCACCATTGCCTTACGGACACCCCGACGGAGCGTGGCCTCCGGTTACAAATTCCCCTCCCATGCCATGCATGAGATGTACATACTCATATGCTATGCAATATAATTAACTATAGCATTTAAAAACTTCACTTTTGAAACATAATATAATTACAACATAAACCATCAGATAAGATAAAACCATTTACATATCCATGTTTCAATAACGTAGAATCCTACCAAGACCACTAAATTGTCCTTGCTTCTTAAACCGTCGACCGCTCACGATCGCGTCCCACTTGTGAGGTCCCGTTACCTTATTTACACAACAATTAATCAAACCATGTTCTAAGTTCCTAACCCAACTTTGTGGGGTTCCATTACCTTGTTACACATCAACCAGTCAATCCATGTCCATTTGATTTTCCATTAAGTCTAAGACCAAGAACACCATCTTGTGGGATTCGGCCATACACCATGGCCGAACCTCACTCACTTGAATTTGATATCTCTTTTTATTTAACCAATACCATCCAAATAACTCATTTAAAAAACTTAATCCACCAAATACACCTTGGTGGGGTTCGACCATACAACATGGCCGAACCTCACCATTTTGGTTTTGGCCCCTTTTTTCAAATCCTTACATTGGGGGACCGAGAAATGGCCGAACCCTATGGAAAGACTTGGTTATTTTTATGGGTTTTTAAGAGATAAAAACCATACAATGTTATGAAGGTTTTAAAGGTGTTTTAATTGGAGTAGACTTAGGTTCTATTATAATCCGCAATTAGTTAGGTTATATTCCGTAAAGATTATATTTTACTATGTGTGAACCATTCTCATGGAATTAGTCCATGCACACAAAGTTTGGCCAGTTAAGGGTCGGACTTTAGAAGTCCGGACTTAACTCGCATCTTGACATTCCGCTCTTTATCACTTTTGTTTTATTTTAAAAAAAAATTAGACTCTGATTTTGAGTGAAAAGGGCAGGGTGTTACAAGACCGACACAAAGTCAATGGGTCACTCGGGAAGTTATCGATCATCAGTACATTCCTATTTTCATATCTGATGGAATTCTCCTCATCAAGGTATCCCCACAGTGGTCTTTCGGATGCCCCGACGAAGTGTGGCCTCCGGATTCTTCTTGATGGCATTATCCACATCAAGGTCTTCCCACGATTGCCTTACGGACGCCCCGACGGAGCATGGCCTCCGGTTACAAATTCCCCTCCCATGCCATGCATGAGATGTACATACTCATATGCTATGCAATATAATTAACCATAGCATTTAAAAACTTCACTTTTGAAACATAATATAATTACAACATAAACCATCAGATAAGATAAAACCATTTACATATCCATGTTTCAATAAGGTAGAATCCTACCAAGACCACTAAATTGTCCTTGCTTCTTAAACCGTCGACTGCTTACGATCGCGTCCCGCTTGTGAGGTCCCGTTACCTTATTTACACAACAATTAATCAAACCATGTTCTAAGTTCCTAACCCAACTTTGTGGGGTTCCATTACCTTGTTACACATCAACCAGTCAATCCATGTTCCATTTGATTTTCCATTAAGTCTAGGACCAAGAACACCATCTTGTGGGGTTCGGCCATACACCATGGCCGAACGTCACTCACTTGAATTTGATCTCTCTTTTTATTTAACCAATACCATCCAAATAACTCATTTAAAAACCTTAATCCACCAAATACACCTTGGTGGGGTTCGACCATACAACATGGCCGAACCTCACCATTTTGGTTTTGGCCCCTTTTTTCAAGTCCTTACATTGGGGGACTGGGAAATGTGATAGCCCAGAATTTTTAAATCAATATATTTGTGGATATTATTTATTTTAATGGTGGAAATTGGGAAATTTGATGGAGTAGATGGTAAATGGATCCTAATATGGGCAATGGCCCAAGTATGGCCCAATGGACCATGGATTAGATTTAAAAACATTTAAATGGTCAATCATGGTCAATTGGGCCAAGGATGGTCAAATTGGGCCCAATACCCATTTGGGACCCAATGGGTCAAGATAATGTAAGCTCTAAGGTAAATGGGTAAGGGTGAATTTAATTGGGCCATGGGCCCAATGGTGATCCAATAAGAGGAATGGATTTAATTAAATTTAAATCACCTAAGTTGGCGATGAATTGACCAAGGTGACATGGCCGATTGGGACCCACCTCCACCTCACCAAGTGAGGTGGCGTGTGGACCAAGGATTGGTACGGCCGGCCACCATGGTTGAATTGGTCAACCATGGGTGAATACATGGAGGGAATTTAAGAGAATGTAATTAGGTTAAGTGGGAATTAATTAACCTAAGTTAAGTATCTAATTAATTAAATTATTAAACTATCCAA
This sequence comes from Chimonanthus salicifolius, assembly GCA_013350335.1. Taxonomy (NCBI): domain Eukaryota; kingdom Viridiplantae; phylum Streptophyta; class Magnoliopsida; order Laurales; family Calycanthaceae; genus Chimonanthus; species Chimonanthus salicifolius. The sequence continues at coordinate 26,239,452 of CM023538.1, read as the reverse complement.
AAAGGTGGTCAAAAAGGGTCAAAAGATGGAAGACCCAAACCATCTTATCTCTAAGACACCAAAAACGTTGGCTTAGGTGGTGGTTTATCCCAACCACCACCATAAAGCATAAAAAAAATCCCATGTTGGTTGGTGGGAAAAGTTAAGGGTGGAGTGTAAGTCACTCAACCAATGAGATGAATCTTATCCCTTTTCTCCATCTTTTTCCATCTAACTCTTTCACTCTCTCCCTCTCTTGCTCTCTCATTGCCGTCCTTCAACCCCAAGGAGAAGAGAGGAAGAAAAAGAAGAAGAGAAGAAAAGAGAAGAAAAGTGCAAGTGTTGGCCCACCTCTTCAAGATCAAGAATTGGGGTAGTTCTTCTCATCATCTCCTCCTTTCCCTCACTCAAATATACTCTATCTTAGCCGACCCAAGCTTTGATGTTTTTCATTTGATCAAGCTCATCTTGGCCGATCAATCAAAGAGAAGAAGAAGAGAAAGGGCTAAGGAAATCAAGAGGAGAAAGAAAAGTCGGAGGAGTCGTCGGATTGTAAGTAGTTCTTAAGCAAGAATTTTACATTTTAAGGGTTAAGAGGTAATTATGGAACCTATTTCTTGGATTGGTTGGTGGCCAAATTGTCATGGGCCTTGGATCTCAAATCCATCCAATGAAAGGAGGAAGAGTGGGCAAACCCTAATGGGTAAATTTGGTTAAAAAAAAAAAAAAAGGAAGGATGCATTAAGGATTTTATGTATTAAAATTTACTTAAGCATGGTAGGTGATTGAATGATTTTAATGAGGTTATAAAGAATGGAAGACATGGAGGATGAATTATGATTTTAAGGTGGTAATGACTAAATGTAGTGAATTTTATAAGAATTTTAAATGAGAAACGTAAAGGAACGTTAGTCAGTATTCGGTAGGATTCCTACCTTTTTGTAAGCCATGGATTATGTGTTATGTATGGGTTTTTCCTTGATTTATTTTGGTAAGGATATGATTGTTTTAATATGGGTTTTAAGGCTATGATGTGTATATTGATGCTTTACTTGATCTATTTTTGATAATCAAAGTATATGCTTTATTGATGGGACTTTAAATGCCATGGTTTGTGCTATCATATATATTACATGGCATATGGCATCTACATCTCATGCTTGACATGGGAGGGATATGGCATGGGAAGGATGAAATGAAACCGGAGTCCATGCTCCGTCGGGGCGACCAAGAAGCAAACATGGGGATAGCTCGATGTGCTATAACCGGAGTCCATTCTCCGTCGGGGCGACCGAGAAGCAAACATGGGGATATTTGATGTGTTTGATTCATCAGGGAGGTTACTATGGGCTCCATGATATGTTGATAAGGTTATTCAAACAAAGATGTTGTATTTATTATTATACCTTGATGATGGTTCTTCCATCAAGGGGGATGTTATATTCATTATTATACCTTGATGATGGTTCATCCATCAAGGGGGATGTTGTATTTATTATTATACATTGATGATGGTTCTTCCATTAAGGGGGATATTCGTATTTGTACTTAGACCTTGATGAGGCTTTGGCATCAAGGGGGCCATTATGTATGGTTGAAAAAGGGACATTGTACAATGATGGTATGGATGATGGGTGGGACACATGACATAAAACACCCATGGCATGGCATTCATTTTATGGTTTTCATTATATTATACCTATGTGCTTGTTATCACTAATCCATGTGTTAGCCCTACTCGGAGTCCTACTGGGCGCGTTGTCTAACGCCCTACTTCTACCCTAGCTGATGACGCAGGAGATGGCGGACACGAAGGACGAGATGGAGGCCATGCTTAGGAGTTTGGGAAGGCGGACTACTTAGTTTATTTAAGATTTATTTTGGAAATGTAATTTGTGTAATGTAGCTCGTCGGACTGTAATAATGTAGATTTCTTACTATGGTTTGGTCTTTACTTTGGACATTATCATTTTGAGACATAATTATGAATTTAGGGGTATTTTAGTAGTTTAAATGATGTATCTTCCCGGCTATCTAAAAATTGGTAGGATATCTCTATTATAATTCGGCATTGTAGTTTAATATTCCTCGAGCTTACTTCTACGTGTGAACCGTACTTGTGGACATAGTTTCACGCACACGTAGGGTTTGCCAGTTAAGGGCCGGGCTTTAGAAGCTCGGACTTAACTCGCGTCGTGACGTCTCGCGCCCTTTGTCACTCTGCATTTAAAAAAAAATAGACTCTGATTTCGGTGAAAAGTGTATCACCTCAATTTCTCAACGAAGTGGATAATTACGAAAATGCTCCTGGTTTGTTAAATTAATTATTTTGAGATGTCAAATAAGGAAATGGTGGGTCCCATTGCTCAAATTAAGATCACATGAGCACATTATAAATGTTAAGTTTGATTGGATGGGTAATGAACATCAATTGGGTCGAAAATGGCTAAATGGGTCAAAGGGCCCAATTGGACCTAATGGGTCATAATGGATGATTTGACCATTGTGTAAGCTCAAATTAAATGGGGTCAAGCTGAATTGATTGGAAATCAAGTATAGCAAAAATGGGTAGGCTTGAAATACAAGTGAAAACCAATTAAAAATGACAAAAATCAGCCCATGAATGGGTCATGTTGTCAAAACGGGTCAAGGGGCTGATTGGGGGCCCAATGGGTCGGGTTGACTAGGTTGACCCTGGTTGACCATTCAAATGAGCTCAAGTGTGAGTTAATTCAGGCTGAGTTGGGACTGAATTGCATTGGGTTTTAATTAAGAAAATGAGTTGACTCAAATGCATTAAAATGAGATGCATTAAGTGTGTTAAGTGGTGTGAGTTGAGTTGGAATAAAAAGGGCCTTGAGTCAAGTGAGTTAAATGGATATTGAAAGGGTGTTTGAATCTTACACAACACTTAGGAAATAAATCCCAACCGTTGGGAGTGAAAGGGTGCCTTGGCAAAGCCAAGGGACACCAAGGTTGGGCAGCCCCAATTCATTTAATGGATGCATTGGTTCATTTCCAAAGGGTGCAATGTTTGGCACCAAGGGGTGTCTTGAATGACACCCAATACCCCATCTGTTTTTGCAAGATTAAATAAGGGAAATGAATGGAAATTGGGACTGAAATTACAAAAGGCAAAGGTTACCATTCTTGGCCCATTTTCACTTTGAAAATCCAAGAAATTCCCATCTCTCTCTCCCTCTCTCCAAACTCTTTTCTTGGCCGAACCAGTTGCTGTATTTGTACCAGTGGGTCAAGCATAAACCAGTAAATGATTAAGAAAGAAAGAAGGAAACAAGAGGGGAGAAACCAAGGATCAAAGGCAAGAAGAATGTTTGGAAAATTTGGTAAGATTTCTTAAGTGTTCAAGTCAAACAAGTTATAAGAAAAAGGGTTTGTATTGGGCCATGGTTATGGCCGAATGCACCAAGGTTTTAACCTTGAGAAATAGAAGTTTTGAAATGGTAAAAATGATCATAGGGTTCGGCCACCATGGAGGGCCGAACCCCATGTAAATGATTGGTTGTTTTAGATGTTTTTGAAACATAGAAACTATGAATTTTGTGGACTGTTTTTAATGTTTCTTTAAGACTCGAATGCATGTTTTAAAGAGGGTTAAAAACATGGATTTGAATGACATAAGGACTGAAGGAATCATTGGTCTAAATCATAGATTTAAACTGATGAAGTGTTATGGTCATTTGGACAAAGAGATGAACTTATTTGGATGGTTTTGAGAGGTAAAAATGCAGCAATGTTATACTGATATTATATGTTTAAATGACACCTAAAACATGTTTGAGAAAACCAAAACATGGACATAGGGTTCGGCCACCTTGGATGGCCAAACCCCATGTAAGTATTTGATGATTTTGGTGTGTTAAAAACCATATAAAGTTATGGTGTTCTTATGGAAATTAATGGAATAACATGTTTACTGTTTTGGTGGATTATTATGCGGCTGAACCATGTATAATTCATGGTTGAGTTAGCATGATTAAACCACGAGTAATCATGGTGATTATTGGACCAAGTGAACCCTAGGGTTCGGCTATGAGTATGGCCGAACCCCATGGGGCTGTTTTTGGAATGAATGGTCTAAGTGTATGGGAAGTATTTGTCATTGTTTCCGTGATTTCATAAAGGGTTTGAAGTATTTTAATGGAGAACCATTTGATGGTGGAAAAGTTGGAATACAAGGTTCGGCCAGGTATAGGGCCGAACCCCATAAAATGACAATTGTTTTGATATGGTTTAGCCTAGTGGCAAAGCTGTAAATAAGGATGATAATGGATAGAGAAAGGTCACGAAAGGAGATTAAATCCTAAGTTGATGATGTTCGGCCATGGGCATGGCCGAACCCCACATGATGTGGTTGGGTCTTAGATACGAATGAATAAGTAAATGATAGTATGATTTATTGATTGTTATATGAACAAGGTACCCGAAGTTGAACGACGTGAGAGTCGTGACTGGGTGACGCTAAAGAAAGATCAAGTACTGAAGTGAATCTTCAATAAGTTTCCTACCTACTTGTAACCACAGTTTTATCCTAGTTTTGTTTATGAGACTCTTGTTTATTTTACGTGGTTTCGAATGATATATTATGTGTATACAAATGACATACAAAGCATTGGCATCTCATGCATGGACATGGGATGATGACTGAGGTTATACAGTGTTGCAATTATGAGTTACCGTCCTCCTTAGGCGATGAGAGTCCCGCCAGGAGGAGTAACAGGATGAGAAGAGTCACAATTGGTCTCCTTAGGCGATGAGAGTCCCGCCAGGAGGACTAATATGTGATATGAAACAACTCAATGATGAAGTGTCTTTCCACAGATAACGGGGATTACTGTGGATTACCTTATCGTGTGAGTTCCAGATGAAAGTGTATGTGAATTACCTTGACGGTGCGAGGCACGTCAAGTGATGGCTATGATTGTACATGATGGGAGAGACTCATTGCATGTACATATTTCATAGCATTGTTTTACCTGTTTTTTATAATCATATATTTGATATATGCATGTTTTACAAGCTAACCTTGTGGTAGCCCTGATTCGGGAACCTACTGGGCGCGTTGATCTAACACCCTAATTCTATCCTCAGAGGAGAATGCAGGCACATGGAAAGGGAAAGAGAAGGTCAATGACCGGGAGGGGAGCCAAACCTAAGCGCTTGATTGTTGAACTGGACTTCTTTATTACTGTCATTTGAATTATAGTTTGTGGACATATAATAAGGTAATACTTTACTGTGGTTTGATTAGGATATTAACTATAGATGGTTGATTTATGTTAAGTATTAGTTCAGACTGTTACTTGCTATCTATTCATATTATTTCCACAATTAGTCTAGTTTATTCCGCATATTGTTGTTAGTTCCATGTGTGATTTATTATCATGGTGTAGTCCATGTACACATGGGTGGCCAGTTAAGGTGCAGACTTGAGTAGTCTGAATTTAACTCGCGTCGTGGCGCCCCCGCTCTCTTTCACTCTGTGTTTCTTTTAAAAGAAATTTTCAGACTCTGATTTTCGGAAGGGTGGAAGAGGGCGGGACGTTACAGTTGGTATCAGAGCGAAACAGGAAGTTGAATCATCGAAGTAAGATTAAGACGGTTTCATGTCTCACTGACGAATAAGACTCCCAACTGACCGACTTTTTGGAGTCCGCTGACTGGGGGCCGGATTAATTTACTTCGAGTGACTCAGACTGAACAATCAATTTGAGAACGACAATGAAAGATAGCAAAGTAAAGTACAATCATCATAACTGGATATATCAAACATAGCAAGTAGGATGTACTCCCCTGAAACTCCCACACTGAAAAACAAACAACATGAATTTAGAGATTTCCCTAGAAACAAAAGAACACAAAGAGTGATGATTTGGTAATCTTCCCAAACAAATTACATGATATTATGCATGACCAGATTTCCCTGAAAACCAAGAGTGGATTATTTAGAATTGTTGTTGACTATTCTTGTGTTCTACTGATATGTCGAGTAACGTGGAGTACTCGGAGTGGTACAGCAGAACCCCTAGCAATCCCATAGATTTGGTGTCTACTTCCAACGACACCTACGTGGAAGCTAACGTGAACTTTCAGGAGGGGCCTCCCGAGGAGGAGGAATGGAACTTAGCACCATTGGATGAGGTGAATCTAGCACCATTACCGGAGTATCTTATGGAAGATATTCCTTGGTTAAGGGGACCTTCTGAGGAAGAAGAAGAGGATCTGGCACCTTTTCTGGACGATCCTATAGCAGATGTTCCAATAATCTTGGAATCGCTTGGGGAGATAGAGCCCTACGATACATGTGAGTTGTGGAATCAAGACGGGCACAACTGTATGTATTGTCCTCACCCTTTAGGCATTGTCTGCCCGTTTTGTGGATTGCACGGGCATGGAGAGGCGAGGACTAATTGTCCTTATATTGGAGGACCTGGATTAATACCCTGCACGACATATGAAGTATTGGGGCACACGGCAATGACGTGTCCTGATAACCGTTTTAAGTTCGCTGATGATGCAGGATCTTCTACGGAAGACTAGGTTAGGAAGTAATATGAAGGGGTACCAAAAAGAGGGTTATTCTGTAAAGGTGCATTTTTTTTTATAGGGTTTTGTTTCACCCTACCCACCTTTGTACAAGGATGAAGTATGAATTGATATAAAGTATGCAATTTTATGATTTTAATGAGGATTTATGGCATTTAATATATGTTTTGATGGAAATTAAGTCTATGATGTTTCCATGAATTAGGAAGAAATGGCGCCACAGAAAAAGGTTATAAAGAATCAAAAGGGAAAAGAAAAGGTATTACAAATTGAAGTAGGTGAAGGGGCATCAAAGAGAAGGACGCGACAGGATGGTAAAAAGAAAGAGGAAGTGTTAATAATCACACTACAAGGGAAAGTGATACCTCAACGTGAGAAAATTGTACATAAGAAGGTGCAATCGGTACATGATCGGGAGCAGTCAGTTCATGACGAGGAGAGATCAGTTCATGAAAGATCACGTAATGAGGAAGAATCACATCATTCTCGGCGAGAGGAGGAGGATAGTGACCCTACGTATCGACGGTACGAAGAGGAAGGTAATGACTCTTCATATCGACGGGACGAAGAGGAAGGTAATAACTCTTCATACCGACGGGAGGCAGAAGGAAACAGCAACAGCAACGTGACTATACCACATGTACAGCATGAACTACAGAGCTTGGTACAGGCAGTAGTCACTTTTGTCCTCCAACAACATATGAATGGAGGTGGAAGCACGAGTGAAACTAATGACCGTAACATGGTCAGAGATTTTCAACAACAGCGCCCACCTTACTTCAAGGGCAGAGAAAGGCCTGTCGGGGCGAAGAACTTGTTGGAAAAGATCTCCCACATACTGACTCTTTTGAATATCAAGAGTCATGCTCACAAAATCCTATTGGCCACATCACAGCTGATAGATGACGCTACCAAATTGTGGAAAGTAGTGGAGAAACAGCAGGCACTTATGCCAGAAGGAGAAAGAATTGCTATGACCTTGGAGCAATTCTTGGCGACATTCTTAGAGCGCTATTTCCCGGAGGAAGAGAGGGAACGTCAGATTTAGGCGTTTATGACATTAGTGCAAGGCTCGATGACGGTGGCTGAGTATCACTAAGAATTTCTCAGCCTGTCAATTTATGCATTTTATGTTGTGGACACGGAATATCGGAGGGCTCGCAAGTTCGAGCGTGGGTTACGGCCAAACATTAGGCCCAGGGTAACCGTGTTCAAAGCAGCCACGCTGGCAGAAGTGGTCAGCAGGGCTACCATTGTGGAACAAGAATTGGCAGAATTTGCAAGAGTTGACAACCGCCGAGCACCGAGTGGGAGGGGTGCGTATCAACCTAACAAAAAGTTCAGAACGAACTTCAGCAGACCCTCGCCGTCTGTTGGATCTAGTGGGGGCTTTCGCCCCAACCAGCCCACTCAATCTATAGTAGTCACTCAAGCTTCTCGAGGAGTGAACACCTGCTTTCACTGTGATCAACCAGGTCACTACAAAAAGGACTGCCCAAAACTCAACAGGCTGTCATATTCCAGAGGATCATTTTGTCCGCCAGCTAGACCGGTAAACTCCAGAGGAGGCAGAATGCAAAGTCAGGGAGGTCGAGGATCTAACCCTGCTGGAGCGGGACTATTATTTACTCTAACTTCTCCAGAAGAAGAAGATCATGCAGTGATACAAGGTATGGCGGTAGTGAGTAGCTCTTATGCATATGCACTATTTGATTCTGGAGCATCACACTCCTTTATAGCTGCATTATTTATTACTGCTCCCGGTACATTAGTTCAAAGATTAGTCACAACACTTACTATTGTATCCCCTATCAGAGACTCGGCATTGGGACTTATATGTACGGCGGTTAACACTGAATTAGCTGGACTCAGATTTGAGTTCAATTATCTGGTGCTTGACATGTCTGAATATGACATAATATTCGGCATGGATTGGTTGGCTAAGTTTCATGCCAACATCGACTGTTATCGCCGAAGAGTGACATTTTGGTCACCCGAGGGCAAACAATACGTAGTTCGTGCAGATAAACAGAGTGGATTACATGAAGGGTTAAACCACGTGGTATTGAATAATATCACCATAAATAAAGCTCCAGTTACTGAATTTCCGGCAATCGTACAAGAATTTACGGATGTATTCCCAAAGGAACTCCCTGGTTTACCGCCTGTGAGGGAGATTAACTTTGAAATCAAGTTGTACCCTGGCACAACACCAGTGTCGTTACCACACTATCGGATGGCACCAGCAGAGATGTCGGAGCTAAAGAAGCAGATTGATGAACTTCTTAGGCTGGGTTGCATCCGGAACAGTACATCATCATGGGGAGCACCAGTACTGTTTGTGAAGAAAAAGGACGGTTCACTTCGGATGTGCGTGGACTACCAGAAGCTGAATCAACTGACAGTCCGGAACAAGTACCCTCTACACAGAATTGATGATTTATTCGATCAATTGAAGGGCTCTAGCCATTTTTCAAAGATTGATTTGATGTATGGTTATCATCAAATACGGGTTAGGGAGGAAGATATAGAGAAAACAGCCTTTCGGACGCGGTATGGACTGTTTGAGTTCGTGGTCATGCCATTTGGACTCACAAATGCACCGGTTGTGTTCATGGATTTAATGAACAGAATCTTCCGTCCCTATTTGGATCAATTTGTAATCGTATTCATTGATGATATCCTGATCTATTCTAAGAGTCAGGAGGAACATGTAGAGCATTTATGTATAGTCCTGAATACTTTGAGGCAGAATAAGCTATATGCCAAGGCCAGTAAATGTGAATTCTGGCTATTCGAGGTAAATTTCTTGGGACATGTTATATCTAAGGGAGGTATAGCCGTGGATCCGGCTAAGGTGGCAGCAGTGAAAGATTGGAAAGCACCCAAGAATGTAACTGAAATTCGTAGCTGTAACACCCTGGAATTTCAAAGTTAGCAATTTATATGATTTTATTCATATTTTCGGAATTGCCATTGTGATATATTTGAGTTGAATTTAAATAGGTCAATGGTTCAAACAAGACCCAAAGGTTAGTAGTTTTAATTACAAAACAAATAAATGGATAAGTTGAACTTAAACGGGTCAAGAATCATAATTGGGTCAAATTTCGTTAAAAGGGTCAAATTGGCCAAAATGGGACCCAATGGGTCATAGTTGACATATTTGACTATTTGGTGAGCTTAAAGCTTAATGGGGTTAAGATGAATTAAATATTTGAGTTGGGTTTGAGTTGAAGTAAATGATGGAGTTTAGTTGAGTGAAATTTATTAGTTGAGTTATATTAAATGAATGAGTTGAGTTGGGGTGAGCTAAATAAATGAGCTGGATGGAATATGTATTTTTTTAAGTAAAGGATATGTACAGATAAAAGTTTTTTTGGTTGTTTTCAAATTCAAACATGTTCCAACGTTGGTTGCATGGAAATTATGGCCTATGCATGAAACTCCAAGGATGGAGACAATTGGAGTTGCCGTTTCATGGAGTTACAAAAGGGGTCTTTAACGTTGCAAATTCAAAAAAATTAGACTACACGTTGGAAAGGGCATGAGGGTTTATTCCATGCTTAGGTATTCAAAGAGACAACCAATGGAGGGAGGGTGAAGCACATGGGAGTTTCATTTACATGTGAAACTCTCACATGCATTATTAATGCAAGATGGATAGTGTGAGGAATGCACACAGCAAAACCGTTGGGTATCCTTGGTGTTTCATCTCAAGATGAAACCCCCATTTGGTTTATTAATAAGAGAAGGAGCTAAGGAGGGGGGTTACACAAATTCAATCCAAAAGGGACGTTAGATGCTTGGGGAGGTTTCATTGCATAGATGAAACCCCCCAGTAAGCATAAAGGACTTGGGGTTAATGTGGGAGTTACATGTGAGGTTAACTTTGGGCAGGTTTTGGTTAAGCAAAGGGCTCTCATTTTACTCTCTCTATCTCTCTCTTCCTTGGACTGTTATCATCTCTCTAAGATCAAGAACAACAGCTGGTTATTGATATGAAATCAATCCTTGATTGATTTCACCAAGACAAAAGCATACTTTGAGCAAAGGAGTTGGCATCAAGGTGTTCCATCCAAAGTCAAAATTCTATCTCTTTCTCTCTTTGCCATTTTCTATCAAGAGCAGTAGCTGCTTGCTTAATGAGTCCTTCACCGATCTCTCCATCAAGGAATCAAGAAGAAGGAAAGGCTAAGAAAGGGAAAGAAACAAGCCGGAGTGAAGATCAATTCGAGGAGTTGCGAAAACGGTAGGTTTTCGATAAACTATTTTTAATAAAGAATCATGATCCGGCCATTGGATGGCAGAATCTAACAAGGGTTAGATATTGGTTGGAAGTGCATGATTAAGATGAAAAATGGATTATAGGGTTCGGCCACTTGGGATGGCCGAGCCCCATGAAAAGATTGGGTTAAGTTGGATGGTCTTTTTGAACCAAAATCATGGACTGTTTTTGGATGCTAAATTAGATTGATTACATGCTTTGAAAAGTTCTAAAATTATGGTTTTAAGTGTCATGTGTTGGGCTATGGATTGGCCGAACACATCAAGTAATTTAATCTTGAATAAAATAGTTTAAAAAGGAAAGAAAATACATCATTGGGTTCGGCCATTTTGGTTGGCCGAACCCCATGATAAGAGTGCATATGTTTGATGTTTTAAAGGTCAAAAATCATGTCAAAACATGGTAAATTTGATGGGTCATCTTGTGGCCAAAATAAGTAAGTATGATGAGAAGATTTATAGCAAGGAAACCTTGGGGTTCGGCCATGTGTATGGCCTAACCCCATGGACTGTTTTTGATGGTTATTTGTGTTAAAGTAGGATGGATTTTATGTAAACATAATGTGCTTTGATTTAAGAATAAGTTAGGTTTATCTATGGACTTAGTGCTAAGTTTATAATTGGATAAATGGATCTAAACCATAGGCCATGAGGTTCAGCCAATTGGGTTGGCCGAACCCCATGAAATGGTATGACATTTCCGTAAAAATATTTGATGGTTTTGTGAGATAAAAACCATACAAAATTATGGTGTACTTATGTCAATTATGGACTTAGTATTAAGTTGATTAAACATGAAGGATGATGGAACATAGGAGTAAAAATCTCTAGGGTGAGGTTCGGCCATGTTTTATGGCCGAACCCCACCAATTGTTATTTGATGGACTTTGGCTTTTAAACAAAAAAATTAAATAAAGGGTTAGTATAGTGGCGATATCGTAAATATGGATGAAAAGATGAAATGATCAAAAGAATGGACTTATGAGCCAAAACCCAAGGTGGTAAGGTTCGGCCATGTAGTATGGTCGAACCCTACCAAGGTTCATTTGAAAGTTTGGGACACTTAGATGGTTTTAATTAAATAAAAGAGTGACCAAGGTTTAAATGGGTGAGGTTCGGCCATGGGGTATGGCCGAACCCCACAAAGTGGATTTTTGGAATTTAGATCAAATTAGAATCATATGGTCAAATGATTAACTTGCTGCTATGTACATAGGGTATTTGGATTTCTAGAACGGTGTACAAGCCGTGATCGGAAGACGGCTCAAAGGAGGGGTCAAACAAAGTAATCTATTGTAGGTTTCCTACCTTTATTGGAACCACACTCCTATTTACTGTTTTAAGTTGATTTTGATAAGTTTTGGTGAATGTAAAGTTATATTTCTAAATGTAATGTTTGCATAGACATCTCATGCATCGCATGGGATAATGGTATTGTAATCGGAGGCCACACTCCGTCGGGGCGTCCGAAAGACCACTGTGGGGTACCCTGATGATGAGAATCCCATCAGGAGGAATCCGGAGGCCACACTCCGTCGGGGCGTTCGAAAGACCATTGTGGGTTACCCTGACGATGAGAATCCCGTCAAGTGATGATGGCTATGTTGAATGGTGATGGGTGGGACTCATTACATGTTCATTTCATACATAGCATGTTTTTATGGAATTTTATCACCCATGTATTATTATTATACTATTTGCATGTTTTTGACTAACCACGTGGTAGCCCTATTCAGAAACACTACTGGGCGCGTTGATCTAACGCCCTATCTATATCCTTAGTGGATGACGCAGGGAAAGGGAAGAACGTGGATCGAGAAGAAAACCAAGCATAGGAGCTTGGGCACTTTGAATGTACTATTTATGGATGTGTTATTTGAATTATTTGGACAATGTAATTTGGTAACTAGATTTGTTGGCATGTAATAAGTAGTTAAGCAGATGCTGTGGATTGGTTTATTTTGGATGGTTGGATTGAATGGTAGATTAATATTATTTAGTAATTTTGGAGAATAAGATTATGTACGTTGCTATCTAAGAATGGAAAATTGGAATAGTCATAGGTTCTATTATAGCCTCAGTTAGATTAAGACTAAGTTAATTCCGCAAGTTATATATGTACCATGTGCGGATCAGTTTTATGGACTTAGTTCATACGCACATGGGCTTGGCCAGTTAAGGGTCGGATTTAGACATCCGAACTTAACTTGCGTCGTGACACTCCGCCCCGATCACTTGGTTGATTATTTTATTTAAAAAAAATAAACTCTGAAAATCAGAGTGAAAAGAGCGGGGTGTTACAGTAGCTTCTTGGGATTGGCTGGTTATTATAGAAGATTTATCATGGATTTTGCAAAAATAGCATCTCCATTGACTTGACTCACACAGAAAGGAGTCAAGTACGGGATTGGCTGGTTATTATAGAAGATTTATCATGGATTTTGCAAAAATAGCATCTCCATTGACTCGACTCACACAGAAAGGAGTCAAGTACGAGTGGACAGATCTATGTAATCAAAGGTTTGAAGAGCTGAAGACAAGACTTACCACTGCCCCTATTTTAGTTTTGCCAGTAAGTGGCAAGTGTTACGAGGTATATTGCGATGCCTCGAGAGAGGGACTGGGTTGTACACTCAGTTAGAGTAATTGTGTGGTGGTGTATGGTTCAAGGCAGTTAAAAATACATGAACGTCTTTACCCCACACATGATTTGGAATTACTTGCAGTGGTTTTTGCCCTCAAGAGTTGGAGACACTACCTCTACGGCGAGAAATTTTAGGTATTTTCTGATCATAAGAGCTTAAAATATCTTTTTGATCAAAAGGAGCTCAACCTCAGGCAGCGAAGATGGATGGAATATCTGGCGAATTATGAGTTTACGCTTAGATATCATCCAGGCAAGGCAAACAAGGTAGCGGATGCCCTCAGCCATATACCACATGCATCCGTGGCATGTTTGATCAGATCGGAATGGGAGATGTTGAATACCATCCGAGAGTTTAAACTCTATTACAACAATCGTGGGACCATATACAATCTGGTCATACAATCTAACATGGTCACCAGGATTGAACAAGAACAAAGAGCAGATCCGGAAGTGGAGGATGTATGGGCCAAGATGTCTACTGGTACCGTTGTACCGGAATGGGAATTACGACCAGGATAGGGTCTTTCATTCCGGGGAAGAACATATGTGCCAAAGAGTTGCAAGAAAGAACTACTGATTGAGGCACATCAGTCCAAGCTCTCTATCCATCCGGGCAGCACCAAAATGTACCATGATTTAAAGAGGCATTATTGGTGGCATGGACTAAAAAGGGATGTGCTGAAATTCGTGGCACATTGTTTAACTTGTCAGCAAGTTAAGACTGAACACCAAAAGCCACCAGAGTTACTCAAACCCTTAGCAGTACCAGAATGGAAATGGGAACACATTTCCATGGACTTCGTATTAAGGTTGCCGAGGTCTTCAAAGGACAATGACGCCATATGGGTCGTAGTCGACCGGCTGACCAAGTCCGCACATTTCATTCCTATCAAGATGACAGATTCATCTAAGACGTTGGGTCAGCGGTATATTAAAGAGATCATTCGGCTACATGGCATTCCTCGAACAATAGTATCGAACAGAGATGGCCGTTTTACCGGCAGAGTATGGCAAAGCATGCAGTCAGCCATGGGGACAGATTTATTAATTAGCACCGCTTTCCATCCACAGGCTGATGGACAGTCTGAAAGGACAATACAAACCTTGGAAGACATGCTGAGAGCATGTATGTTAGATTTCAAGGGTGGATGGGAGGATCACATACCACTGGTAGAATTCTCCTATAATAATAGCTATCAGGCAAGCCTTCAGATGGTTCCTTACGAGGCTTTATATGGTAGACCGTGTAGGTCACCGGTATGTTGGACAGAGGCTGGAGAGCCTGCATTGATTGGACCGGAACTAGTCGCAGAGACTACCGCACAAATTAAGTTGATACGTCAACACTTATTGACTGCACAAAATCGGCAGAAGAGTTATGCTGACAAAATAAGAAGATTTCTTGAGTTTGAAGTGGGGGACATGATATTTCTAAAGGTCTCGCCACGGAAGGGACATATGAGGTTCGGAAAGAAGGGAAAACTGTCACCAAGATATGTGGGACCGTTTTCCATCTTAAGAAGGTTGGGGGATGTTGCTTACTAGTTAGCACTTCCTTCGCAGTTAGCAGCTCTACATGATGTGTTTCATGTGTCAATGCTAAGAAAGTGTAATCCGGATCCATCCCATGTTTTGAATGTTCAGGATATTGAAGTGCAAAGCGACGTGACGTACGTCGAGAAGCCGGTCAGGATAGTGGAGACCGAACAAAGGGTGTTACGAAACAGAGCGATTCAGTTCATAAAAGTGGTATGGGACAGACATGGTGATGAAGAGGCCACATGGGAACTTGAATCGGAGATGAGAACACCTCACCCCGAATTATTTATGTAATTTAATTTGAGAATCCTACTTCACTCGATTTTCGGGACGAAAATTTTAAAAAGAGGGTTATATTGTAACACCTCAATTTCTCAACGAAGTGGATAATTACGAAAATGCCCCTGGTTTGTTAAATTAATTATTTTGAGATGTCAAATAAGGAAACGGTGGGGCCCATTGCTCAAATTAAGATCATATGAGCACATTATAAATGTTAAGTTTGATTGGATGGGTAATGAACATCAATTGGGTCGAAAATGGCTAAATGGGTCAAAGGGGCCAATTGGACCCAATGGGACATAATGGATGATTTGACCATTGTGTAAGCTCAAATTAAATGGGGTCAAGCTGAATTGATTGGAAATCAAGTATAGCAAAAATGGGTAGGCTTGAAATACAAGTGAAAACCAATTAAAAATGGCAAAAATCAGCCCATGAATGGGTCATGTTGTCAAAACGGGTCAAGGGGCTGATTGGGGACCCAATGGGTCGGGTTGAGTAGGTTGACGACGATTGACCGTGTGGGCCTTCAAATGAGCTCAAGTGTGAGTTAATTCAGGCTGAGTTGGGACTGAATTGCATTGGGTTTTAATTAAGAAAATGAGTTGACTCAAATGCATTAAAATGAGATGCATTAAGTGTGTTAAGTGGTGTGAGTTGAGTTGGAATAAAAAGGACCTTGAGTCAAGTGAGTTAAATGGATATTGAAAGGGTGTTTGAATCTCACACAACACTTAGGAAATAAATCCCAACCGTTGGGAGTGAAAGGGTGCCTTGGCAAAGCCAAGGGACACCATGGTTGGGCGGCGCCAATTCATTTAATGGATGCATTGGTTCATTTCCAAAGGGATGCATTGGTTCATTTCCAAAGGGTGCAATGTTTGGCACCAAGGGGTGTCTTGAATGACACCCAATACCCCATCGGTTTTGGCAAGATTAAATGAGGGAAATGAATGGAAATAGGGACTGAAATTACAAAAGGCAAAGGTTACCATTCTTGGCCCATTTTCACTTTGAAAATCCAAGAAATTCCCGTCTCTCTCTCCCTCTCTCCAAACTCTTCTCTTGGCCGAATCAGTTGCTGTATTTGCACCAGTGGGTCAAGCATAAACCAGTAAAAGATTAAGAAAGAAAGAAGGAAACAAGAGGGGAGAGACCAATGATCAGAGGCAAGAAGAAAGTTTGGAAAATTTGGTAAGATTTCTTAAGTGTTCAAGTCAAACAAGTTATAAGAAAAAGGGTTTGTATTGGGCCATGGTTATGGCCGAATGCACCAAGGTTTTAACCTTGAGAAATAGAAGTTTTGAAATGGTAAAAATGATCATAGGGTTCGGCCACCATGGAGGGCCAAACCCCATGTAAATGATTGGTTGTTTTAGATGTTTTTGAAACATAGAAACTATGAATTTTGTGGACTGTTTTTAATGTTTCTTTAAGACTCAAATGCATGTTTTAAAGAGGGTTAAAAACATGGATTTGAATGACATAAGGACTGAAGGAATCATGGGTCTAAATCATAGATTTAAACTGATGAAATGGACCATTGGACTCGGCCATCTTGGATGGCCGAATCCCATGAAGCGTTATGGTCATTTGGACAAAGAGATGAACTTATTTGGATAGTTTTGAGAGGTAAAAATGCAGCAATGTTATACTGATATTATATGTTTAAATGACACCTAAAACATGTTTGAGAAAACCAAAACATGGACATAGGGTTCGGCCACCTTGTATGGCCAAACCCCATGTAAGTATTTGATGATTTTGGTGAGTTAAAAACCATATAAAGTTATGGTGTTCTTATGGCAATTAATGGAATAACATGTTTACTGTTTTGATGGATTATTATGCGGCTGAACCATGTATAATTCATGGTTGAGTTAGCATGATTAAACCATGAGTAATCATGGTGATTATTGGACCAAGTGAACCCTAGGGTTCGGCTATGAGTATGGCCGAACCCCATGGGGCTGTTTTTGGAATGAATGGTCTAAGTGTATGGGAAGTATTTGTCATTGTTTCCGTGATTTCATAAAGGGTTTAAAGTATTTTAATGGAAAACCATTTGATGGTGGAAAAGTGGGAATACAAGGTTCGGCCAGGTATAGGGCCGAACCCCATAAAATGACAATTGTTTTGATATGGTTTAGCTTAGTGGCAAAGCTGTAAATAAGGATGATAATGGATAGAGAAAGGTCACGAAAGGAGATTAAATCCTAAGTTGATGATGTTCGGCCATGGGCATGGCCGAACCCCACATGATGTGGTTGAGTCTTAGATGCGAATGAATAAGTAAATGATAGTATGATTTATTGATTGTTACATGGACAAGGTACCGGTAGTTGAACGACGTGCGAGTCATGACCGGGTGACGCTAAAGAAAGATCAAGTACTGAAGTGAATCTTCAGTAGGTTTCCTACCTACTTGTAACCACAGTTTTATCCTAGTTTTCTTTGTGAGACTCTTGTTTATTTTACATGGTTTCGAATGATATATTATGTGTATACAAATGACATACAAAGCATTGGCATCTCATGCATGGACATGGGATGATGATTGAGGTTATACAGTGTTGCAATTATGAGTTACCGTCCTCCTTAGGCGATGAGAGTCCCGCTAGGAGGAGTAACAGGATGAGAAGAGTCACAATTGGTCTCCTTAGGCGATGAGAGTCCCGCCAGGAGGACTAATATGTGATATGAAACAACTCAATGATGAAGTGTCTTTCCACAGGTGACGGGGATTACTGTGGATTACCTTATCGTGTAAGTTCCAGATGAAAGTGTATGTGAATTACCTTGACGGTACGAGGCACGTCATGTGATGGCTATGATTGTACATGATGGGAGAGACTCATTGCATGTACATATTTCATAGCATTGTTTTACCTGTTTTTGATAATCATATATTTGATATATGCATGTTTTACAAGCTAACCTTGTGGTAGCCCTGATTCGGGAACCTACTGGGCGCGTTGATCTAACGCCCTAATTCTATCCTCAGAGGAGAATGTAGGTACAAGGAAAGGGAAAGAGAAGGTCGATGACCGGGAGGGGAGCCAAGCCTAAGCGCTTGATTGTTGAACTGGACTTCTTTATTACTGTCATTTGAATTATAGTTTGTGGACATGTAATAAGTTAATACTTTGCTGTGGTTTGATTAGGATATTAACTATGGATGGTTGATTTATGTTAAGTATTAGTTGAGACTGTTACTTGCTATCTATTCATATTATTTCTGCAATTAGTCTAGTTTATTCCGCATATTGTTGTTAGTTCAATGTGTGATTTATTATCATGGTCTAGTCCATGTACACATGGGTGGCCAGTTAAGGTTCAGACTTGAGTAGTCTGAACTTAACTCACGTCGTGGCGCCCCTGCTCTCTTTCACTCTGTGTTTCTTTCAAAAGAAATTTTCAGACTCTGATTTTCGGAAGGGTGGAAGAGGTCGGGGTGTTACAAAAAGGGGCGAGCGTTACAGGAAATGGCCGAACCCTATGGAACTACTTGGTTATTTTTATGGGTTTTTGAGAGATAAAAACCATACAATGTTATGACGGTTTTAATGGTGTTTTAAATGGAGTAGACTTAGGTTCTATTATAATCCGTAATTAGTTAGGTTATATTCCGTAAAGACTATATTTTACTATGTGTGAACAATTCTCATGGAATTAGTCCATGCACACAAAGGTTTGGCCAGTTAAGAGTCGGACTTTAGAAGTCCGGACTTAACTCGCGTTGTAATGGCCCAGAATTTGTAAATTAATATAAAGGTGGATATTATTTATTTTAATGATGGAAATTAGGAGAATTGATGGAATAAATGGTAAATGGACCAAAATTTGGACAAAGGCCCAAGTAGGGCCCAATAGACTATGGATTGGATTTAAATTCATTTAAGGGGTCAAGGATGGTCCAATTGGGCCCAATACCCATTTGGGACCCAATGGGTCAAGATAATGTAAGCTCTAAGGTAAATGGGTAAGGGTGAATGTAATTGGGCCATGGGCCCAATGGTGATCCAATTGGTTGGAATGGACTTCGTTAAATTTAAAGCACCTAAGTTGGTGGTGGAATGGCCAAGGTGATGTGGCCAATTGGGACCCACCTCCACCTCACCAAATGAGGTGGCATGTGGACCAAGGATTGGTGGGGCCGTCCACCATGGTTGAATTGGTCAACCATGGGTAGATGCATGAAGGAGTTTAAGTAAATGGAATTAAGTTAAAATGGGAATTAAATTAACCTAATTATCTAATTAATTAAATGTTTAAATTATCCAAAAGGGTGGTCAAATGGTCAAAAGGTAGAAGACCAAAAGCCATTTATCTATAACACATAAAATGTTGGGTGGTGGTTTATCTCAACCACCACCATGAATCTTAAAGCATAAAGCATAAACCATTAAAGTATGAAAAATATCTTAGGCTTGGTTGGTGGGAAATTTATGTTAAAGTGTAAAGTAAGCTACCTTGGGATAAGATGGGTTCTCATCTTATCCCATTCTCGTTTTTTTTACTCACTCCATCTCTTCCATTCTCTCATAGACGTCCCTCATGCCCAAGAAGTGGAGAGGAAGAAAACCAAGAGAAAGAAGAAGAAAAGCTTGGAAGAAAGAGAGGAGAAAGGGTGTAAGCTTGGCCATCACTCCAAGATCAAGTCATAGAATCTTATTTCTCATCTCCATCCTCTCCTCTCTCTCTCTCTCTCTCTCAAATATGACCCTACCATGGCCAAACCCAAGCTTGGAGGTTTCTCATATTGATCAAGCATTTTGGCCGACCAAAGATCAAGAATAAAGAGAAAGGAGGCTAAGGAAAACAAGAGGAGGAGCCGTCGGATTGTGAGTATTTTTAAAACAAGAGATTTGGATTTTATTTTTAGGGTTTAAGAATTGGGATCCATTCTTATTAGATTTGAGGTGGCCAAAACATCATGGCCTTGGATCTTAAATCCATCAAGTGAAAGGAGGAAAGATGGACTAACCCTAAATGGGTAAATTAGGGTTTTGAAGAATGGATTAAGACATGGTGTATTTAAAATTATTTAAACAATGGATAGATGTAAATATTTTTGGAAGTGAGGATTGGTGAAGAAATCAAAGGCCATAGGGTTCGGCCATGTAGTATGGCCGAACCCCATGGTGGGTAATTGTGGAAATTTTAGT
Organism: Chimonanthus salicifolius; assembly: GCA_013350335.1. Lineage (NCBI taxonomy): Eukaryota > Viridiplantae > Streptophyta > Magnoliopsida > Laurales > Calycanthaceae > Chimonanthus > Chimonanthus salicifolius. The sequence goes on along the minus strand of CM023538.1, from coordinate 26,218,983 downwards.
GGGGTTTTAGGGTTAAAATTTTGGAGGATGAATTATGGGTTTAGGGTTTAATGATCAAATGTTGGTAATTTTTTAAAGGGATTGTAAATGAGGAATTGATGGGAGATATGAATAATTTTGTGGCCTTAAAAGGCATGAATGAATGAAGATTGGACCATGAACCCTATGGTAATGCATTCATAATATTAATGGATATGTAAGTATGGAAAAAATAATGGGAAATGTTGGTAGTTTTGATGGACTCAAGAAAGTGACCCTAATGTTGATTAAAATGGGCTGATTTTAATGATCCTATAACATGAAGTGGTAAGGAATTAAGGGATCTAAGATGTGGATCAAAAATGTGGGAAAAGATCCAAGAGGAATAAGGAAAATCAACATCATGGGTTCGGCCATGGTGTATGGCAGAACCCATGACCCAATTATATGAACCACTTAATGTGGCTAAGTTAATGGACTTAAATGTGACTAAGGAATGATGAATTAAATGTATGGTTTAGGTTCTCTCAATGGAGGGATTTGTGATGAATCTAAAGTGTAACCAAGGACCAAGGAAAAAATGGGGATTTGGTTAAGTTGAAAGGGCTGATTTTTAATGAACCCATGACCCATTGTTATGAGCCACTTAATGGTCTAAGTATGGGGTTATATATTTATGTTTTAAATAAATGGAGGTTAGGTTAATTGAATGGTTAATTGCTAATGTTCTTATGTCATGGTTAATGAGACATCAATGGACCCAGTTTTGTGAACCAATGGACAGGCTAAGATTAAAGTCTATGGATATGCTTTAGCTAATGGGGATTAGGTTAAGATATGGTTGTATCTCATGATTGGTGAGTGTATGGATCAATTATGAATAAAGGGAATGAGTGGATAATGGACTCATTGTGGGCTAAATGCATGATGTAAACCCCATGGAAAGATTCAATGAATTGGGTATTTTGAACCCATGATCCATTAACCATTTAAAGGGTTAAGTATGGGGTTTTGTATGGGTTTAAAGGAATAAGGGTTAGGTTAATAAAAGGACTAATTTTATGATCACATGATATGGTTGCTGGGTCATTAACGGACCTAAGTTATGGATCATTAATGGGTCTAAGTTATGGATCCATTATAGACCATAATGTATATGGAAGAGGGAATGAATTATCCATGGAAGGGTAATGGCAAAACCGTAAATATTGGCAAAAATTGAGGAAAACCCAGTAAGACATGATGTATGGGCTTAGAAATGGTTAAAACATGGACTAATTGTTAATATGTAATAAGGTATTGGACATCTCAAGTGGTACGCGGATCGACGACTGGGTCTATTAGGCGGAAACGAAAGAAAGAATGCTAGTCGGTATTTGGTAGGATTCCTACCTTTTTGTAAGCCATGGATTGAGTGATGGTTTCTTTGAATTATTTTGGAAATTATATGGTTTGTTTTAAGATGGGTTTTGGATTTAGTATTATGTGATGTCTTCCTTTAATTTATTTTGGTAATCATGTGGTTGTTTTTAAGATGGGTTTTGGATTTTGGTATTATGTGATGAGTTTCCTTTGATTTATTTTGATAATCATGGGATTGTTTTAAGATGGGTTTTATGACTATGAGTTACATATATTACATGGCATATGGCATCTACATCTCATGCATGGCATGGGAGGGATATGACAGGGGAAGGATGAAATGAAACCGGAGTCCATGCTCCGTCGGGGAGACCGATAAACAAGCATGGGGATATTTCATATATGTATTATTATACCTTGATGAGGCTTTGCCATCAAGGGGGACCTTTGTAGTTATGATACCTTGATGATGGTTTTCCATCAAGGGGGATGTTGTATTTATTGTTATACCTTGATGATGGTTCTTCCATCAAGGGGGATGCCTAGTGTGGATCGCATCTTGATGAGGCTTTTCCATCAAGAGGGTCATGGAACGATGATGGTATGGATTTTATTTGGAACACTATGTATGGTTGAAAAAGGGACATTGTACAATGATGATGAGATTGATGGGTGGGATTCATGACATAGAACACCCATTGCATGACATTGCCCAAAGTGCATGGTTTTATTATAATATTATCTATATGCTTTGTTATCACTAATCCATGTGTTAGCCCTACTCGGAGTCCTATTGGGCACGTTGTCTAACGCCCTACTTCTACCTTAACTGATGACACAGGAGACGGCGAAGCAGAAGGACGAAATGGGAGCTAAGCTTAGGAGCTTGGGGAGACAGACTATTTAGTTTATTCAAGTTTAATTTAGAAATGTATTTGATAGCTTAGCTCGTCGGAATGTAATATTTTAGATTAATTGCTATGTTTTGGATTTTATGTTGTTGAGGTATTTTGGTAATTAAATGAAGGTATCTTCCCTGCTATCTCAAATTTGTACAACAGTCTTTATTGTAATTCCGCACGTAGTTTAATATTCTGCGAGCTACTTCTACGTGTGAATCATTCTCCGTGGACTTCGTTCCATGCACACGTAGGGTTGGCGAGTTAAGGGCCGGGTTTTAGAAGCTCGGACTTAACTCGCGTCGTGACGTCCGCGCCCTTTGTCACTCTTCAAAAAAAAAAAAAATAGACTCTGATTTCGGTGAAAAGGGGCGAGTGTTACACGCTTATCACTTTTGTTTATTTAAAAAAAAATGATAGACTCTGATTTTGAGTGAAAAAGGCAGGGTGTTACAAGACCGACACAAAGTCGATGGGTCACTCAGGAAGTTATCGATCATTAGTTCATTCCTATTTTCATATCTGTCATACCCAGGCCGAGACATCGACACAAGTGATGTTTTGTCCTGGGTCTGGTTTGATACACCTAAATTTTTATTTACTGGACCTTGTTCCAGACGATAGGGTCAATATGTCAGTTGGGTTAAGACTGAAGATTAATTCATCGTTCATTGGTCCTTTTCCATTACTTTCATACCCAACCTGATACATCGACTTAGGCGATGTATCATCTTGGGTTTCAGTTTCATACTGATCATTTTCTGTGTGCTGGATTATCGCCTAGATGACACATCGATGAAGTCGATATGTCTACTAGGTTGAGTCAGAAGTCATGGACCCTGCATGCATGGCTTCCCTTTACTCATGAGTTCATCATTCTTGGTTTCTTTCTTTCCAAACCCATGCACACATATTTTCTAATTACCCTAGTATTATTATTTTATTGAAAGAAACCATAGATCCACATACCTCGAGCGATTCATAGGTGTACCTGAAATGAGTGAAATCTGACCTCCTTTGCCTCCTTGTTCTCCACCCTCCTTACTTGCTCAATTTCTCTTTCCCCGTGCTTGGTATCTCCTTCCTTTTCCGGAACACAGGAACCCTGTGAGAACATGAAGAGATTCTTGGTCGAGTTGAGGGTTAGAATGTGAGTTAGAGGGTAACCTCGGATGGGAAAGAGTGTTGGTCAGTCACTCTGGTTTTTCCTCTCTTTTTCTTTCTTTCTTTTCTTTTCTTTTCTTTTCCCTTCATTTTCCTTTATTTTTATCTTCATTTTTTGCAATCTCTAGACCTTTAATTGGGTCCTTAAAAATTGAAGGGCCATTTTGAATGCCCATGCATAGAAAAACGAATGGTTTCGGTGGTGGTAGATAGACCATCTGCTAAAGATGTTCTGAGTACTCGACAGATCGACGTTGTCGATGTGTTGATACATTTGACTCTCTCTCTTTACCCCTGATACATCGACCACGTTGATGTATCCTTTTGATAGTTTATACTTCATATTTGAATTTCTATTTTCCCCTACACATCGATCCAGTCGATGCATCGTCTGGAAATATTCAAATTTGTCGACACATTGCTTAATTTGATATATTGTCTGAGGAAATTTAGTTTTCCTTATTCTTTTGATAAATACTCAAATTATTTGGACCAAAATCATATATTCCATTTATATAATGAACAAATTACTTAAAATAAGGATTTAAAATTCTGGGTACTTACAATTTGACCAGGGTGTGACTTCAGTGCAGTAATCTGAGTGTGGCAGCAACACTCCGTATCGGTTGATACATCTTACTGATGTGAGTAATGTGATGGTGCTCCTTGGTTTTTGGTTCCGAGATTTGACATGATTCAAATACGTCATTCCTCAGTGACTTTTGTAATACCCCAAATTTTCAGTTTATCAATATTTACGGAAATTGCCATTGAAAGTGTGAATTAATGGTTACGAACCTTAGATGCGTAAGGTGTTAGGAAATGGCCCAATTAAGACCCAATGGTTATATTATAAGGATCAATTTAAATAATTGGGTAATGTGCATTTAATTGGGTCAAGGTGGTTATTTGGGTCAAAAGGCCCAATTGGGATCCAATGGGTCATGGTTGACTTGGTTGACCACCAAGTGAGTTCAAGCTTAATTAGCTTGGGACTGATGTGAGGTGGAAATGGAATCAAATATTTGAGTTGATTCAAATGAATTAAGGGAATTAAATTAAAAAGGTGAGTTGAGTTAAATATACGAGTTGAGGTGAATATATGAGGTAAATTAAATGAGTTGATGGAAAGTTGGAGAGGTGCACTTCACCAAGATCAGCTCAAGGTGGTCCACATGTTGGACATGGAGTTTCATCTCATGGATGAAACCCCCCAACTTGGAAAATAAATGGGAGGTGGCGGTTATGGGAGTTACACAATGGGTTCACACATTGAGGGAGGATACACCTAGGCTACACGTTGGCATGGGAGTTTCATCTCAAAGATGAAACCCCCACATTGAGAAGTAATGGAGAGGTGAGGAGTGATGGTTCATTTCAAATTCAAAATTCAAAGGACACACATTGGAAAAGGGGGAATGTTTCATCTTAAGATGAAACCCCGACTTGAAGCTTTAATGAGAGGAGGAAGCTGGGGAAGAAGGTTGCACCAAGGCAGCCCAAGAGCCAAAACCGTTGGGACGGTTTCATCTGAAGGATGAAACCCCCAAATGGAATAAGTGAAGGAGATGAATGGGGAGGGGAGTTACAAAGGGGTGCCATCAAGGGACACCACCTTTGGTCAACCCTCATACTTGTTTTCCATTCATTCTCTCTCCCTTGGCCATCCCACCTCTCTAGACAAGAACCTTGGCTGGTTGCTTCTCCTCAAACCACTTCTTGGCTGATCACTCATCAAAGACAAAGTGGACTTAGAACAAAGGAGTTTGCATCTCAAGGTTTTATCATTCACACCCAAGGCTAAAATACTCTCTCTCTTAAATCTATACCTTGGCCGAACCACTCCAAGGATTGCATCAAGATCAGTCTCGGCTAAAGGACAAGAAGGAAGGAAGGAAAGGCTAAGGAAAGAAAGAAAAGGAACAAACCGGAGCAAAAGAAAACCGGAGGAGTCGTGGAACCGGTGAGTAATTTACTAGTTTTTTGTTTATAAGAACCATAGGGTTCGGCCAAGGTTTATGGCCGAACCCCATGGATGAAAATTGGTTGTTGAATCAGTCTTTTCAATGGAAAGAATGGATCATAAGGTTCGGCCATGGTGCATGGCTGAACCCCAAGAAAAGACTTGGTTATTTTTTTGGGTTTTTGAGGATGAAAAACCATGGAATGTTTGATGTTTTAAAAAGGTTTATATGATTGGATGGTTGGACCAAAAGAAGATGTGAGGTTCGGCCATGGTGTATGGCCGAACCCCACCAAATAACATTTATGGATGTAGGGTTTTCTTAGAGATTAAATTATGTGGACTGTTTTAATAAGTTTGAAGGATTTCAAAACATGTAACTAGTGGATGCATGTTAAAGATTTGTAAAAGGACTTTTAAGGGAGGAATATTAATCATGTTACATGATATTAAAATGTTATGTGGTGAAAGAACCATGAACCATGGGTTCGGCCATAGTGTATGGCCGAACACCATGGAAGGTTGTAAAGAACTTTGAAGGGGTTAAAATGCAGTAATGTTTAGTGGACTTAGATTATTAGTTATGTTAAACAATTGGTGCATAAGTAATGAGATTAAGGAATCAAGAGGTCATGATCTTATATCTAAGTTAAAAGAACAAAGGACATGAAAGAGGGACCAAACCCAAGATGGTGAGGTTCGGCCATGTTGTATGGCCGAACCCCACTAAGGTGGATTTGGTGGATTAAGGGTTTAAAAATTAGTTAAGTGGTGTTTAAGTGATAAATAAAAGGAAGGGTGAAAATTAAGGTAAGTGAGGTTTGGCCATGGTGTATGGCCGAACCCCACAAGTGTTGTTTTTGGACTTAGGTTATTATGTGGGTAAGATGATTAATGTATAAATGGATAGATCAATGGAATTGTATGTTTGTGCTTAAGAACCTAAAGGAGGGACTAAAACAAAATAAGTGAGGTTCGGCCATGGTGTATGGCCGAACCCCACAAAGTTATAATTGGTGGACTTGGACCTAATGTTAAAACCAAAAAGGACCCAATTTAAGTGGGTGAGGTTCGGCCATGGTGTATAGCCGAACCCCACAAAGTGTGTATATGGTTTTGGACATTATGGGACTTTAGTTTGACTTGTGGTTATGTAACAAGGTGACGGGACTTCGCAAACAGTATACGGTCGTGAACGGTTTTCGAACAAGAACGCGAGGTCAAACTAGTTGTCATTGGTAGGATTCTACCTTATTGAAACATATGTAAATGGTTTTATCTTATTTGATGGTTTATGTTGTAATTACATTATGTTTCAAAAGTGAAGTTTTTAAATGCTATGGTTAGTTATATTGCATAGCATATGAATATGTACATCTCATGCATGGCATGGGAGGGGAATTTGTAACCGGAGGCCACGCTCCATCGGGGCGTCCGTAAGGCAATCATGGGAAGACCTTGATGTGGATAATGCCGTCAAGAAGAATCCGGAGGTCACACTCCGTCGGGGCGTCCGAAAGACCACTATGGGGATACCTTGATGAGGAGAATTCCATCAAGAGGTTACATGTATGTGATGGGTGGGACTCATTGCATAAGACATATGGCATGGCATGATTTTAATATGGCTTAGTTGATATAATATTACACATGTTTTTGTGTTACTAACCCATGTGTTAGCCCTATTTAGAATTCCTACTGGGCGCGTTGTTCTAACGCCCTACTTCTACCCTAGTGAATGACACAGGAAAAGAAGGGACCGATGATCGTGAAAGAAGCCAAGCATGGGAGCTTGGATATATAAATGGATTTGATTATTTATATTTTGTTAAGTTGCCATGGACATGTAATTTGAGTAGATAGATGTTGGCTTGTAATAACTTAGTTAATATTTGCTATGATTTGGAATGGTTTGATTAAATGATTAAGTTAAGGTAATTTTGGATAAACGACTAAGTACTTTGCTATCTAAAATGGAGTAGACTTAGGTTCTATTACAATCCGCAGTTAGATTAAGTATTTTCCGCAAATGTTATATTTTACTATGTGTGAACCATTCTCATGGACTTAGTCCATGCACACATAGGTTTGACCAGTTAAGGGCCGGACTTTAGAAGTCCGGACTTAACTCGCGTTGTGACATTCCGCTCTTTTTCACTTTTGTTTATTTATTTTTTTTAAAAAATAGACTTTGATTTCGAGTAAAAAGGGCAGGGTGTTACAACTTTGTGCTTCACCGTTGTTTGAGTTTGGGAGTGGAGGAGGTTGAGACGCTTTGTTTGTCATGTCTTCGTTGGAGTAAGTGGTAGATATTGTGCATGGTCAAAGATAGCACAGTATGACTGATGACATATCACTTAACAATTGGAAGTGTTTTTATTGAGGTGTGGAATTTTCCTTCAGGCAGTGGATCAGTTTGAGTTGAGGGGACACTGGGATGACACCAGCAGGGGTGTTGGACTTAAAGACTAGACTTGTAGGTTTGAGTCGGTGGGACCCAACCGCCCAAGTATTTCATCTAGGGATGCATCGACTTTGTTAGCCAAGAAGATCCGTGACTCAGTGAGATTGTGTGCCAATGTCAACGATTGAGAAAAGTTACAGAGTAGGATGAAGTTCTTCTACTTGGGATTGGCTACTTGATGAGACAGCTGAGAGGCTCCATGTTACTTTTTGAGGATGTGTCTTCATATGAGGTTTCATCAGGTTGGAGTTTTGGCCCCAGACGCGCAACTGCCTAACCATGTCTTTTCGGCGAGTAGCACAACGGGTTTATCTGGACAAGATTGAGATCATGTTGGGCAGATTATTCATATTGCTACAAGTGGTCGTGCTTACAGTCAGGTTGGATATTGAGGGGTCAATTCTTGGTACGATGGCAGTGAGGTAGTTTTTTTTTAATGGATGCAGGCGACCACTACAGTGATGAAAGTGCCAGAGGCAGAGAAAGGCCATGTGTGTGCAGTTTATTCTGATGTAAGGGTTGCGTGCTGATGTAGGAAGGATCATTGGTGACCCCTGATTCGAAACAACTCAAGGTTGATAAACAAATCTTTTCCACTCATGAGTCAGAGTTAGCAGCGGTGGTGTTCGCATGTGGATTTTAGTGGTGTTCTTTTCGGCTGATGAGGGTTCTAAGTATCTTCTATCCTTGTGGTTTTGAGTGTTTGTTTGTTCATAAGGGACCGAACATGAGGTGGACATGATGGGTGGAGCTTCATGGGGTATGATTGTTGATTAGGCGCAGAGACTAGAGTGACTAGCCCATACAACATGGTGGTTCAACCAGTGTTGAGTGGCAGACCCTACAGATTCAACTTTTAAGTGCTGGGACAGTTGGATTATGGAATTCTGTGATGTTTAGCTGTTGGCCAGATAGTTAGACCGTGAGACCAGACTAGATGATGACTTGACTGTCCATAGCAGGTTTGTGGCAACTCAGTTTGAGCAATACCGTGTTGAGATACTTCTTTCTTCGTGGACTAGTGGTATGGGTGATAGTGGATAGACTGGCAGAACTCACCTTTTTTCTTTAGGTGATCATAACTGCCTCCTTTGTGCTTTTGTACTAAATTAGTAGAAGTCATAAGACATCAAACCAATTAGGTGAAGTAATTGGTGAAAAACTTAAGTGCTTGTGTAACACCCGGATTTTTCATTTCATAAATATATTGGATTTGTCTATGTAAATTGCTAAATTGGTTGAAATGGACCTTAGATGGGTAAGAGTTGGGTCAATAACCCAATTAAGATCCAATGGATCATGGATAGGGTTTGATTTGAAAATAATTGGGTAAAAGTAATTAAATGGGTCAATTACCCAATTGGGACCCAACGGGTCATAGATGAACTGATTTGAAGGTAAATGGGTACGATTATTTAATTGGGTCAGCTACCCAATTGAGACCCAATGCATAAATCCACCTCATCAAGTGAGGTGGCATGTATGTAAGGTGGCATGTATGTGAGGTGGCATTGCCATGTGGCATGCATTGAAGCCAACTAAGACAAGTGCCACATCATCGAGTGACATGGTCAAGGTGGAACCTAAATGCGATGTGGTGCATGGTCGGCTAAGCCATGGTTGACTTGGTCAACCATGGGTGAGTCCAAAGGAATGGAGTGAATGCTGAGTTGAGTTGAATGGGAAGTTGAGGGGGCTTCCATGTTAGTTAAGAGGGAAGATGGAAAGTTTCCATCTCATGCGACTGAAAACCCATGACTCAGTGGAAGTCAAAGAGACTCCTTAAGCTTAAGCCAAGTGTCTTCTTGGTTAAACGAAGGGACACCTTGGTTAGAAAAAACTTTAAGGAGGGAGATGGAAGGATTTGGGCTGATACAAAGGACACCAGCCAAAGAGGCTACCCATCTTCCTTGGCCGATCATCTCATTTCTTTCACTCAAGAGTTCTTTTTCTCTTTTCTCTCTCCCAACTACATTTCGACACTTAAAGGATCAGTGAAGTACCAAGGAAGGAGAAGGACTGAGGAAGGAATTCAGATCTTAAAGAAAAGAAGGAGACGGGAAAAATAAGGTATGTTAATCTTAGTAACAATATGGGATTAAGGGAAACCATAGCTTGGCCATGATATGGTCGAACCTATGGGTTCCAGATTTGGTTGAAAGGACTGTCTAAACTATTATAAACCATGGAATTGGATATCCATTTGTGAAATGGATATGTGTTGGAAACCAACAACCAAGGGATTTAATTTATAATCATGTTTTAATGGCTTAGGATTGAATAGTTATGAAAAGATTCTAGCTTTGGCTAGAGGGTTGAGGAAATCCACTAGGAGTTATACAAATAATAATATGCATGTTTAAAAAGGATAAGGGGTGGATTCCATGAAGAAAGGATGTACAAAATAATCAAACAAAGGAGACTGAAAAACAGTGAGTCGACTGAATCTAGGATTCAGTCGACTGAACTGGTGTTGGTTGAGTAATAGCCCGAAATTTTTAAATCAATATATATGTGGCTATATTTATTTTAATGATGGAAATTGGGAATTTTGATTGAATAAATGTTAAGTGGATCAAAAATTGGGCAAAGGCCCAAGTATGGCCCAATGGACCATGGATTGGATTAAATTCATTTAAATGGTCAATGATGGTTAATTGGGCCAAGGATGGTCAAGTTGGGCCCAATACCCATCTGGGACCCAATGGGTCAAGATGGTTAAACTCTAAGGTAAATGGTTAGGAAATAAATTTAATTGGGCCATGGGCCCAATAGTGACCCAATTGGTTGGAATGGATTGAATTGGAATTAAATCACCTAAGTTAGTGATGAAATGATCAAGATGGCATAACCAAGTGGGGCCCACCTCCACCTCATCAAGTGAGGTGGCGTGTGGACCAAGGCATAGGTGGGGCCGACCATCATGGTTGACTTGGTCAACCATGGATAAGTCAAAGGGAATTAAAGAGGATCAAAGTGAATTAATGTGATTTAATTAATGTGAATCATCTCAGTTAGTATTTAATTAAACCTAGGTGACATGGTCGAATGGGGCCCACCTCCACCTCATCAAGTGAGGTCGCGGGTAGGCAAGGAGTTAGTGGGGCCGGCCACCATGGTTGACTTGGTCCATCATGGGTGGATTAATGGAGAAGAATCAAGGAGATTAAAGAGGTTAATTGAGAATTAATTAACCTAAGTTAAGGATCCAATTAATTAATTAATTAAGTTAGTCAAATGGGTCAATGGGGAGTCAAAGGAATAAGTCAAGGGTGGTTTCATCTCATTGAAACCACCCAAACCACTCAAAGAAAACACAACTAAACCATGGGCTTAGGGTGGTGGCTTCATCCCAACCACCACCACCCAAAGCATGATGACCCATACCCCTCCATGATGATGGTCAAATGCTCAAGATGGAAGACCAAACCACTCCATCTCAAGTCACCAAAACCGTTGGCTTGGTGGTGGTTTTGTCCCAACCACCACCACTAAAGCATGTAAGCCATGCTTGGTTGGTGGAGAGAAATGATGGTGGAGTGTAGCCTAAGCAACCAAATGAGATGGGTTTTCATCTCATTCTTCCATTCCATTTCCATCTCACTCTCTCCCTCTCTCCCTCTCTCTCCAAAACCGTCCTTCACTCTCACATGACCAAAGAGGAAGAAAAGACTTAGAAGAAGAGAAGAAAAAACTCAAGCATAGGCCCACCACTTCAAGATCAAGACTTAGGATATTCTTTCTCACCATCTCCTCCTCTCCCTCTCTCAAACCCACTCCATCATTGGCCGACCCAAACATTGATGATCTCATTTTGATCAAGCACATCTTGGCCGAACATCAAGGAGAAGAAGAAGGAGAAAGGCTAAGGAATCCAAAGGGAGAAAAGGAAGTCGGAGGAGCCGTCAGAGTGGTAAGTAATTTTTAAACAAGAATTTACATTTTTAAGGGTTAAAAAGAGATCATGGAATCCATTTTTCTTGGATTGGATGGTGGCCAAAATATCATGAGCCATGGATCTAAAATCCATCGAAAGATGAAGTGAGAAATGGACAAAATGGGTAAGATAGGTTAAGAAAAGAAAAATAAGGACATTATGTATTTAAACATGGGAATGTGATTTTTTGAAGGAATCATAGGCCATAGGGTTCGGCCATGTAGTATGGCCGAACCCCATGGAAGGTGATTAAGAATTTTAATGGGGTCTTAAAGAATGGAAACCATGGAATATGATTAATGGTTTTAAAGATTTTGAATGACTAGATGTTAGTGATTTTTAAAGGGGTTTTAATGAGGAAAATCATGGAAGAATATTAATGATTTTTAATGGCCTCAAAAGTGGTGGAGGAAGATGAACCCTATGGTGATGTTTTAATAATTTTAATGTGGGTAAAAAGATGGAAATGATGGAGAAGGTTGATAGTTTTAAATGGATTTTTAAGTATAGTATATAATGTTTTAAAGGGGTGAAAATAGTGATAAACCATGGACCATGGGTTCGGCCATGGTGTATGGCCGGACCATGGGTTCGGCCATGGTGTATGGCCGAACCCCATGGGGAGACTTTGATGGATTAGGTATTTTGGAACCATGAAAAATAAATGGGAATTATGGTTAAGTTGATGGACCAAAATGTATCTAATGATGATTAAGGAATGATGATTTAAATGTATGATTAAATTCCCTCATGGTGGAACCTATGGTGGATCTAAATGATGTAAATAGGTCCAAGGAAAAATAAAAAAAAGACATCATGGGTTCGGCCATGGTGTATTGTCGAACCCATGACTCATTTGAGAGCCATTTATGGGCCAAGATTAAGGTCTATGTATGAGATTAATTGAATGGGTATTAAGTTAATTAAGTGGCTGATTTTAATGATTTTAAGACATGGTTGATGGGTCATTAATGGATCCAAGTTTATGGTCAGTTATGGACTTAAATGTGCATGGATAGAAGAGGTAATTTAACCATGGAAGAGGAGTGGCATAAACGTAAATATTGGCCAAAATGAAGAACCATGCCATGGCCGAACCCCATGGAGAATGAACTTGGACTTAGGCGATTTAAGATGACCTTAGTTGTGGATCATTGAAGCCTAGGGTTGCTGGATTTTAAACTTACATAATTAAATGATTAATGGATTAAATGGGGCCCACAAACCTAGATAGTGAGGTTCGGCCATGGTATATGGCCGAACCCCACTAAGGCATTTATTAGGGACTTAAACATGGTTAAAACGGGGGTTGATTCATTGATGTATAATAAGGTATCGGACATCGCAAGCGGTGCGCGATTGGTGACCGGATTATTGGACGGAAACGCTAAGGAATACTAGTCGGTATTTGGCAGGATTCCTACCTCATTGTAAGCTATGGATGATGTGTATATTGATGCTTTGCTTGATTTATTTTTGATAATCAAATTATATGTTTTATTGATGGGATTTTAATGCCATGGTTTGTGATATCATATAGTATATTAACACTTGCATCTCATGCATGACATGGGAGGGATATGGAATGGGAAGGATGAAACGAAACCGGAGTCCATGCTCCGTCGGGGCGACCGATAAACAAACATGGGGATATTTTGATGTGCTTTACCCATCAGGAAGGTTACTATGGGTTTTATGATATGTTGATGAGGTTATTCAAACAAGAATGTTACTATGTGTTTATTATACCTTGATGATGGTTTTTCCATCAAGGGGGATATTCGTATTTATTATTATACCTTGAGGAGGCTTTGCCATCAAGGGGGATACTTTGTGTGATTTTATCTTGATGAAGCTTTGCCATCAAGGGGGATACTTTGTGTGATTTTATCTTGAAGAAGCTTTTCCATCAAGGGGGACATTTTGTACGGTTGAAAAAGGGACATTGTACAATGATGATGAGCTTGATGGGTGGGATTCATGACATAGGACACCCATTGCATGACATTGCACCTAATTGCATGGTTTTGATATAATATTATCTATGTGTTTTGTTATCATTAATCCATGTGTTGGGCCTACTCGGAGTACCTACTGGGCACGTTGTCTAACGCCCTACTTCTACCCTAGATGACGACATAGGAAGCGGAGGACGTGACGGGAGCCAAGCGTAGGAGCTTGGGGAAACGGGCTAGATGATTTACTTAAATTTATTTTGGAATGTAATTTGAGTTACTTAGCTCGTCGGACTGTAATAATTTCAATTACTTGCTATGGTTTGGATTTTATTTTGGACATTATGATTTTGAGATATTCTAGTAATTTAAGTGACATACGTCCTTGCTATCTAAAATTGGTAGGATAGACTCTATTATAATTCCGCATTAAGTGATATTTCCGCAAGCTTACTTTCTACGTGTGAACCGTTCTCGTGGACTTAGTTCCACGCACACGTAGGGTTGGCCAGTTAAGGGTCAGGCTTTAGAAGCTCGGACTTAACTCACGTCGTAACGTCCCGTGTAACGCCCGTCCCTTTTCATCGAAATCAGAGTCTATTTTTTTTTTTTGAAATAAAGAATGACAAAGGACGCGGACGTCACGACGCGAGTTAAGTCCGAGTTTCTAAAGCCCGACCCTTAACTGGCCAGCCCTACGTGTGCGTAGAACTAAGTCCACGAAGAACGGTTCACACGTAGAAGTAAGCTTGCGGAATATTAAACTAAATGCGGAAATTACAATAGAGTCTATCGTACCAATTTTTTTTAGATAGCAGGGAAGATATATTCATTTAATTACTAAAATACCTCAAAATCACAGTGTCCAAAATAAAATCCAAAACATAGCAAGTAATCTAAATTATTACATTCTGACGAGCTACACTACTCAAATTACATTTCCAAAATAAAACTTAAATAAACTAAGTAGCTCGCTTCCCCAAGCTCCTACACTTGGCTCCCGTCATGTCCTCCGTTTCCGCCATCCCCTGCATCATTAGCTAGGGTAGAAGTAGGGCGTTAGACAACGTGCCCAGTAGGACTCCGAGTAGGGCTAACACATGTATTAGTGATAACAAACACACATATAATAATATAATGAAAACCATAAAATGAATGCCATGCCATGGGTGTCTATGTCATGAGTCCCACCCATCATCCTTACCATTGCACAATGTTCTCTTTCCAATCATATATAAAATCCCCCTTCATGGCAAAGCCTCATCAAGGTATCCCCATGTTTGCTTCTCGGTCATCCCGACGGAGCATGGACTCCGGTTATAGCATATCAAGCTATCCCTATGTTTGTTTCTCAGTCGCCCCGATGGAGCATGGACTCCGGTTTCATTATTTTCCCGCCCATTCCATGCATGAGATGTAGGTGCATTATGCTATGTAATATATATAATTTATAGCCTTCACATATAATTCATAGCCTAATCATATAATTCATAGCCTGGCAATATGCCATATAATATATATAAATCATAATCTTAAGACCCATCATAAAACAAATCATATAAATTACCAAAATAAATCACAGGAACCATCATATAACACGTAAATCCATGGTTTACAAAAAGGTAGAAATCCTACCGAATACCGACTAACGTCCTCTTACGTTTTCGTCCAATAAACCGGTCGCCAATCGCGCACCGCTTGCGACGTCTGATACCTTATTACATATTAATATCAGTCCATGTTTTTAACCATTTAAGTCCATTATCCAAGCCTTAGTGGGGTTCGGCCATACACCATGGCCGAACCCTACTAGTTAGGTTTGTGGGTCCCATTTAATCCCTTAACCATATTAATTTTGTGAGTTCAAAAACCAGCACCCTAGGCTTCATTTAATCATACCTAAGGTCATAATGAAAATGCCTAAGTCCAAGCTCATCCTCCATGGGGTTCGGCCATGTACCATGGCCGAACCCATGGTTCTTCACTTTTGGCCAATATTTACGGTTTTGCCACTACCTCTTTTCCATGATTAATCATTCACTTAACCATGTACATTTTTGTTCATACTTGATCCATACACTCAAATCCATTAGTGACCCATTTAATCATGCCATAACATCATTAAAACAGCCCTTTTTCTTAACTTAATCCTCATTAATTAAACACATACATAAACCCCTCCTTAGCCCATAAAAATGACTTATAATTGAATCATCATTCTTAGCCACATCTGGAGTCCATAATTGATTCATCAACCATGTCATAAGATCATTAACATCAGCCATTTAATTAACCTAATCATTATTCATTTAAACACATATATAGTCCCATACTTAGCCCATCAATTGTCTTGTAAAATGGGTCATGGGTTCGGCCATACACCATGCCGAACCCATGATGTCTTTCTCCCCCTTTTTCTTGGATCTTTTGTCACACTTTGGATCTACTACAAATCTTCCCATGAGAAGGTTTACATCATGCATTTAAATCATCAACTTTGATCATCAATTTGGTACATTTTTGAGTCCATTAATGACTCATTTAGTCATGCCATATTCCCCATTCTTTTCATGGTTTTCAAAATACTTAGACTATCAAAATTACCAACATTCCCCATTATTTTTCCATATTTACATATCCATTAAAATTACGAATACATTACCATAGGGTTCAAAGCATTCCATCCATAAAATCTCTCCATGGTTTTCCTCATTTAAAAACCCCTTTAGAAATCACTGACATTCATTCATCTAAAACTTTAAAAATCATTAACCACTTAACATAGCCTCCATTCTCTAAACCCATTAAAATTCTAACACCATCACCATAAGGTTCATGGTCCATCATTCATTCATGCCTTTTAAGGCCACAAAAATCATTCATATCACCCATAAATTTCCTCATTTACAATCCCTTTAAAAATTACCACATTTAATCATTAAAACCCTAACAATCGTAAGTCATCCTCCATGGCTTCCATTCTTTATAACCTCATTAAAATCACTTAAACACCTACCATGGGGTTCTTTCCAAAATTTACATACATCTATGCTTAATTAATACATAATGTCCTTTATATATCCATTTATTTTTCTTAATCTCTCTTTCCCATTTTGTCCATTCCTCACTTCATCTTTTGGATGGATTTTAAATCCAAGGCCCATGATATTTCTGGCCACATTAAATCAAAGAAATGGACCCATTTTAAACCTTAAAAACCTAACCTCTTGTTTTATAAATACTTACAATCTGACGACTCCTCCGACTTTTCTTTCTCCTCTCGGATTCCTTGGCCTCCTTTCTTCTTCTTCTCCTTTGTTGGTCGGCTAAGATGTGCTTGACCCAATGAAAAACTCCAATGCTTGGATCGGCTAAGATGGAGTAAATTTGAGAGAGAGAGGGGGAGAGGATGAGAAGAACTACCCCAACTCTTGATCTTGAAGAGGTGGGCCAACACTTGCACTTTTCTTCTCTTTTCTTCTCTTCTTCTCTTCTTAGTTTTCTTCTTCTTTCCTTGGTGTGGGGGACGGCAATGAGAGAGCAAGAGAGGGAGAGAGTGAAAGAGTTAGATGGAAAGAGATGGAGAAATGAGATAAGGTTCATCTCATTTGGTTGTGTAACTTACACTCCACCATTAACTCCTCCCACCAACCAAGCATGGGATTTTTTATGCTTTAATGGTGGTGGTTGGAATAAACCACCACTAGCCAACGGTTTTGGCTTCTTAAGATGGAATGGTTTGGTCTTCCATCTTTTGACCCCTTTTGACCACCTTTTTGGATAGTTTAATTATTTAATTAATTAGATAATTAACTTAGGTTAATTAATTCCCACTTAACCTAATCCACTTTCTTAATTTCCCTCCATGTATCCACCCATGGTTGAACAATTCAACCATGGTGGCCGGCCCCACCAATCCTTGGTCCACACGCCACCTCACTTGGTGAGGTGGAGGTGGTTCCCATTCGGCCATGTCACCTTGACCACTCCATCACCAACTTAGATGATTTAAATTTAATTAAATCCATTCCAACTAATTGGATCACCATTGGGCCCATGGTCCAATTAAATTCCCTCCTATCCATTTACCTTAGAGCTTAAATCCTCTTGGCCCATTGGGTCCCAAATGGGTATTGGGCCCAATTTGACATCCTTGGCCCAATTGGCCATTTAAATGAATTTAATCCAATCCATGGTCCATTGGGCCATACTTGGACCTTTGTCCAAATTTTGATCTATTTACCATCTATTCCATTAAATTTCCCAATTTCCAATATTAAAATAAATAATAGCCACATATATATTGATTTAAAAATTCCGGGCTATTACATCCCGTGCCCTTTGTCACTCTCATTTCAAAAAAAAAAAAAATAGACTCTGATTTTCGGCTAAGTAGCATAGTCAAAAGGGGCGGGGCGTTACAGGTTGAAGACAGAAAACCATTTCTGGGAGTTTCAGCCGACTGAATCTGGGATTCAGTGGACTGAACACATACTTAACAAATAAGAAAA
Source organism: Chimonanthus salicifolius (assembly GCA_013350335.1). Lineage (NCBI taxonomy): Eukaryota > Viridiplantae > Streptophyta > Magnoliopsida > Laurales > Calycanthaceae > Chimonanthus > Chimonanthus salicifolius. The sequence continues at coordinate 26,200,749 of CM023538.1, read as the reverse complement.
TGGATCTGGCATGTTTCAGCTAACTGAATGATTGATTATCAAACATGAAACTTGTTTGTTGAGGATTCAGCCAATTGAATCATGGATTCAGTCGACTGAATCTATACTCGCCGAACATATAGTCAATCTGATCCATAGTCAGGCGACTGAATCTGTGATTCAGTCGACTGAAAAAGGATTGATCGAGAATACAAAGGGTTTGACTCAGAGTCAGCCGACTGAATCTATGATTCAGTCGATTGAAAGGTTAGCGAGTCAAGGAATAACAATACTGAGTTAGGTTTCAGCCGACTGAAAATGTATTTGAGTCAACTGAAAGTCTGCAGTAGGGCAGAGTACTGTAGCTGAGTGTGATTCAATCGACTGAATCCCTGATTCAGTCGATTTAAATGAAAAGTTGACTTTATTTGATGATTCCAGAAACAACAGTCTATATGGGAGGATGTAAGTGATGATATAAATTATATGGATAATCAAATTGACATACATATAGGACTAAATTCATTAAGGTAAAGAGATTTCGCAAAAGGGTTAGCAATTCGTTGTGACGTGATCGTTGTACGGAATCTTCGCAAACAACAAAGATATTATATTGGGATTTGGTAGGATTCCTACCTTATATATATATATATATCTGTGTTACTGATTTTGTATTTCTCAACATGATGACTTACTTTGATCTATGAAATGTACATGATTTATGAACTGTTTTCGATGGTAACATGTAATTTGAAATAAAAGGCATTATTGCATTCGTGATCTCATGCATGGCATGAGAGGGAGTATATGGTGCAACAAGCCAAGTTATGAGCTGTCCGGACTTGACTTGGGGCTTGAAAACAGCTTGGAAGAAGATATGTGAACCATTGATATGTTGACCTTGTCCGGGATTACTAGATAGGGGCACGACGTAGTTTGGGCCAAAGAGCTCCGAGGTAACTAGTCCAAAAACCTTGAGCAGTGGAAAGAGTCCTCGCTCCATCGGTAATTCCGATTAACATACGTGGGGAGGTATAACAGTGTCCTGGTGGTACCGTCACAAAACATTGTGACGTAAATGGCCAAGGGAACACCTTGATATGGTTTCATTATATCAAGGAAAATGTTGTTATGATTTGTATGGTGTTTGATATGGAGATTGGGTGAGGGACATTGGCATATGACACCCATGACATGACACATACATTTGCATGATTTGGATATGATTATCATGCGCTGTTTTTGGTACTATATATGTTTACAGTTTTGATATGATGTTCTTATCCTAATTTTTATATTGATCCTATGTGTGTATAACCCTATTTGGAATTCCTACTGGGCGCGTTGACTAACGCCCTACTTCTACCCTTTATGTGTTGAAACAAGAAATGGAAAGAACATGGGACGTGAAAAAAGCCAAGCTTAGGAGTTTGGACAGTTTTATGTTTATTTCACTAAATTGATTTTGGGAACAATGTATTGAGATAATTGGTATTTTGGGATTGTAATAACTTAGTTTATTTTGCTATGGTTTGATGATATATTTGGATATTTAAAACTTCAGTTAATGTTATATGATTGAATTCCTTGCTTAATATTGATCTCATGGTTATGGATGAAACCTGATCCATATGTTTATTTCACAATTGTTTGTAAGAGTGTGAATTGTTTTAGTGGACTTGGTCCACGTACACGTATTGGTGGCCAGTTAAGGGTTGGGTTTTGGAAACTCGGACTTAGCTCGTGTCGTGACGTTACCTGCTCTCTCTCACTTTTTATTTATTTTAAAAAAATATACTCTGATTTTCGGCGAGTGAAAAAGGGTGTGGCATTACAGTTGGTATCAGAGCGAAACCGGAAGTGTGAATCTTTCAAAGTAAGATTAATACGGTATCATGTTTCATTGACAAGATAAGAATCCCAACTGGCCGACTCTTTGGAGTCTGCTACATGGGGGCCGGATTAATTTACTTTGATGAGAATCAGACTGTAAGCATTCATTATGAGAACAACACTTGATGAGAATAATAGCAGCAAGGGAAGGACAATCACTATACGTATGGATTTATCGAACATAACAAAGTAGGACATATTTCCCCAAAACAAAAAAAAATCAGGATTTGTAACGCCCGGCCCTTTTTCACTCGCTTTTCAAAAATCAGAGTCTATTTTTTTTTTTTTGAAAAGGAGAGTGAGAGAGGGCGCGGACGTCACGACGCGAGTTAAGTCCGAGCTTCTAAAGCCCGACCCTTAACTGGCCAACCTCATGCGTGCGCGGAACTAAGTCCACGGGAACGGTTCACGCGTAGAAGTAAGCTTGTGGAAACTAACTGAATGCGGAACATGATAATAGAGTCTATCCTACCAGTTTTTAGATAGAAGGGAAGATACAACATTAAATTACCAAAATACCCCTATGTTCACATTTATACCTTAAAACGATATTGTCCATAATGCAGTTCAAACCATAGCAAGAAATATAAATTATACAGTCCGACAAGCTAAGCTACTTTAAATTACATCTCCAAAATGAAGCTGAAATAAAACTAGATATCTGCTTCCGAAGCTCCTAAGCTTGGCTCCCGGCGTGTCCACCGTTTCCGCTATCTCCTGCATCACCAGCCAGGGTAGAAGTAGGGCGTTAGTCAACGCGCCCAGTAGGACTCCGAGTAGGGCCAGCACATGGGTTAGTGATAACATGCATACCGACAATAATGTAATAAATATATGATGAATGCCATGCCATGGGTGCCTATGTCATGTATCCCACCCATCCACCGTATCATCATAAAATATCGTATCCCCCTTGACGGCAAAGCCTCGTTAAGGTGTCCCCATGTTTGCTTCTCGGTCGCCCCGACGGAGCATGGACTCCGGTTATAGCATAAGAGCTATCCCGATGTCTGATTCTCGGTCGCCCCAACGGAGCATGGACTCCCGTTATAGCCCCTCGGGCTATCCCCATGTTTGTTTCTCGATCGCCCTGACGGAGCATGGACTCCGGTTTCATTATTTTCCCGCCCATGCCATGCATGAGATGTAAGTGCATTATGCTATGTAATATACATATATATCTCATAAACTTAATATATCATACATAGCCATATAATGCATAACATTAAAAATATAAACCATAGTATGAATATATAATTCATAAATCAAAAACCCATCATAATACAAATCACATAATTATCAAAATAGATTAAAATAACCATCACATATCCACGGCTTATAGAGAGGTAGGAATGCTACCGAATACCGCTTAGCGTCCCGTTATGTTTCCGTTCGATAAACCGGTCGCCGATCACGCACCGTTTTGCGACGTCCCGATACCTTATTACACATTTATCGAATTAGTCCATATGTTATCCATGATTAAGTCCTTAACTTATTACAACCTTAGGTTCCTAATTACGTTATCCGTTTACCAAAATCGGCCCCTAACTTAGCCTCATTTTCTGTGGTTTAAAACACATCCATAAATCCAATTTTGGCCATTTTAAATATTCCGATTTGCGAGCCTAAAACGCAGCATCTATCCGTTTCATTTAATCATTCGTAATGTATCCAATTTTTATGTCTAACATACATAGGGTTCTTCAAAGTGGCTAATAATTACCATTTTGCCACTCTCTCTTCTATGGTTATCATTCCCTCTTTTATGTGTATTTTAATTCCGAACTTCCTCCATAACTTAGATCCACTAGGCATTCATTGACCATGACCTAATATCCATAAAATAGCCACTTAATTTAATTAATTTTGAAAACATTTAATCCCATAAATCATTCCATATTTGGCCTAAGATGTGGCCCACAAAAAAGGGGTCATGGGTTCGGCCATACACCATGGCCGAACCCATGATGTCCATTTTCCCATTTCTTGAGTCCATTTTACCGCATTTAATCATTCCTCAAATGAATTTAAATCATTCATTTACATCCTCATTTTCTTCCCATTTAAAATACTATATACCAATCCATTAAAATTTCCATTCCTCTCCATCATTTCCTATTCATTAAAATCACAAATCACCACCATAGGGTTCGGCCATACACCATGGCCGAACCCATGGTTCATGGCTCACTTTATTAGTGTCATTAGGACCAATGTTTTATCAATTTTTGTCCATGAATTTTCTTTGCTAAAAAGGTACATTTTAAAATCAATAACACCATTCATTTGGTCCCTTTAAAACTTATATCATACATTTTGTAAATCCATTTAAAACTATCATTTCCTCCATCATCTTCTATCTCTTCACTCTCATTAAAATAATTAATTATCACCATAGGGTTCGGCCATATACCATGGCCGAACCCATGGTTCATGGTTTATCTCCTCCATGCCATTTTTTTGAAACCCTATCAACCATGTGTATTCCTCATGATTTTTCTCATTTTAAAAATCCTTTAAAATCACCAACTTTAAATCATTTGAAACCTAATTATCATTAACCATTCCCATAATTTTCAAACCTTAAAATGTTAATAAAACCATTAATCACTTAGCATTTAAGGACCCTAACCCTTTCTCCATATTTTTTCCAACTTTGAAATCCTCATAAAATCATTAATCATTTTAGTACTTGAAAACCCTAATTAAGTTCATACTTCACCTAATCACCCACCATGGGGTTCGGCCATGCTACATGGCCGAACCCTATGGCCCATGATTTTCTTTCAAACTACACAAATCCATGCTTAAAAAATTAAAATCCAAACCATCCTTAATCCATTTATTTTTCTTAATTTATCTCTCCCAAATTCATCCATTTCTTAGTTTATCTTTGGATGAATCTTAGGTCCAAGGCGCATGATGTTTTTGGCCATCATCTGAGAAATGGATTCTATTTTTTTTAAATCATGAAAGTTTAACCTCTTGTTTTGGAGATACTTACAATCCGACGACTCCTTCGGCTTTCGTCACTCCCGTTGATTTCCTTGGCCTCCTTTCTTCTTCCTCTCCTTGATTGATCGGTTAGGATGCTTGATTCATGGTGAAGACCTCAAGGCTTGGATTGGCTAAGGTAGGGTTAGGTTTGGAAGAGGGGAAGAGGGGGAGATGATGAAGATGGTAGCTCTTGATCTTCAAGTGGTGAATCCAAGGTTTCACCTCTTTTCTTCTCTTCTTCTCTTGTTTTTCTTCTAAGTTTTCTTCTAAGTTTTCTTCCCTCTTTCTTAGTGTATGGGACGGTTTTGAGAGTGGAATAGAGAGATAGAATGAAGTGGGTTTGTTTGGAAAGAGATGGAGATGGGTGGAGTAACTTAGACTCCACAATTAATTTTCCTCACCAACCAACATGGCATTAATGGTGGTGGTTGGGATAAAACCACCATCCTTAGCCCATGGTTTAAATTTGTGTTTCTTTAAGTGGTTTGTGTTTGTTGGAGTGGTTTTGACCATTTGACTAACCTTTGGTTTAGATTAATTGGCTTAATTAATTTAATCCTTAGTCTAAGTTAATTAATTCCACTCAATTTAATTTTATGAAAATTCTTTCTCTATAAGATCCACCCATGGTTGACCAAGTCAACCATGGTGGTCGGCCCCACCACTCCTTGGGTCCACACGCCACCTCAATTGGTGAGGTGGAGGTGGGCCCCATTTGGCCATATTACCTTGTTCAATTCATCACCAATCTAGGTGATTTAAATTTTTATTAAATCTGTCCTTCTTATTGGATTACCATTGGATCCATGGCCCAATTTCATTTTTGTCTTACCCATTTACCTTAGGGCTTATATTAATTTGATCCATCGGGTCCCAAATGGGTATTAGACCCAATTTGACTATCCATGACCCAATTACTTACCATTGACCAACTAAATCAATTAATTTCAATTCATGGTCTATTGGGTAAGCATTGGGCCCATGGCCCAATTAAATTTCCTCCTATCCACTTACCTTAGGGCTTAGCTACCTTGGCCCATTGGGTCCCATATGGCTATTTGACGCAATTGACCACCCTTGACTTAAATTTATCATCATTGACTCATTTAAATGAATAAATCAAATCCATGGCCCATTGGACCACACTTGGGCCATTGTCCCAAAATTTGGTCCATTTGGCATTTTATCACATCAAACTTCAAATTTAAAATAATAAATGCCACTATATATTGATCCAAAAATTCGGGCTATTACAGGATTTCCCCAAATGAGAAACAATATGTGATACATAGGAAAATTCCCCAAAACAAGAAATACAAGATGCTGATTTAGCAATTTCCCAAAATATGTAAACACCAAACTTTATGAGAAAACTAAGTCAAGCAATGTTTCAATGACTTAGGAAAATGCCTCCGAGAAGAAGAAGAACCCGACAAAACCCGCATCAGGAGGAAGAGGTAGAACACCCACACCAGGAAGAGGGGCAAAATAATGTGAACATTCCCAAGTACCTCCTGAGTTACAGAGCCTAGTGTAGGCAGTGGACACTTCCGTTCTACAGCAACATCAGAACGGTAGTGGAGGCGCAACCTCCAATGAATCAAAGGACCAGAATATGGTCAGAGACTTCCAACAATAGCGTCCCCCTTATTTCAAAGGGGAAGAGGGACCTGCAGAAGCAAAAACTGGGTTGAGAACATCATAAAAATCTTGAAGCTGCTCAAGATTACCGGTAATGAGGATCGGCTACTACTGGCTGCCTCACAACTGGTGGATGATACCGGCAAATGGTGGAGAGTTATAGAACGTCAGCAAGCACAAATTCCAGAGGGGGAAAGGACCGAGATGACATGGGACCAGTTCATTGGAATGTTTCTGGATCATTATTTTCCAGAGGAAGAAAAAGAGCACTAGACACAAAAGTTCATATCTCTGGTCCAGGGCACCATGACAGTTACGGACTATTATCTGGGGTTTCTTCGTCTATCATGTTATGCTTTGTACATAGTAGACACAGAATACAAGAAGACTCAGAAATTTGAACAAGGCCTACGACCCAACTTAAGAGCCAAGGTCACAATATTCAAGTCAGCTACTTTGGCGGAAGTGGTTAGTCGAGCTAGTATAGCTGAGGAAGAACTGATGGAAATGGTCAAGTTTGTGGATAGTCGCCGAGGTCAAAGCGGGGGAAATGTTTTCCACCTGAATAAGAGATTCAGACCCAACTTTGGGAGACCCTCACCTTCTACTGGGTCGACTAGAGGATTTCGTCCCATTCAGCCCTCCACATCAGGATCCGTCTCTCAGGTTCCTCAAGGTGTTAACACCTGCTTTCAGTGTGGCCAGCAGGACCATTTCAAGAGGGAGTGCCCATAGATTAGTAGACCTCATCACTCCAGGGGTTCATTCCGTCCTCCAGCTCGACCAGCTCATTCTCTAGCATCCAGAGCATATAACCAGACAGGACGGGCACCTATTTCGACAGGATCTGGACGACTATATACTTTGTCTCCTCCTCCAAAGACGGTGGATCACTATGTGATTCAAGGTATGGAAGCAGTTGGTAGTTCTTATGCTTTTGCATTATTTGATTCAGGAGCATCCCACTCCTTTGTATCTGCTACTGGCACCTTAGTACAAAAATTGTCCACCGCACTTACTATTGTATCCCCTATTGGAGACACATCACTGGGTCTGATCTGCACTTCGGTAGACACTGAACTTGCTGGGTTCAGATTTAAGTTCAACTATCTGGTACTCGAGATGACAGAGTACGACATCATATTTGGCATCGATTGGTTGGATAACTTCCAGGCCAATATTGACTGCCATCTTCGTAGGGTGATATTTTGGTCACCCAAGGGAAAACGATATGTGGTACGTGCCAACTGACAAAGCATTCCAATGACCAGGAGATTGCACGAAGAAATGAATCTTCTAGTACTGAACAACATCAGACTAGACAAGGCGCCAATGGCTGAACTACCTGCAGCAGTGAAAGAGTACGCAGAGGAATTCCCGACAAAACTCCCTAGTTTGCCTCCAAAGAAAGAGATTGATTTCGAAATCAAGCTGTATCCTGGTACTGCTCCAGTATGATTGCCGCATTATCGGATGGCCCCAGTAGAGATGTCTGAGCTGAAGAAACAAATTGATGAGTTACTCAGACTGGGATGCATCCGGAACAACACTTCATCTTGGGGAGCACCCGTGTTATTTGTGAAGAAGAAGGATGGTACACTTCGGATGTGTGTGGATTACAGAACTAGCTGACAGTCAGAAACAAGTACCCTCTACCCAGAATTGATGATCTATTCGATCAACTCAGAGGTTCCAGTCATTTCTCCAAGATTGATCTGATGTCAGGCTACCATCACATCCGTGTCTGGGATGAAGACATAGAGAAAACGGTTTTCAGAACACGGTATGGACTATATGAGCATGTGGTCATGCCGTTTGGACTCACCAATGCACCAGCTGCTTTCATGGATCTAATGAACAGAATCTTTCATCCTTATCTGGACCATTTTGTAATTGTCTTCATTGAGGACATCCTGATTTTGTAATAGCGCGGATTTTCAATTCAATAATTATATTGGCTATTATTGATTTTAATTGTTAAAAATTGAGATCCATAGATGGAATGGATGTCTAATGGATCAAAGTTGGGGCAATGGCCCAAGTATGGTCCAATGGACCATGGATAGGCTTGATTTTATTTAATTTGGTCAAAGTGGTCAATTGGGTCAAATGCCCAATTGGGACCCAATGGGTCAAGATGGATTGAGCATTAGGGTAAATGGGTAAGGAATGGATTTAATTGGGTCATGGACCCAATTAAGATCAAAGGCATGGGGCCCATCTCATTGGCAAGTGTAGGAGTGGATATCCAAGTGGCATTACCAAGTTGGGTCCAACTCCACCTCATCAAGTGAGGTATCGTGTGGACCAAGGCACATGTGGGGCCGACCACCATGGTTGACTTGGTCAACCATGGGTGAGTTTATGGGTGAATTAAAGAGGAGCAAGTGTAGGAGTGGAATTATCCAAGTGGCACGGCCAAGTGGAACCCAACTCCACCTCATCAAGTGAGGTGGGGTGTGGACCAAGGCACATGTGGGGCTGACCACCATGGTTAACTTGGTCAACCATGGGTGAATTAAGGAGGATCAAGTGAATTGAGTTGAATTATGTAATTAAAATCACCTAAGTTAATTTTGAATAAATCCAAGTGGCATAGCCAAGTGGGACCCAACTCCACCTCACCAAGTGAGGTGACGTGTGGGCTAAGGCATAAGTGGGGCCGGCCACCATGGTAGACTTGGTCAACCATGGGTGAATTCATGGGTGAATTAAGGATGAATAAGTGAAGTGAGTTAAATTAAATTACTCAATTAAATCACCTAAGTTAGATATAAATTCAAATGATTGAGTTGGGAAATGAGTTGCATTTAAATGGAGTGAGTCAAATGGGGAGTGAGTCACATAAAAGATCAAAAGATGGAGTGAGTCAAGAGGGTAGTTTCATCTCATGGAAACCACTCCATCAAAGCCGCTGGGGGGTGGTGTGTGCCATGTGGAGGGCATGCACCCCCTTGGCTACACAAGGATGCTTATGTGGAGACCATACATTGGCCAAAGGAGAGGTGGTGGTTTCATCTCATGGAAACCACCAAACTACCCAAGGAAAGCAAACCAAAACCGTTGGGCATAAGGGGTGGTATGTGCCATGTGGAGGGCATGCACCCCCCCCCCCCCCCCCCCCCCCCCCCCCCCCCCTCCCTTGGCTAGAAAAGGAGCTTGAATGGAGGACATGCAAGACCATACATTGGTCCAAGGAGAGGTGGTGGTTCCACCTCATCCAAACCACCAAACCACCCAAGGAAAGCAAACCAAAACCGTTGGGCATAAGGGGTGGTATGTGCCATGTGGAAGGCATGCACCGCCCTTGGCTAGACCAAGAGCTTAGGTGGAGGGCATGCATTGGTCAAAAGAGAGGTGGTGGTTTCATCTCATGGAAACCACCAAACCACCCAAGGAAACAAGTAAACCAAAATCGTTGGGCATAAGGGGTGGTATGCGATGTGGAGGCCGGCCACCATGGTAGACTTGGTCAACCATGGGTGAATTAAGGATGAATAAGTGAAGTGAGTTAAATTAAATTACTCAATTAAGTCACCTAAGTTAGATATAAATTCAAATGATTGAGTAGGGAAATGAGTTGCATTTAAATAGAGTGAGTCAAATGGGGAGTGAGTCACATAAAAGATCAAAAGATTGAGTGAGTCAAGAGGGTGGTTTCATCTCATGGAAACCACTCCATCAAAACCGCTAGGGGGTGGTGTGTGCCATGTGGAGGGCATGCACCCCCTTGGCTACACAAGGATGCTTAGGTGGAGACCATACATTGGCCAAAGGAGAGGTGGTGGTTTCATCTCATGGAAACCACCAAACCACCCAAGGAAAGCAAACCAAAACCGTTGGGCATAAGGGGTGGTATGTACCATGTGGAGGGCATGCACACCCCAACCCCCCCCCCCCCCCCCCCCCTCTGGCTAGACAAGGAGCTTGAATGGAGGACATGCAAGACCATACATTGGTCCAAGGAGAGGTGGTGGTTCCACCTCATCCAAACCACCAAACCACCCAAGGAAAGCAAACCAAAACCATTGGGCATAAGGGGTGGTATGTGCCATGTGGAGGGCATGCACTCCCCTTGGCTAGACCAAGAGCTTAGGTGGAGGGCATGCATTGGCCAAAAGAGAGGTGGTGGTTTCATCTCATGGAAACCACCAAACCACCCAAGGAAACAAGTAAACCAAAACCATTGGGCATAAGGGGTGGTATGCGATGTGGAGGGCATGCACCCCCCTTGGCTACACAAGGATGCTTAGGTGGAGACCATACATTGGCCAAAGGAGAGGTGGTGGTTTCATCTCATGGAAACCACCAAACCACCCAAGATGAAACCAAGCCAAAACCGTTGGACATGGGAGTGGTATGTGCCATGTGGAGGGCATGCACTCCTTTGTTTGGTCAATGGGCTCATGGGGAAGACTCCACATTGATGAGGGTGGAGTCTAAACCAAGAAAACCCTAGACAAGATGGGAAAGAGGACTTTTGATCTCATTCCTCTCATCTCACTTTCTCCCTCTCCCTCTCTTGGCAGACCATCACTCTCAGAGAAAGAAGAAAAAGACTTTAGAGAAATTTGGATCTCAAGCTTGGCCGACCTCTCTAAAAGAAAAGGACTTAGGGTTTCCATTCTCTCCTCCTCTCCCTCTCTCAAACATTCACCAAGGCCGAACCATCTTTTTGGGGGTTTCATCTTAAACCCTCTCCCTCTCAAGGCCGAAGATCAAGAAGGAAGAAAGAAGAAAGACTAAGGAGAAGATCGGAGGAGAAAGAAAGAGTGAAAGAAACCGGAGGAGCCGCGGAATCAGTAAGTATCACTTAACAAGATTTTACTAATTTGAAGGAGTTAAAGGAAACCATGGAATCCCATTTTTGGATTGGAGAGTTGGCCAAAATATTATGGTCCATGGATTTAAAAATCCATCCAAGGAATGAGATAGGAAATGGACAAACATTAATGGGTAAGATAGGCTATGTAAATGATGGAACATTAAGGACATTATGTATATATGGCTAAGGACCTCTTGCACGAACAATATAAGGATTATGATCATGGATCATGGGTTGGCCTTGCATGGCTGAACCCTAATTGTTATGGATATATGGAAAAGACCTCATGCATGTCTAAGATAAGGTATATGATAAAGATCATGGTTTGGCCCTTGCATGACCAAACCCTAGATTTATATGTATATGGATCATAAGAACTAAAAAGGATTTGGATGAGGTTTGGCCATGATGTATGGCCGAACCCCATCAAGGGATAAAATCATAAGTATGTGATTTTTAAGGGTAAGTGATGAACCATAGGGTTCGGCCATGTTGTATGGCCGAACCCCATGGAAGGATATTGGTGATTTGTAATGAGTTTTAAAGGATGAAAAGCATAGATGCATGTTAGTCATTTTAAAAGGTTTTGAATGGACGCATGTTAATGAGTTTAAATGGTGTCAAATATTATAAATGGTGAAGAATGATGGACCATGGGTTCTGCCATGTTGTATGGCCGAACCCCATGGAGAGATATTGATGGACTTAGGTGTTTTTGGACCATGAAGATGATGGGGAAATGTTGGTAACTTTAATAGGTTTTAAGTGTGGTTAATGATGACCTAAATGTATGATTAAACACCCCCCACCCCCCCCCCCCCCCACCCCATGGAGGGACTTTGGTTATGGATCTATTGTTGTAAATGATTTAAGGACAAGGAGAAGATGGAAATGAGACATCATGGGTTCGGCCATGGTGTATGGCCGAACCCCATGGACCATTTTAATGGGTCCTTTATGGATCTATGCATGCTTAAAATGAATGGATTATCAAGCTAAGGAATGGAGGCATTTGTTAAGGATTTATTTAGGGTTTTATGTCATGATTAATGAATCATTTATGGATCTATGTGTAACGCCCTGCCATTTCCAAGAATTTCAGAGTCTAATTTTTTTTTTTAAATAAACATCGGAAGAGAGTGGGAGGCGTCACGACTCGAGTTAAGTTCAGACTACCCAAGTCTGAACCTTAACTGGCCACCCATGTGTACATGGAATAGACCATGATAGTGAATCACACATGGAACTAACATCAACATGCGGAATAATCTAGAATAATTACGGAATAGAAAGACGAGATAGCAAGTAACAGTCTTAAACATTAAATAACATAGATCAACCATCCAAAGGTTATTATCCTAATCAAACCATAACAAGTAACGAATTATTACATGTCTAACAAAAATATTCAAATGACAGTAATATAACGTAATCCAAATCCATCATTAAAGCACTTAGGCTCAGCTCCCCTCCCGGTCAACGACCTTTCATTTCCCTTTCATGTACCTGCAATCTCCTCTAAGGATAGAATTAGGGCGTTAGATCAACGCGCCCAGTAGGTTCCCGAATCAGGGCTACCACATGTTAGCATTTAAAACATGCATATATATCATAATACATAATCATTAAAAACAGTTAAAACAATGCTATGAAATATGCACATGCAATGGGCATCCCCCATTATGTACTTTCATAGCCATCACTTGACGTGCCTTGCACCGACAAGGTAAATTACAACACACTTTCATCTCTTCTATAAAATATGTACATGCAATGAGCAACCCCCATCATGTACATTCGTAGCCATCACTTGACGTGCCTTGCACCGACAAGGTAAATTACAACACCCTTTCATCTCTTCTATGTACATGCAATGAGCAACCCCCATCATGTACATTCGTAGCCATCACTGTAGGACTTCATTCATTATCCCATGACTATGCATGAGATGTCAATGCCTGTATGCCATTTGTCAATGCATAATATATCATTTGAAAACACATAGAATAAACAAGAATCTTATAAAGAAAACCGGGGTAAAACCGTGGTTACAAGTAGGTAGGAAACCTACTGAAGATTCACTTCAGTACTTGATCTTTCTTTCTCGTCACCCGGTCACGACTCGCACGTCGTTGAACTTCCGGTACCTTGTCCATATAACAATCAATAAATCATACTATCACTTACTTGTTCATTCATATCTAAGACCCAACTACATCATGTGAGTCCTTTGATCAATCCCTTCGTTTGACTTGTATTCACAGATTTCCCATTGGTATAACCAATGTCTAATCTTGCTCATAATCAAAGTTCATAAAAGTAATCTACCTTAGTGGCTGGTTATTTACTTATCACTAAGTCCAAAGATAAATCCATATGTTTACCTAATCCAACTCATACAACCAAGTCATAATCTCCAACAAAACAATCTATGGGGTTTGGCCATTCATATGGTCGAACCCTATGATCCTCCTACACAATGATCCCATCATTTGTTTACAAGTTAGGCTCTACCATTTAGCCATATTAACTACAAGGTTTAGCCATCCCATGGCCAACCCAAAACAGCAAGCTTATTTCATTTAACATACATAGGAAAACCCATAAATCTTGGTCCATTCATCCCAAAACTAGCCCCATGGGGTTCGGCCATGCACATGGCCAAACCCAATGGTTCTCTTGATCTGATTAATCCCTCAACTTCCCATAATTATTCATGATTTAACATGTTAACCCAATCATGAGTTACACATGGTTCAGCCGCATAAACATCAACCAAAACAGTAAATTAACCTCACCAAATCATACCAATTACTTATATGGGGTTCGGCCATTCAAGGTGGCCGAACCCAATGTCCAAGTTTTGGTCTTTCATACATGCTTTAGGTGTTATTTAACCATGCAATATCAGTATTATATTGCTGCCCTTAAACCACTTAAAAACCATCTAATTAAATTCATCCAAACAGTCCATAAAGTACATGGTTTCCATGTTTCACAACATGGAAACCAACAATACTTTGCATGCGGTTCGGCCCTCCATGGTGGCCGAACCCAATGATTTCTTTCACTATTTTTAAACTTCCAATCTTCATGTAATAAACAACATATTATTACCAAGTTCAACCCTTTAGAAATTCATCTAAAAACCAACCCAATTTCATAGGGTTCGGCCATGCTCATTGGCCGAACACTATGACCTTTGGTTTTTGAAACATTTACTCATTCACCTTGGGTCTGAACCAAACATCCAAATCCATGTTTTAACCTTCTTTAATCATGCATTTTAAATCTATTACAACCATCTAACATCAGTCCTAACTTATATGGTTTTAACTTCTAAAAACCATCAAAACTAACCACTTGTTTCCATGGGGTTCGGCCATGCTAAGTGGCCGAACCCAATGGTCAATTTCCATCTTTTATTCCACTGATTTTAGACCATATAAACTTCAGTCCCTATGTCATTCAGATCCATGTTTTTTAATCATTCTAAAACATGTATTTAAATCTTAAATGAAAACCCAAAAACAGTCCACAAAATCCATGGTTTTCATGTTTCAAAACATGAAAACCAAGCCATCTCTTACATGGGGTTCGGCCCTCCATGGTGGCCGAACCCAATGGTTATTTTTACCATTTTAAATCCTCCACAAATCAAGGTTAAAACCCTAGTGTAATCGGCCATCACCATGGCCCAACACACACCCATTTTATTAACCAAAAGTCCATAGAAATACTTACCAAATTCCAAGCTTTTCTTATGCCTTTGATCCTTGCCTTCTTTCCTCTTGTTTCCTTCCTTCTTTCTTCCTTTGTCTCAGCTGGTTAGAAGCATGAACCACTGGTGAAATCACCAATATAAAATTCGACCAAGAGAGGTGTTCTTGAGAGAGGGAGAGAGATGGGATTGTAAGGCTTTCACAATGATAAAACACGCCCAAAATGGGTGCTTATTGCCTTTGTATTTTCAGCCACCACATCACCATTACTCCTCATCAAGCCTTGCACAAACCAAGGAGTAACTTACAGCCAAGCAAAGCACCCCTTAGCATTCTACCCATGCAGCCATTCATATTCCCATATAACTCACCTCAAAACCCATCATATACATTTAATAATCACCATGGAACTCACCAAAACAAGTCCCCAACGTGTGGGACTTGTTTTGGTTGGTTTGAGACCAGCCAACCTCTTCAAATTCCTACTTAGCTCAGTGATTTTACAGCCCCTTCAACTTCCCTTTTGACTCACCCAACTCAAGATATTTAGATTTCCATCCCAACTCACCCAACTCACATACTTAATGCATTTCATTTAATGCACATGTGTTGACTCACTACTTGATTTAATTCCAACTCACTTCAGTCCCACTCAACTGATTTGACTCGTGTTTTAGCTCCCTTGAGGTTTCACACGGTCAACAATAGTCAACTCGACCCGTTGGGTCCACTTTTAGCTCCTTGACCCGTTTTTGACCCTATGACCCAATTATGGTATTTTGGTCATTTGCAATTGGTTTTTACATATGGGTCAAGCCTACCCATTTTTTCTCCACTTGATTTACAATCAAATAGGCTTAACCCTACTTAATTTAAAATAACAAAACGGTCAAATAATCCAGTAAGACCCGATGGGTCCCATTTGAGCCCTTTGACCCATTTAGCCATTTTCGACCCAATTGATGTTCATTACCCATCCAATCAAACTTGACATTTATAATGTGCTCATAGGGTATTCATTTGAACAATGGGCCCCACTATTTCCTTATTTACAATCATATTTATTGAATTCACCAATCCAGGGGCATTTTCGTAATTATTCCAATCATTGAGAATTCTTTGACCCAATTAACCATTTTGACCCAACTTGATGTTCATTACCCATTCATGATAAATTGGCCATTATAATATGTTGATATGATCTTAATATGAACAATGGGCCCCACCATTTCCTCATTTACAATCATAATTATTAAATTTACCAATCCAGGGGCATTTTTGTAATTATCCATCTTATTGAGAAATCAGGGTGTTACACTATGTTTATGGATCAGTTATGGACCTAGGTATGTATAAATAAAACGAGTGTTTAGCCATGGAAAGAATGATGGCTAAGATGGAAAAATGGTGGAAATGAAAGGACCATGGGTTCGTTCGGCCATGTTGTATGGCCGAACCCCATGGGGAATATTTTTTTGTGGACTTAGGGTTTATTAATACTAAATGATTAACTCATGTGTGATTGGTTAATAAATCCAAAGATGGAGTGATCTTGGAACCCCTCTAAGGCATGATTGTGGACTTAAACATGGATAAAAACCCCATGGATCATGTTTTTGGATCTAGGTATGTATAAGTGACCTAAGTGTATGATTGAATCATGGAAAATGTCGTATGGGTTTAGGGCTTTCATTAATGTAAATGATTAACTAATGGAATGATATTGGACCCACTTGGTTTAAAATGAAAGACTATGGTTGTAAATGGAAAGGACATAGGATGATGTAGGGATGGATGGAAATCACATAGATCATTTGTTTGATTTATTTACATGTTAGAAGGTAACGGGATTTCGCAAGCGGTGTACGATCGGCTTGACGTGATCGGTGAGCGGTTTTGGACAAAAACGCAAGGTCAACGATATTGGGTCGTTGGTAGGATTCCTATCTCATTGAAAACCATGGAATATGTATATGTGATGTTTTTACTTGAATTATTTTGGTATCAAATGATATGTCTTAATGACGGGATTTTGAATGCTATGGTGTCTATTATTATTATATAGCATGTTGCACCTGCACCTCATGCATGGCATGGGAGGGATACTATGGAGTTGTGATGCCTTGATGAGGATTTTTCATCAAGAGGGATACTATGTGATTGTGATATCTTGATGAGGCTTTTCCATCAAGAGAGATACTATGTGATTGTGATACCTAGATGAGGATTTTCCATCAAGAGGGGTTGTGATTGTGATACCTTGATGAGGAGTACCCATCAAGAGGGGTACTATGATTTGAGACGTACCCGGAGTCCACGCTCCGTCGGGGTGACCAATAAACAAACGTGGGGTATGATATGCATTTTCCATCAAGAGGGATACTATGTGATTGTGATGCCTTGATGAGGATTTTCCATCAAGAGGAATACTATGTGATTGTGATACCTTGATGAGGCTTTTCCATCAAGAGAGATACTATGTGATTGTGATACCTTGATGAGGATTTTCCATCAAGAGGGGCTATGATTGTGATACCTTGATGAGGATTTTCCGTCAAGAAGGGTACTATGATTTGAGACGTAACCGGAGTCCACGTTCTGTTGGGCGACCGATAAACAAACGTGGGATACCTTGATGTGCATTTTCCATCAAGAGGGATACTATGTGATTGTGATGCCTTGATGACGATTTTCCATCAAGAGGGATACTATGTGATTGTGATACCTTGATGAGGTTTTTCCATCAAGAGAGATACTATGTGATTGTGATACCTTGATGAGGATTTTCCATCAAGAGGAGTTGTGATTGTGATACCTTGATGAGGATTTTTCCATCAAGATGATGCTATGTGATGGTGATATGGATATGGGTGGGACTCATGGCATATGACACCCATGGCATGGCATTGACTTGCATGGTTTTCTTGATATTATTTATATCTATGTGTTATGTTATACTAATCCATGTGTTGACCCTACTCGGAGTACCTATTGGGCGCGTTGTCTAACGCCCTACTTCTACCTTAGATGATGACGTAGGAAATGGAGGAAGTGAGTTTTGTTCATGGAATATGTAATTTGAGTACTTAGCTTGTTGGATTTTAATAATTTAGACTACTTGCTATGGTTTGAACTTTTATTTTGGACATTTTTGGACATTTTAAGTTAAGGTAATATTTGTTAAGTGATATACTTCCTTGCTATTTAATAATTGGTAGGATAGACACTATTATAATTCCGCAAGTATAGCCTTTGTACGTGTGAACCGTTTTAGTGGCTTAGTCCCCGCACACGTATGGTTGGCCAGTTAAGGGCTAGGCTTTGGAAGCTCAGACTTAGCTCGTGTCGTGACGTCCCGCTCTCTCTCACTCTTTTATTTCAAAAAAAAATATACTCTGATTTTCGGAATAGTGAAAGAGGGCGGGACGTTACAGATTTATTCTACAAGTTAGGAGGAGTATGCTGAGCATCTGAGGATAGTTCTGGACACCCTGAAGAAGAACCAATTATATGCAAAAGCAAGCAAGTGTGAGTTCTGGCTATCTGAGGTCAATTTCTTAGGACATGTCATATAAGTGGATGGAATAGTTGTGGACTCGGCTAAAGTAGCAGCAGTTAGAAACTGGAAAGTTCCAAGAAATGTGACCGAAATCCGCAGCTTTACAGAATTGGCTGGTTGTTATCGGAAGTTTATTATGTACTTCTCCAAGATTGCAACTCCACTCACCAGACTCACTCAGAAATGAGTCAAATTTGAATGGTCTGATGTGTGCAACTGAAGGTTCGAAGACCTGAAGGAGAAGCTTACGACTGCTCCTATTCTGACTTTGTCGGAAAGAGGCAAGGGCTATGAAGTATATTGTGATGCTTCCGGAGAAGGACTTGGGTGTTCTCTCACTCAAAGTCATCATATAGTGGCTTATTGTTCAAGGCAGATGAAAATCCATGAACGCCACTATCCGATACATGATCTGGAATTAGCCGCGGTGGTCTTCGCCCTTAAAAGCTGGAGACACTATCTTTATGGTGAGAAATTTGAGATATTTTCAGACCACAAAAGTTTGAAATATCTGTTTGATCAGAAGGAACTCAACATGAGGTAGCGCAGATGGATGGAGTATCTGCAAGATTATGAGTTTGCACTTCGATATCATCCTAGCAAGGTGAACAAAGTGGCGAATGCCCTCAGTTGCATGACACATGCAACAGTGGCCAGTTTGATTATGAAGAAATGGGAGATGTTGACCACCATCCGGGAATTCAATTTGTACATCAAGGACCCTGGAAGTATGTATAATCTGATGGTACGGTCCAGCATGGTTTCCAAAATTGAGCAAGAACAACAGACAAATCTGGAAGTGGAAGAAATATGGGCCAAGATGTCTACAGGTGAGGTAGTACCAGAATGGGAATTACGACCAGGACAATGTCTCTTATTTCGAGGCAGGCATATGTGCCTCAAAGCTGCAGAAGAGAGTTATTGATTGAAGCTCATCAGACAAAACTCTATATTCAACCAGGTAGCACGAAAATATGCCATGATCTGAAGAGACATTATTGGTATCATGGACTTAAAAGAGATGTAGCTGATTTTGTTGCTCATTAGTTGACTTGTCAGCAAGTCAAGACAGAACATCAGAAACCACCAGGATTACTCAAACCCTTACCAGTGTAGGAATGGAAATGGAAGCATATTTCCATGGATTTTGTGACAGGGTTGCCAAGGTCATCAAAGGGCAACGATGCAATATGGGTTGTGGTAGATCGTTTGACCAAGTCTGCACATTTTCTCCCAATCAAGATGACAGATTCATTCGAGACTTTGGGATGGCGATACATTACGGATATCATCAGACTACATGGTATCCCCAAGACTATTGTGTCCGACAAAGATGGCCGATTCACTGACAGGGTGTGGCAGAGCATGCAGTCGGCTATGGGAACCAACTTGTTAATCAGCACAGCTTTCCATCCACAGACTGACGGTCAGTTAAAAAGAACAATACAGACGTTGGAATATATGCTGAGAGCATGCATGTTAGACTTCAAGGGTGGTTGGGAAGATCATTTACCACTAGTTGAGTTCTCATACAACAACAGTTACCAGGCAAGTCTCAAGATGGTTCCATTTGAGGCATTGTACGGTAGACCTTGTAGATCACCAGTGTGTTGGACAGAAGCTGGTGAGCATGCTTATTAGACCTGATCTGGTTGCAGAAACCACAGAACAGATCAAGGTGATACGACAACATCTACTCACTGCAAAGAGTCGACAAAAGAGCTACGCTGACAAGAGAAGGAGGTTCCTTGAGTTTGAACTGGGAGACTTATTGTTCTTGAAACTCTCGCCACGAAAGGGACACATACAATTTGGAAAGAAAAGGAAACTGTCACCTAGATTTGTGGGACCCTTTCCAATCCAAAAGGGGGTGGGTGAAGTGGCTTATCAATTGATACTTCCTCTGCAGTTATCATCACTGCATGATGTATTTCATGTATCCATGTTGGGGAAATACAATCCTGATCCCTTGCACGTGCTAAACGTACAAGACATAGCAGTGCAAAGCGACGTGTCTTACGTTGAAAAGTCGGTCAGAGTGATTGAGACAGAACAAAGGGTGTTACGGAACCGATCAATTCAATTCGTCAAAGTGGTATGGGACCGACATGGTAATGAGGAAACCACTTGGGAACTTGAATCCGAAATGAGAGCAGCTCATCCTGAGCTATTTATGTAATCTGTTCGAAACCCTATTTCGCTCGATTTTTGGGATGAAAATTTCAAAAGAAGGTAATATTGTAAAACCCGGATTTTTCATTTCATAAGTATATTGGATTTGTCTACTTAAATTGCTAAATTGGTTGAAATGGACCTTTAATGGGTAAGAGTTGGGTCAATAACCCAATTAAGATCCAATGGATCATGGATAGGGTTAGATTTGAAAATAATTGGGTAAAAGCAATTAAATGGGTCAATTACTTAATTGGGACCCAATGGGTCATAGATGAACTGATTTGAAGGTAAATGAGTAGGATTAATTTAATTGGGTCAGCCACCCAATTGAGACCCAATGCATAAATCCACCTCATCAAGTGAGGTGGCATGTGTGTGAGGTGGCATTGCCATGTGGCATGCATGGAAGCCAACTAAGACAAAGTACCACATCATTGAGTGACATGGTCAAGGTGGGACCTAAATGCAATGTGGTGCATGGTCGGCTAAGCCATGGTTGACTTGGTCAATCATGGGTGAGTCCAAAGGAATGGAGTGAATGCTGAGTTGAGTTGAGTTGAATGGGAAGTTGAGGGGGCTTCCATGTGAGTTAAGAGGGAAGATGGAAAGTTTCCATCTCATGGGGATGAAACCCATGACAGGATGGAAGTCACAGAGACTCCTTAAGCTTAAGCCAAGTGTCCTCTTGGTTAAACCAAGGGACACCTTGGTTAGAAAAAACTTTAAGGAGGGAGATGGAAGGACTTGGGCTGATACAGAGGACACCAGCCAAAGAGGTTGCCCATCTTTCTTGGCCGATCATCTCATTTCTTGCACTCAAGAGTTCTTTTTCTCTTCTCTCTCTCCCAACTACATTTCGACATTTAGAGGATCAGTGAAGAACCAAGGAAGGAGAAGGACTGAGGAAGGAATTCAGATCTTAAAGAAAAGAAGAAGACGGGAAAATAAGGTATGTTAATCTTAGTAACAATATGGGATTAAGGGAAACCATAGCTTGGCCATGATATGGTCGAACCTATGGGTTCCAGATTTGGTTGAAAGGACTGGCTAAACTGATATAAGCCATGGAATTGCATATCCATTTGAGAAATGGATATGTGTTGGAAACCAACAACCAAGGGATTTAATTTATAATCATGTTTTAATGGCTTAGGATTGAATTAGTTATGAAAAGATTTTAGCTTCGGCTAGAGGGCAGAGGAATTCCACTAGGAGTTATACAAATAATAATATGCATGTTTAAAAAGGATAAGGGGTGGATTCCACGAAGAAAGGATGTACAAAATAATCAAACAAAAGAGACTGACAAACAATCAGTCGACTGAACTGGTGTTGGTTGAAGACAAAAAACCATTTATGGGAGTTTTGGCCGACTGAATCTGGGATTCAGTCTACTAAACACAAACGTAACGAATAAGAAAATGGATTTGACATTTTTCAGCCGACTGAATCTATGATTCAGTAGACTGAATGATTGCTTATCAAACACGAAACTCGTTGGTTGAGGATTCAGCCGACTGAATCTATACTGGCCGACCATACAGTCAATTTGATCAAAAATCAACGACTGAATCTGTGATTCAGTCGACTGAAAGAGGATTGAGGGAGTATACAAAGGGTTTGACTCAGAGTCAGCCGACTGAATCTGTGATTCAGTCGACTGAAAGGTTAGCGAGTCAAGGAATAACAAAATTGAGTTGGGTTTTAGCCTACTAAAAGTGTATTTCAGTCGACTAAAAGTATGTGGTAGGGCAGAATACTTTAGCTGAGAGTGATTCAGTCGACTTAAATGAAAAGTTGATTTTATTTGATGATTCCAGAAACATCAGTCTATCTGGGAGGACGTAAGTGATGATATAAATTATATGGATAATCAAATTGACATAAATATGTGACTAAATTCATTAAGGTAAAGAGATTTCGTAAAAGGGTTAGCGATTCGTTGTTACGTGATCGTCGTATAGAATCTTTGCAAATAGCAAAGATATTATATTGGGATTTGGTAGGATTCCTGTAACGCCCGCCCCTTTTCACCGAAGTCAGAGTCTAAATTTTTTTTTTAAAAGTGATAAAGGGCGCGGACGTCACGACGCGAGTTAAGTTCCGAGCTTCTAAAGCCCAGCCCTTAACTGGCCAACCCTACGCGTGCGTGGAACTAAGTCCACGAGTACGGTTCACGCGTAGAAAGTAAGCTCGCTGAATATAAAATTACATGCGGAATGATAATAGAGACTATCCTACCAATTTTCAGATAGCAGGGAAGAAACATCCGTATCATTACTAAAATGCCATTAAACTGTATTGTCCAAAAATAAAATCTAAACATAGCAAGCCATCTAAGTTATTACATTCCGACAAGCTAATTTACTCAATTTACATTTCCAAAATAAAATGATTAAACTAAGTAGCCGCCTCCCCAAGCTTCTAAGCTTGGCTCTCGTCTCGCCCTTCCGTTCCGACATCTCCTGCATCGTCAGCTAGGGTAGAAGTAGGGCGCTAGAACACGCGCCCAGTAGGACTCCGAGTAGGGCTAGCACATGGATTAGTAATAACAACATACAAATAATAACCCAATGAAAGCTGATAAACCATCATATAATGAAACTATAAAGTAAATGCCATGTCATGGGTGTCTATGTTATGCATCCCACCCATCATCCAAACCATATAATATCATATCCCTCTTGATGGAACAAAACCTCGTCAAGGTGTCCCCATGCCTGTTCTCGGTCACCCCAACGGAGCATGGACTCCGGTTCCATTATTTTCCAGCCCATACCGTGCATGAGATGTAATGCATTATGCTATGTAATATATATATCTCATAACTCTAGTATATCATACATAGCCTTGGCATATAATGCATCATCTTAAAATATAAATCATAGTATTAAACATAACACTCATAATCGTGAAAACCCATCATAAAATAAATCCCATAGTCCACAAAATAAGATAAAGATACCATCACATATCCATGGCTTACAAGGAGGTAGGAATCCTACCGAATACCGACTTGCGTCCCTTTTTCGTTTTCGTCCAACAATCCAGCTACAGACTCGCGTACAGCTCGCGCTATCCGATACCTTATTAAATTACCAAATCAGTCCAAGTTTTAACAGTTTCTAAGCCCATAAATCATATCTTAGTGGTTTTCTTCAATTTTAGCCAATATTTACCATTTTTGCCACTACTCTTTTACATGATTAATTACTCATTTATTTAGGCATGATTAAGTCCAAAAATTGATCCATAACTTAGATCTATTAGTGGTATATCAACCATAACATGAACTCATTAAAGATAAGTCCTTAACTTAACCAAATCCCAATCAATCTAAACACATTCATAATCCAACCTAACCCATCAAAAGACTCATAAATGGGCCATGGGTTCGGCCATACACCATGGCCTAACCCATGGTGTCCTTTTTCCATTTTTTTCTTTGGGTCCATTGTTCACATTTGAATTTATCACAAGTCCCTCCCTATGGGGATTTCACCATTCATTTAAATCACTCATTTGATCAACATTGGTCTCATCTCTTGGGTTCATCAAAACTACTAACATTCCCATTTATTTTCCATTATTCACAACCTTTCATTATATCATTTGATCACCATAGGGTTCGGCCATACACCATGGCCGAACCCATGGCTCATGATCCATCATTCATTGCTCCAAAATACCTACATTCACCAAAATATTAAATCCATCTTTTCTATCCTTTAAACCCATCATTTGATCACCATTTCATCACCATAGGGTTCGGCCATATACCATGGCCGAACCCATGGTTCAAGATTCATTCCATCCATGCATTTCAAAGCCATAAAACCCCTTTGCATTTTTATCATAAAACCATTTTTAAACTTACCCACATTCATTCATTTAAAACCCTAATTTTTATTAGCTAAAAACCCTCATTGTCTTCCATTCTTTAAACCCTAACCAATTACATCAAAACCCCTAATCACCCACCATGGGGTTCGGCCATGCTACATGGCCGAACCCTATGGCCCATGATTTTCTTCCAATCACCCAATTCCATGCTTAATTTAATAAATTACAAAATGCACATAATCCATTTATTTCTTTTCTTACCCTAACCCTAATTTACCCATTTAGGGTTTTTTTTTCTCCATCTTTCACCCTTCCATTTGATGGATTTAAACTTCATGGCATAGAATTATCTAACCACCATTAAATTCACAAAATATATCCCAATTCTTAAACCCTAAAAATCCAAAATTTCTTGTTTAAGAAATACTCACAATCCGTCGTCTCCTCCGACTTCCGCCGCTCCTGTCGGTTTCTTTAGCCTCTTCTCTCCTTCCTCTTGATCTTTGGTAGGTCAAGATGCTTGATCAATGGTGACAAACCCCAACCTTAGGATCGGCCAAGTTAGGGTTTGTATTGAGAGATGGAGAGGGAAAGATGATGAGAGGGGAGATGATGACCTTGATCTTAGAGTGATTTTGCTTAAATTTCCACTTTTTTCTTCTCTCCTTCTCTTCTCTTGTCCTTAGCTCTCTTTCCCTCCTTCACTTGGAGCATGGGACGGTAGTGGAGAATGAAAAAATGGAGAGAGTAAAAATGAAGAGAGGATAAGAAATGAGAAAAGAAATCAAAGCTTATCCCCATTTGGTGACGTAACTACACTTTACATTAATTATTCCACCAACCAATACAAGATATTTATCTTGCTTTATGGTGGTGGTTTAGATAACCACCACCAAGTCCAACGTGTTTTACATTTGAGGTGGGGTAGCTTGGTCTCCCATTTGACCAATTTAACCCCATTTGCTTAACTTAATCACTTGATTAATTAAATTATTAATTTAGGTTAATTTATTTCCACTTAACCTAATTCCACATCTTTAAATTTCCTTCATACTTCCACCCATAAGTGACTAATTCCACCATGGTGGTCGGCCCCACCAAAGCTTGGGTCCACACGCCACCTCACTTGGTGAGGTGGAGGTGGGTCCCACTTGGCCACATCACCTTGGTTTAATTCTAAATTAACTTAGGTGATTTAAATTTCATTAAGCCCACTCCAACCAATTGAATCATCATTGGGCCCATGGCCCAATTACATTTTCATTTTACCCATTTACCTTAGAACTTAATTACCTTGACCCATTGGGTCCCAAATGGATATGTGACCCAATTTGACCATTCTTGACCCATTTAACCCCCATTGCCCCTTTAAATGAATTTAAATCAACTGCATAGCCCATTGGGCCATACTTGGGCCTTTGTCCAAATTTTTGGCCCATTTACCATTTCTTCCACCAATTTTCCAATTTTCATCATTAAAATAAATAATATCCACATTTATGTTAATTTAAAAATTCCGGGCCATTACAATTCCTACCTTATTGAAATACATCTGAATCTCTATATATATATATATATATATATATATATATATATATATATATATATATATATATATATATGTATATATATATATATCTGTGTTACTGATTTTGTATTTCTCAACATGATGACTTACTTTGATCTATGAAATGTACATGATTTATGAACTGTTTTTGACGGTAACATGTAATTTGAAATAAAGGGCATTATTTGTAACGCCCCGCCCTCTTTCACTGTGCTGGAAATCAGAGTATATTTTTTTTTTTGAAATAAAAGAGAGAGAGAGCGGGACGTCACGACGCGAGCTAAGTCCGAGCTTCCAAAGCCCGACCCTTAACTAGCCAACCATACGTGTGCGTGGAAGTAAGTCCACGAGAACAGTTCACACGTAATAAGTTAACTTGCGGAATTTAACTTAATGCGGAAGTTATAATAGAGATCTATCCTACCAATTATTAAATAGCAAGGAAGTGCATCACTTAATGATAACTACCTCAAATTAAAATGTCCAAAAATAAAAGTTCAAACCATAGCAACTAGTCTAAATTATTACAGTCCAACAAGCTAAGTACTCAAATTACATTTCCATAAATAAAACTTAAATGAATAATTCTAGCTCATCCAAGCTCCTAAGCTTGGCTCCGATCAAGTCCTTCGCTCTGTCCATTTCCTGCGTCATCATCTAAGGTAGAAGTAGGGTGTTAGACAACGCGCCCAGTAGGTACTCCGAGTAGGGTCAACACATGGATTAGTATAACAAAAACACAGAGATATAAATAATATCAAAACCATGCAACTCAATGCCATGCCATGGGTGTCATATGCCATGAGTCCCACCCATCAACCATATCACAATCACATAGTATCCCTCTTGATGTAACATCCTCATCAAGGTATCACAATCATATAGTGTCCCTCTTGATGGAAAATGCTCATCAAGGTATCACAATCACATAATATCCCTCTTGATGGATATTGCACATCAAGGTATCCCCACGAATGCCTTACAGATGCCCCGACGGAGCGTGGAACTCCGGTTACATGTCAATCATACATCCCTCTTGATGGATAATGCACATCAAGGTATCCCCACGAATGCCTTACGGACGCCCCGACAAACCGTGGAACTCCAGTTACAAATCAATCATACATCCCTCTTGATGGATAATGCACATCAAGGTACCCCCACGAATGCCTTACGGACACCCTGACGGAACGTGGACTCCGGTTACATTTGATCCCTCCCATGCCATGCATGAGATGCAAGTGCAAACATGCTATGTAATAATACAAATCATAGCATTAAATTCCCATCATTAAGACATATCATTTGATACCAAAATAATTCAAGTAAAGCATTCACATATACATATTCCATGGTTTTCAATAAGGTAGGAATCCCACCAATGACCAACTAATGTGTCCTTGCGTTTTCTTCCGAAAACCACTCACCAATCGCGTCAAGCCGATCGTACACCACTTGTGAGATCCCGTTACCCTGTTACATATCAATAAATCAAAACGATGATCCCTTTGATTTCCAACCATGTTTAAGTCCACAAACATGCCTTAGTGGGGTTCTGCCGTACAACATGGCCGAACCTCTCTCACTTGGCTTTGGGTCCCTCTTTTTAGTCCTTAATCCTTTAAATAAATGTGGGTCCAAGATCATTCCCTCTTTTGATTTATTAACCAATCACACATAAGTTAATCATTTAAAAGCCCCAAGTCCACAAGCATTCCCCATGGGGTTCGGCCATACACCAAGGCCAAACCCATGGTCCTTTCATTTTCACCATTTTTCCATCTTAGCCATTATTCTTTCCATAGCTAATCACTCCTTTTATTTATACATACTTAGGTCCATAAATGATCCATAAACATAGATCCATAAATGATTCATTAATCATGACATAAATCCCTAACAAATCCCTCCATTCCTTAGCTTGATCATTCATTCATTTAAACATGCATAGATCCATAAATGACCCATCAAAATGGTTCATGGGCTTCAGCCATACAACATGGCAGAACCCATGGTGTCCCATTCTCATCCTCCCTTTAAATCATTTACAACATTAGGTCCATACATCAAGTCCCTCCATGGGGGGGTTTAATCATACACTTAGGTCATCATTTTACAACCAAAAGTCCATCAACATATCTTCCATCATTTTCATGGTCCAAATACATCTAAGTCCATCAATATCCCTCATGGGGTTCGGTCGAACCCATGGTCCATGGTTCTTCACCACTTACAACATTTGAGACCATTTAAAATCATTAACATTCCTCCATTATTTCTCTCCTTTAAAACCCTTTAAAATCACTAACGTACATCCATTTAAAACCTTTTAAAATTACTAACATACATCTATGCTTTTCATCCTTTAAAACTCATTACAAATCACCAATATCCTTCCATGGGGTTTGGCCATACAACATGGCCGAAACCTATGGTTCATTATTTTCTCTTATCCATCAAATACCAATGGTTAGATCATTTGATGGGGTTCGGCCATACACCATGGCCGAACCTCATCCAATCCCTTTTTAGTCCTCAATGGTCCATGCATAATAATCTAGGGTTTGGCCATGCAAGGGCCAAACCATGATCTTTGACCATAATCTGTCCCTTACCTTAAACATGCATGGGGTCCTTTTGCATAACAACATTAGGGTTCGGCCATGAAATGGCCGAACCATGATCCTTAACTGTTCTTCATATTTAGCCATGCATGTTGACATAAACCATATATACATAGTATCCTTAGTAATCCATCTTACCCATTAGAGTTTTGTCCATCTTTTCCATCTCATTTCTTGGATGGATTTTAAATCTATGGCCCATAATATTTTGGCCAACTCTCCAATCCAAAAATGGGATGTTCTTTTAACCTCTTTTCTTACTTAATAAAATCTTATCAAGTACTTACTAATTCTGCGACTCCTCCAATTTCTTTCATTCCGACTTGCTCCTCCGCTCTTTTCCTTCCTTGGTCTTTCTTCTTTCTTCCTCCTTGATCTTCGGCCAAGAGTGAGCTTGAGAGGGAGAGGATCTAAGTCTTCTTCCTTTGTCTTTGTGAGAGGGTCGGACCTAGGGTTCTTGTGAGAGGGAGAGGAGCTTGAGATGGAAAACTTTAAGTTCTTTCTCCTTTGTCTTAGAGGGAGGGTCGGCCTTGAGTGGGAGGGAGAGAAGCTTGAGATGAAAAATACTCTAAGTGTTTCTTATCTTGAGAGGGGGATCGGCCAAGAGAGAGAGGGAGAGAGTGAGATGAGATGAATGAGAACAAAAGCCTTCTTTCCATCTTGTCTAGGGTTTGCTTGGGTTAGACTCCACCCTCATCAATGTGGAGTCTTCCCCATGAGTCCATTGACCAAACAAGGGAGTGCATGCCCTCCACATGGCACATACCACTCCCATCCAACGGTTTTCACTTGTGGTTTCCTCTTGGTGGTTTGGTGGTTTGCATGAGATGGAACCACCACTTCTTCTTTAACCAATCATGACCATGCATGCCTCCACATGGCACACACCACCCTTCCAACGGTTTTGGGCTTGGTGGTTTCCTCTTGGTGGTTTGGTGGTTTGCATGTGATGGAACCACCACCTCTCCTTTGCCCAATCATGGTCCTTGCATGTCCTCCACTTAAGCTCTTTGTTTAGCCAAGGGGGTGCATGCCCTCCACATGGCACACACCACCCTCATCCCAACAGTTTTGGTGGAGTGGTTTCCATGAGATGAAACCACCCTCCTGACTCACTCCATCTTTTGATCTTTTATGTGACTCACTCCCCATTTGACTCACTCCATTTAAATGCAACTCATTTCCCAACTCAATCATTTGAATTTATACCCAACTTAGGTTATTACAATTAAATAATTTAATTCCACTCACTACATTTAATCTTCTTTAATTTATCTTTGACTCACCCATGGTTGGTCAACCATGGCGGCCGGCCCCACTTGTACCTTAGCCCACACGCCACCTCACTTGATGAGGTGGAGTTGGGTCCCACTTGGCTATGCCACTTGGATTTCCACTCCTACACTTGCCACCTCACTTGATGAGGTGGACCCCATGTCTTTGATCTTAATTGGGTCCATGACCCAATTAAATCCATTCTTTACTCATTTACCCTAATGCACAATCATCTTGACCCATTGGGTCCCAATTGGGCATTTGACCCAATTGACCATCATTGACCCAATTAAATGGAATTGATTCTATCCATGGTCCATTGGACCATACTTGGGCCATTGCCCCAACTTTGATCCATCTAACAACCACTTCGTCTATAATACTTAATTTTTCACAATTAAATCAAATAATAACCAATATAATTATTGTATTAAAAATCCGGGCTATTACATTATTGGATTCGTGATCTCATGCATGGCATGGGAGGGAGTATATGGGGCAGCAAGTCAAGTTATGAGCTGTCCGGACATGACTTGGGGCTTGAAAAACTAGCTTGGATGAAGCTATGTGAATCATCAGTCAACAATTTACGTGTTTGCTAAGTAATCATTCAGTCGACTGAATCAAATCGGTTGAAACACGTCAGATCCTTTTACTTCTTTGATACGTCTTCTTTCAGTCGACTGAATCCCGAGATTCAGTGGGCTGAAACTCCCAGATACAGTTTTCTGTTTCAGCCACCATTAGTTCAGTTGACTGAATCCCATATTAAGTCAGCTGAAACTCCCAGGAACTCATTTCTGATTCGTCCAATACCAGTTCAGTCGACTGAACCCCAGATTCAGTAGACTGACTGTTTGTCAGTCTCTTTTGTTTACATGTATGGCTCAACCCTCCTTCTTGGAATCCATTCCTTATCAATTTTAAACATATTTAACATCATTCATATAACTCTTAGACGGATGTACTCTAACCATCAGCCAAGGCTAGGATCTTTTCCTTTAATCCATTTCAATCTTACTACCACCACAGGAATTTGAATATCATCCCCTGAATGGATTTTTAATTTCTATGGTCTTATAATAATTCAGCCATCCATTCTATGGATTGTGGAACCCATAGATTCGGCCATTCCATGACCAAGTCTATGGTTCACCCTTAGCCTTAATCGTCCATTGTTCTTAAGCTTTACTTAAACTCAAAACATACCTTTTCCCGGCTCCTCCTTTCTTTTACTCTGTCTTTACTCCTCAGTCCTTCAGCAATTTCTCTAAGTGTCAATAGTGTAGATGGAAAAGAGATAGAGAAAAAGAGGAGAGAGCACTCTTGTTTCAGTAAGATAGAATCGGCCAAGGGGTGTGAACAGTCCCTTGGCTGTGTCTCTTTGTATCCCAACCTAGTCCCTCTCACTTCCTCTCTTTATGACTTGTACCTAACCAAGGAGTCTCTTGGCCAAACCAAGAAGACTCTTGGCTTAAACCAAGGTGACTTTTGGACTCCCAACATGTCCATTGGATTCATACCCTTTGAGATGGAAACTCTCCATCTTTCCATCTCAACTCAACTCAACCTATCTCCACTTAATTTACTTGAACTCACTTTTCAACTCAAATCCAACCAACTCACTTTAACTTACTTAATTTATTTGAACTCATTTGCTAACTCAACTAACACCTTAACTCATTTGAACTCATGAACCCCTTAATCCCTTTAGTGGTTGACCAAGTCAACCATGACATGGTCGACCATAACAAATGGCCCTTGGGGTCCCACCTTGACCATGTTACTTACATGCCACTTCATCCACTAGCCACCTCACTTGCTGAGGTGGATTTGGGTCTTAATTGGGTAGCTGACCCAATTAATTAAACCTTACCTATTTACTTAAAATCAGCTCATCTATGACCCATTGGGTCCCAATTGGGCAATTGGCCCATTTAATCACATTTACCCAATTACTTTCAAATTAAATTCTATCCTTGATCCATTAGATCTTAATTGGGTTATTGACCCAACTCCTTTACTCATCTAAGGTCCATTTCATACATAAATCTTAAATTCAATCAATTTAACAATTTAAATAAACAAAATCCAATATATTTTTGCATTGAAAAATTCCGGGTGTTACATATACCACAGTTCTTAGGCATTTAGTTATCATTTTTCAATAATACATTGTAACACCCCGCCCTTTTTCACTTGTCGAAAATCAGAGTCTATTTTTTTTTTTTGAATAAATAACGAGTGAGAAAGAGT
Organism: Chimonanthus salicifolius; assembly: GCA_013350335.1. Classification (NCBI taxonomy): domain Eukaryota; kingdom Viridiplantae; phylum Streptophyta; class Magnoliopsida; order Laurales; family Calycanthaceae; genus Chimonanthus; species Chimonanthus salicifolius. Next base: position 26,168,390 of record CM023538.1, on the reverse strand, counting down.
GGGAGTTCACGCCGCGAGCTAAGTCCGAGCTTCCAAAGCCCGGCCCTTAACTGGCCAACCATACTTGTGTGTGGACCGAGTCCACTAAAACAGTTCACACTGTAATAGCCCGAATTTTTAAATCAACATATATATGGCATTTATTTATTTTAATAATGGAAAAATAGGAATTTTCATGTTATGGATGTGAAATGGATCAAATTTTGGGGCAAAGGCCCAAGTATGGTCCAATGGACCATGGATTAGATGGAATTCATTTAATTGGTCAATGATGATTAATTAGGTCAAGAATGGTCAAATTGGGTCAAATACCCATTTGGGACCCAATGGGTCAAGATAGATAAGCCCTAAGGTAAATGGATAGGAGGGAATTTAATTGGGCCATGGGCCCAATGGTTATCCAATAAGAAGAATGGATTGCATTGGAAATTAAATCATCTAAGTTAATATTAATTGGACCTAAGTGACATGGCCAAATGGGACCCACCTCCACCTCACCAAGTGAGGTGGCGTGTGGACCAAGAATTGGTGGGGCCGGCCACCATGGTTGACTTGGTCAACCATGGGTGGATTTCATGGAGGGAATTTAATGAAATTAATTTAAGTGGAAATTAATTAACTTAATTTAATGATCAAATTAATTAAGTTGACTAAGCTAATCTAGTCATGGTCAAATGGTCAAAACCACTCTAAGAAACACAAACCACCCAAACAAACACAAAATAAACCATGTGCTTAAAGGTGGTGGTTTTATCCCAACCACCACCATTAAACACATTAACCCATGTGTGGTAGGTGGGGGACCTAATGATGAGTTAGCAACCAAATGAGATGTTTTCATCTCATTCTTCAAACCTCTCCACCGTTTCACTCTCTTTCTTACTCTAAGAAAAAACGTCCCTTACCCAAGGAAAAGAAAAGAAGAAAGCTAAGAAGAGAAGAAGAAAAGAAAAGAGAAGAAAGAAATCCAAGCAAACCAAAAGGGGAGGGAAAGGTCTAGGGTTCTCATCACTTGTCTCCATCCCTTTCTCATCTCATTCTCTCCCTCACTCCCTCTCCCAAAACCGTCCCCTCTCTTCCAAGGATAGCACAAGAAGAAGAAGAGAAAAAGACTTAGAGAAGAAGAAGGAGAAAGGCTAAGGAGATCAAGAGGAGAAAGAAAGTCGGAGGAGCCGACCGGATTGTAAGTATTTCTTAAACAAGAGGTTACATTTTTTTTAGATTTAAAAAGAGATCATGAAATCCATTTTCCTTGGATTGGATGGTGGCCAAAAAACATCTTGGGCCTTGGATTTAAAATCCATCCAAAAGATGTAGTGAAAAATGGATAAAATGGGAGAGATTGATTAAGAAAAATAAATGGACATAAAGGACATTATGTATTAAAATTTATTTAATATGGATATATGTGATGTTTGAATGAATGATGGAGGTAATTAAGTGATTTAATAAGATTATGAAGAATGGAAGCCATGGAGGATGATTTAGGGTTTTAAGTTTTTATTGATTTAATGTGGGTAATTTTAAAGGGATTTTTATGAGAAAAAAAAAAAGAGAAAAATCATGGGAAATATTGATGATTCTTAATGGCCTAAAAAGCATGGATGGAATGAACCATGAATCCTATGGTGGTGTAATGATGGTTGTAAATGGGTTTAAAAGGATGAAAAATATGGAGTAGGTGTTATTAAATTGGAGGCTTAAAAGGATCAAATGGTTGTAATTTTAAAGGGATCTTAGTGAAGAAAAGCATGGTAGGTTTTTAAATGATTTTTAATAGGGTTTTTGTGAATGGAAACCATGGAATATGATTCGTGATTTTTAAGATTTTAAATGATTAAATGTAAGTAATTTTTAAAGGGGTTTTTATGATGAAATTCATGGAAGAGGTAAATGGTTTGTATGGCCGAACCCTAGGGTGTTGTGTTGTAAATTTAAATGGATTTTTTTAGTATGGCATGTAATGTTTTAAAGGGGCTGATTTTCGATAATTTTGTAACATAGTTAATGGTCATTAATGGATCTAAGTAGATGGATCAATTATGGACTTAATTATGCATGGATTAAATGAATGATAATCATGGAAAGGAAGAGTGGCAAAATGGTAAATATTGGCCAAATTCAAGAACACCATGGGAGGATGAGCATGGACTTGAGTATGTTCAAAAATGATCTTATGGTAATGGAATTAATGGACCTTAAGTATGGTTAATATTGAACCACTTGTAGGTCATGTTATGGGCTAAAATTAGAATTATGTAGGTAATTAGATAAATGGAAAATTAAATGAGTTAAGGACTGATTTGTTAAATGAATATATCATGGTCAATGGAACATTAAGGGATCCAAGATTATGGATCAATTATGGGCTAAGTATGGGGTTTTACATGTGTTTAAATAAATAAGGATTAGCTTAATTACATGGCTAATTTTAATGATCATATGACATGGTTAATGGGACATTAATGGATCTAAGTTTGTGATCAGTTAGGGACTTAATCATGGATAAAATATGGACTGATTTGGCAATGTATAATAAGGTATCAGGACATCACAAACGGTGCGCGATCGGTGACCGGATTTATAAGACGAAAACGCAAAGGGACGCTAGTCGGTATTCGGTAGGATTCCTACCTTTTTGTAAGCCGTGGATTATGTGTATATAATGGTTTCCTCATTCTATTTCGGTAATTATATGATTTCTTTTAAGATGGGTTTTAAATGCTATGGATTATACTTTAATGCTATGGATGGTATTTTAAATGCTATGCATTATACTTTAATGCTATGGATGGTATTTTAAATGCTATGGATTATATTTTAATGCTATGGATGATATTTTTAAGGCTATGGATTATATTTCAATTCTATGGATTTTATATTAAGGATATGAATTATATATATACTAGATAGCATAATGCACTTACATCTCATGCATGGCATGGGCGGAAAAATAAAGGAACCGGAGTCCATGCTCCGTCGGGGCGACCGAGCAGCAAACATGGGGATAGCCTGAGGCGCTATAACCGGAGTCTATGCTCCGTCGGGGCGACCGAGAAACAAACATGGGGATAGCTTGATACGCTATAACCGGAGTCCATGCTCCGTCGGGGCGACCGAGAAGCAAACATGGGGACACCTTGACGAGGCTTTGCCGTCGAGGGGGATATGACATTGTATGATGATATGGATGATGGGTGGGACACATGACATAGGCACCCATGACATAGCATTCATCATATGTTTTTATTATATTATTATCGGTATGCTTGTTATCACTAATCCATGTGCTAGCCCTACTCGGAGTCCTACTGGGCGTGTTGTCTAACGCCCTACTTCTACCCTAGCTGATGACGCAGGAAACAGCGGGAACGGTGGACGCGACGGGAGCCAAGCTTAGGAGCTTGGGAAAGCGGATACTTAGTTTTATTTTGGAAATGTAATTTAAGTAGCTTAGCTTGTCGGTTTGTAATAATTACGGTTTCTTGCTATGGTTTGGACTGTACTCTGGACGTTATCATTTTGAGATATGATTATGAACATAGGGGTATTTTAGTAATTTAATGATGTATTTTCCCTTTTATCTAAAACTGGTACGATAGTCTCTATTATAATGTTCCGCATATAATTACATTCCGCGAGCTTACTTCCTACGTGTGAACCGTTCTCGTGGATTTCGTTCCGCGCACGCGTAGGGTTGGCCAGTTAAGGGCCGGGCTTTAGAAGCTCGGACTTAACTCGTTTCGTGACGTCCGCGCCCGTTGTCATTTTTATTTCAAGGAAAAAAAAAAAAGACTCTGATTTCGGTGAAAATGGGGCGGGCGTTACTGTTGGTATCAGAGCGAAATCGGAAGAATGAATCTCTTGAAGTATGATTAAGACGGTTTCACGTCTCACTGACGGATAAGAATCCCAACTGACTGACTCTTCGAAGTCCGCTGCACGGGGGCCGGGTTAATTTACTTCGATTGACTCAGACTGAAGCATTCAATCTGCAAGCAACATTTGACGTAACGAAATGATTGCAAGGGAAGGAAAATCATTATAAGGAATGGATTTAACAAAACATAGCAAATAGGGCTTACTTTCCCCAAAATGAGAAAACAAAATCTAGATTTTTCCCCAAATTGATGGAACATTGATAGATTTATCAAACATACGAAAAATCTCCCCGATTTCACCAAATTGGACAAAACATAGATACTTGGGAAGTTTTCCCCAAACCAAGAATGCATATTTGGCAATTTCCCCAACAAAGATACATTGTACTATACATGAAAAACCCCCCGAAAACTAAGTATGATTATTTGGTAATTTTCCTCAAGTTGAAGAAAATATTTGATACTTAGGAAAATTTTCCCCAAAACTATGAATCTAACAATTTTATGAAGGAACTAAGTCAATAAATGTTTTCAATGACTTAGGAAAATGCCTCCAAAGAGAAAGACCCGCTGCAACCCACGAGTAGAGAGAGAGGTAACACCACCTCGTCAGGAAGAGGAGGTACAACCACCACCTCATCCAGCCGAGGGACAGAATAGTATAAACATACAAGGTGTACCTCCCGAGCTAAGAGACATAGTTCAAGCAGCAGTCGCTTCTGCTCTTCAACAACACTCAAGCGGAAATGCGACCGCCAGTGACTCCAGTAAACGGAAGATGGTCAAGGATTTTCAACAACAGCGCCCTCCCTACTTCAGGGGAAAAAAAGGGGCTGTCGGAGCAGAGCATTGGTTAAAAAGGATCACTCAGATCTTGAATCTGCTCCAGATTACCAGTCCTGCTGATAAGATCTTACTAGCTACTTCTCAACTGATTGAGGATGCCAGTAGTTGGTGGGAAATTGTGGAAAAACAACAAGCACTGGTACCAGAAGGGGAAAGGATCACCATGACATGGGAATGGTTCTCAGCCACTTTCCTAGAACAATATTTTCCGGAGGAGGAAAGAGAGAGCCAGACTCAAGCCTTCCTCTCATTGATACAAGGCAGCATGACAGTGGCAGAATACCACAGAGAATTCCTTAAGCTGTCTGTCTATGCATTCTACATGGTGGATACTGAGCACCGAAGGGCCCGTAAGTTTTAGCGGGGCCTTCGGCCAAGCATCAGGGCTAAGGTGACCATTTTCAAGGAACCAACACTGGCAGGGGTGGTCAGCAGGGCCACTATCGCAGAACGAGAATTGAATGAGATAATGCGGTTTGACAACCGCCGAGGGCAGAGTGGGCAAGGTACATTTCAGCCAAACAAGAAGTTCCGCCCTAACTCCAGCAGACCCTCACCTTCCACTGGATTCACGGGGGACTTTAGCCCCAATTAGCCCTCCCCATCAGCAGCAGTCACTCAGGTTCCCCGCGGTGGGAACACATGCTATCAGTGTGGACAACAGGGCCACTTCAAGAGGGAGTGTCCACAGACTAGCAGACCATCTTACTCCAGGGGTTCTTTCCGCCCACCAGCAAGGCCAGCTCAGTCGCGAGGAGGCAGAGCACACAACCAGGCGGGACGGGGGCCAAACCCTACAGGATCTGGACGGCTTTTCACCATACGGTCTCCAGTAGCGATGGATCGTTCGGTGATGCAAGGTATGGCTGTAGTTGGTAGTTTCTATGCTGTTACATTACTTGACTCTAGGGCTTCACATTCATTTATATCTGCTGCATTCATATCTGCTACGGGCACATTAGTACAAAACCTGTCCACATCACTCACCATTGTATCCCCTGTCGGAGACACATCATTAGGACTCATATGTACGGCATTGAACACTAAACTCGCGAGATTCAGATTCGAGTTCAACTATTTAGTAATCGACATGGCTGTTTACGATGTTATATTTGGCATGGATTGGTTGACTACATATCAGGCCCATATCGATTGCCATCTTCGTAGGGTGATATTTTGGTCACCCGAGGGAAAGCGGTACGTGGTACACACTGACAGACAGGGCATCCCTAGAAGGCTGCAGGAAGAATTGAACCATCTTGCCTTGAACAGCCTCAGATTAGATAGGGCATCAATAACTGAACTTCAGGCGGTAGTAGCAGATTATGCCGAGGTATTCCCAACAGAGCTCCCTAGTTTGCCACCCAAGAGGGAGATAGATTTTGAAATCAAGTTATACCCCGGCGCCGCTCCAGTATCATTACCCCATTATAGGATGGCACCAGCTGAGATGACTGAGTTGAAGAAACAGATTGATGAACTGCTCAGACTGGGTTTTATTCGGAACAGCACATCTGCATGAGAGCCCCGGTATTATTTGTGAAGAAGAAAGACGGTACCCTACGAATGTGTGTGGATTATAGAAAGTTGAACCAGCTAACTGTCAGGAATGAGTATCCCCTACCCCGGATTGACGATTTGTTTGATCAACTTAGGGGGTCCTCTCACTTCTCCAAGATTGATCTAATGTCCGGGTACCATCAAATCCGGGTTAGGGAGGAGGACATAGAGAAGACAGCCTTCAGGACACGGTATGGCTTATATGAATATGTGGTCATGCCGTTTGGACTTACTAACGCACCGGCTGTGTTCATGGACCTAATGAATAGGATATTCCGTCCTTACTTGGATCGATTTGTAATTGTATTCATTGATGATATTCTGATCTATTCCAAAAGTCAGAAGGAACATGCCGAGCACCTGCGGATAGTCTTAGACACCTTGAGGAAGAACCAATTGTATGCCAAAGCCAGCAAGTGTGAATTATGGCTATCTGAAGTCAACTTCTTGGGGCACATTATATCAGAGGAAGGTATAGCCGTGGACCCGGCTGAAATAGCCGCAGTAAAGGAGTGGAAAGCGCCGACTAATGTGACCGAGATCCGCAGTTTTCTGGGATTGGCCGATTAGTACCGGAAATTCATCATGGACTTCTCCAAGATTGCAGCTCCACTTACCCAACTCACTCAGAAAGGAGTCAAATTTCAGTGGTCAGATCTATGCAACCAGAGATTTGAGGAGCTAAAGGAGAGGCTTACGACCGCTCCTATTCTGATCTTGCCGGAAAGAGGCAGAAATTATGAGGTGTACTGTGATGCCTCAGGTGAGGGACTGGGGTGTACACTCAGTCAAGGTAATCGTGCGGTGGCGTACGGATCAAGATAGTTGAAAATTCATGAACGCCATTATCCCACACATGATCTGGAACTAGCAACTGTGGTCTTCGCGCTCAGAAGCTGGAGACACTACCTCTATGGTGAAAAGTCTGAGGTGTTCTCAGATCACAAGAGCCTGAAGTACTTATTTGATCAGAAGGAACTCAACATGAGACAACGCAGATGGATGGAATACCTGGCGGATTATGAATTCGCACTTCGGTATCATCCTAGCAAGGCGAACAAAGTGGCGGATGCCCTCAGTCGCATGTCACATGCGACAGTAGCCAGCTTGATCAGGACAGAATGGGAGGTATTGAATACCATCAGAGAGTTTAAACTCTACCTCAATTACCATGGGACCATGTATAATCTGACCATACGATCCAACATGGTCTCCGAGATTGAACGGGAGCAACGGGCAGATCCAAAGGTGGAGGAGGTTTGGGCTAAGATGTCTACCGGTGAGGTCGTACCGGAGTGGGAGTTACGACCGGGACAGGGTCTTATGTTCCGAGGCAGGACATATGTACCTAAGAATTGTAGAAGAGAGTTGCTGACTGAAGCACACCAAACCAAACTCTCTATCCACCTAGGCAGCACCAAGATGTATCTGATCTTAAGAGGCACTATTGGTGGCATGGGCTTAAGAAAGATGTAGCAGCATTTGTTGCTTGTTGTCTAACTTGTCAGCAGGTTAAGGTAGAACATCGGAAACCACCGGGCTTACTCGTACCCTTACCGGTGCCATAATGGAAATGGGAGCACATATCCATGGACTTTGTAACAGGGTTACCAAGGTCATCAAAGGGCAACGATGCGATATGGGTCATAGTGGACCGGTTGACCAAGTCTGTACATTTCCTTCCCATCAAGATGACAGATTCATCAGAGACTTTGGGTCGACGGTACATCCGGGAGATCATCAGGTTACATGGTATTCCCCGGTCTATTGTGTCCTACAGGGATGGCCGATTCACCGGCAGAGTATGGCAGGGCATGCAGTCGACTATGGGGACGACGTATTGACTAGCACGACATTTCATCCACAGACTGATGGACAGTCAGAGAGGACGATACAGACACTGGAGGATATGCTGAGAGTATGCATGCTAGACTTCAAGGGCGGATGGGAAGATCATTTGCCACTAGTGGAGTTCTCTTACAATAACAGTTACCAGGCGAGCCTCCAGATGGCTCCATTTGAGGCCTTGTATGGTAGGCTGTGTAGATCGCCTGTGTGTTGGACAGAGGCCGGTGAGCCTGCGTTGATTGGACCGGATTTGGTTGCGGAGACTACAACACAGAATAAGTTGATACAGCAACATCTACTCACTGCACAGAGCCGTCAGAAGAGCTATACCGACAAGAGGAGAAGGTTCCTCGAGTTTGACGTGGGAGACTTAGTATTCTTAAAAGTCTCACCACGGAAGGGGCACATGAGGTTCGGGAAGAAGGGGAAACTGTCACCTAGATTTGTGGGGCCGTTTCCGATCCTAAAGAGGATGGGGGGAGTAGCTTATCAGTTGGCGCTCCCTCCACAGCTATCATCTCTACATGATGTATTTCATGTGTCCATGCTGAGGAAGTACAACCCCGATCCTTCTCATGTATTAAATGTTCAAGACATCGATGTACAAAGTGATGTGACATATGTGGAGAAGCCGGTCAGAGTGATCGGGAGTGAACAAAGGGTGCTGCGTAACCGTGCCATTCAATTCGTCAAGGTGGTATGGGAACGTCATGGCAATGAGGAGACCACCTGGGAACTTGAGTCGGAGATGAAAGCCGCTTATCCGGAACTCTTTGTATGAGTTGTTTTGAACCCCTACTTCGCTCGAATTTTCGAGACGAAAATTTCAAAAGAGGATTCTATTGTAATAGCCAGAATTTTTAAATCAACATATATATGGCATTTATTTATTTTAATAATGGAAAAGTAGGAATTTTCATGTTATGGATGTGAAATGGATCAAATTTTGGGGCAAAGGCCCAAGTATGGTCCAATGGACCATGGATTAGATGGAATTCATTTAATTGGTCAATGATGATTAATTAGGTCAAGAATGGTCAAATTGGGTCAAATACCCATTTGGGATTCAATGGGTCAAGATAGATAAGCCCTAAGGTAAATGGATAGGAGGGAATTTAATTGGGCCATGGGCCCAATGGTTATCCAATAAGAAGAATGGATTGCATTGGAAATTAAATCATCTAAGTTAATATTAATTGGACCTAAGTGACATGGCCAAATGGGACCTACCTCCACCTCACCAAGTGAGGTGGCGTGTGGACCAAGAATTGGTGGGGCCGGCCACCATGGTTGACTTGGTCAACCATGGGTGGATTTCATGGAGGGAATTTAATGAAATTAATTTAAGTGGAAACTAAATAACTTAATTTAATGATCAAATTAATTAAGTTGACTAAGCTAATCTAGTCATGGTCAAATGGTCAAAACCACTCTAAGAAACACAAACCACCCAAACAAACACAAAATAAGCCATGTGCTTAAAGGTGGTGGTTTTATCCCAACCACCACCATTAAACACATTAACCCATGTGTGGTAGGTGGGGGACCTAATGATGAGTTAGCAACCAAATGAGATGTTTTCATCTCATTCTTCAAACCTCTCCACTGTTTCACTCTCTTTCTTACTCTAAAAAAAATGTCCCTTACCCAAGGAAAAGAAAAGAGGAAAGCTAAGAAGAGAAGAAGAAAAGAAAAGAGAAGAAAGAAATCCAAGCAAACCAAAAGGGGAGGGAAAGGTCTAGGGTTCTCATCACTTGTCTCCATCCCTTTCTCATCTCATTCTCTCCCTCACTCCCTCTCCCAAAACCGTCCCCTCTCTTCCAAGGATAGCACAAGAAGAAGAAGAGAAAAAGACTTAGAGAAGAAGAAGGAGAAAGGCTAAGGAGATCAAGAGGAGAAAGAAAGTCGGAGGAGCCGACCGGATTGTAAGTATTTCTTAAACAAGAGGTTACATTTTTTTTAGATTTAAAAAGAGATCATGAAATCCATTTTCCTTGGATTGGATGGTGGCCAAAAAACATCTTGGGCCTTGGATTTAAAATCCATCCAAAAGATGTAGTGAAAAATGGATAAAATGGGAGAGATTGATTAAGAAAAATAAATGGACATAAAGGCCATTATGTATTAAAATTTATTTAAGCATGGATATATGTGATGTTTGAATGAATGATGGAGGTAATTAAGTGATTTAATAAGATTATGAAGAATGGAAGCCATGGAGGATGATTTAGGGTTTTAAGTTTTTATTGATTTAATGTGGGTAATTTTAAAGGGATTTTTATGTGAAAAAAAAAAAGAGAAAAATCATGGGAAATATTGATGATTCTTAATGGCCTAAAAGGCATGGACGGAATGAACCATGAATCCTATGGTGGTGTAATGATGGTTGTAAATGGGTTTAAAAGGATGAAAAATATGGAGTAGGTGTTATTAAATTGGAGGCTTAAAAGGATCAAATGGTTGTAATTTTAAAGGGATCTTAGTGAAGAAAAGCATGGTAGGTTTTTAAATGATTTTTAATGGGGTTTTTGTGAATGGAAACCATGGAATATGATTCGTGATTTTTAAGATTTTAAATGATTAAATGTAAGTAATTTTTAAAGGGGTTTTTATGATGAAATTCATGGAAGAGGTAAATGGTTTGTATGGCCGAACCCTAGGGTGTTGTGTTGTAAATTTAAATGGATTTTTTTAGTATGGCATGTAATGTTTTAAAGGGGCTGATTTTCGATAATTTTGTAACATAGTTAATGGTCATTAATGGATCTAAGTAGATGGATCAATTATGGACTTAATTATGCATGGATTAAATGAATGATAATCATGGAAAGGAAGAGTGGCAAAATGGTAAATATTGGCCAAATTCAAGAACACCATGGGAGGATGAGCATGGACTTGAGTATGTTCAAAAATGATCTTATGGTAATGGAATTAATGGACCTTAAGTATGGTTAATATTGAACCACTTGTAGGTCATGTTATGGGCTAAAATTAGAATTATGTAGGTAATTAGATAAATGGAAAATTAAATGAGTTAAGGACTGATTTGTTAAATGAATATATCATGGTCAATGGAACATTAAGGGATCCAAGATTATGGATCAATTATGGGCTAAGTATGGGGTTTTACATGTGTTTAAATAAATAAGGATTAGCTTAATTACATGGCTAATTTTAATGATCATATGACATGGTTAATGGGACATTAATGGATCTAAGTTTGTGATCAGTTAGGGACTTAATCATGGATAAAATATGGACTGATTTGGCAATGTATAATAAGGTATCAGGACATCACAAACGGTGCGCGATCGGTGACCGGATTTATAGGACGAAAACGCAAAGGGACGCTAGTCGGTATTCGGTAGGATTCCTACCTTTTTGTAAGCCGTGGATTATGTGTATATAATGGTTTCCTCATTCTATTTCGGTAATTATATGATTTCTTTTAAGATGGGTTTTAAATGCTATGGATTATACTTTAATGCTATGGATGGTATTTTAAATGCTATGCATTATACTTTAATGCTATGGATGGTATTTTAAATGCTATGGATTATATTTTAATGCTATGGATGATATTTTTAAGGCTATGGATTATATTTCAATTCTATGGATTTTATATTAAGGATATGAATTATATATATACTAGATAGCATAATGCACTTACATCTCATGCATGGCATGGGCGGAAAAATAAAGGAACCGGAGTCCATGCTCCGTCGGGGCGACCGAGCAGCAAACATGGGGATAGCCTGAGGTGCTATAACCGGAGTCCATGCTCCGTCGGGGCGACCGAAAAACAAACATGGGGATAGCTTGATACGCTATAACCGGAGTCCATGCTCCGTCGGGGCGACCGAGAAGCAAACATGGGGACACCTTGACGAGGCTTTGCCGTCGAGGGGGATATGACATTGTATGATGATATGGATGATGGGTGGGACACATGACATAGGCACCCATGACATAGCATTCATCATATGTTTTTATTATATTATTATCGGTATGCTTGTTATCACTAATCCATGTGCTAGCCCTACTCGGAGTCCTACTGGGCGCGTTGTCTAACGCCCTACTTCTACCCTAGCTGATGACGCAGGAAACAGTGGGAACGGTGGACGCGACGGGAGCCAAGCTTAGGAGCTTGGGAAAGCGGATACTTAGTTTTATTTAAGTTTTATTTTGGAAATGTAATTTAAGTAGCTTAGCTTGTCGGTTTGTACTAATTACTGTTTCTTGCTATGGTTTGGACTGTACTCTGGACGTTATCATTTTGAGATATGATTATGAACATAGGGGTATTTTAGTAATTTAATGATGTATCTTCCCTTCTATCTAAAATTGGTAGGATAGTCTCTATTATAATGTTCTGCATATAATTACATTCCACGAGCTTACTTCCTACGCGTGAACCGTTCTCGTGGGCTTCGTTCCGCGCACGCGTAGGGTTGGCCAGTTAAGGGCCGGGCTTTAGAAGCTCGAACTTAACTCGAGTCGTGACGTCCGCGCCCGTTGTCACTTTTATTTCAAAAAAAAAAAAAACAGACTCTGATTTCGGTGAAAATGGGGCGGGCGTTACACACACGCTTAAGGTTAAACTTGCGGAATAAACGCATTGTGGAAATAAGATAAGATTAGAGTTGCTATCCCTATCCATTTTTGAGCAAGAAAGTCCATCACATAAATTACCTTAAATTTAAATGTCCAAATGTAACCAAACCATAGCAAGATAATTCTAAGTTATTATAGTCCCAAAATACGATTATCTCAAATTACATTGTCCAAAATAAAACTTAAATAAAATAAGTAATAAGTTGTCCAAGCTCCTAAGCTTGGCTCCTTTCGCATCCATTGCCCGTTCCGTTCCCCGTATCATCATCTAAGGTAGAAGTAGGGCGTTAGTCAACGCGCCCAGTAGGTATTCCGAGTAGGGTCATACACAGGGATTAGTATAAAATCATAATAGATACATAATATCAAAATCACGCTAATTCAATGCCATGCCATGGGTGTCATATGCCAATGATTTCCCACCCATCAACCATATCTCAAACACATAGATAATCCTCTTGATGAACAAGTCACATCAAAGTATTCATTGTCATGACTCCCCACGTATGCCTTATCGGTCCCACCGAACAGAGCGTGGACTCCTCTTTCATTTCAAACATCATATACCATTTCCCATATGTCAATCGGAATCAGTGCGGATCCCTCCCCACGTTTGTTTATCGGATACTCCGAATGGATCGTGGACTCCTCTCATATGTTCCCTCCCATGCCATGCATGAGATGTGAGTGCAAACATGCTATTTCATATTAAATTACATAATAGCATTGAAATTCCATACTTAAAACATAAACATTTTGATACCAAAAATAGATCATCAAATATGGAAATAAAAACCATTACATGTACATAATCCAAGTGTTTCAACAAGGTAGGAATCCTACCCATGTCCAAGTATTGTATCCTTGCATTTTCGTCAAAACCGATCACACCCCTGCTCGCTGAATCTTTTTACCTTAAATGAATTCCATCATATAAAATAATCAAATTAATTATTTAATTGATTTAAATCATTCCTTACATTCTTACAATTAAACTTAACCATTTGGAAATGGAAAATCATACAAAAACTTCACTTTTAAAATCAGTCGGTTACCAGTCCGCAGCGACAGAAACCCATCTGTGGACAGTAAAAACCCTTCCCGCGGACGGCAGAAACCCGTCCTATAGACTGTGACCCGCAGACAACACAACACACAAGTCTGTTACCCGTCCGCAGAGGGTCGAAACCCGTCCCTCAGACGATAGAAACCCGTCCGCGGACGATGATACCTTTCAGCAGACATCACACAGCAGTGGTCTAATACCCTCTGTCCGCTACCCGCGAACTGTCCATACTCGTTACCCATCCTGCGGACGGTCCATACCCATCCACAGACGATAAAAACCCGTCCCGCGGACGGTAGGCACCCGTCCCACAGAGAGTGTAACCCGTCCTACATGTATATCTCCCGTCCTCAAACAGCACCATGTTATATTTGTTACCCGTCCTGCTGATGGTAGAAACCCGTCCTTCAGCCATCTAACATGTCCCTAGAAAACCCATGTCCAGTTCATCATCCGTCCGCAGACGGTGATACCCGTCCGCAAACAGTGCCATCCAAAATCAGTCCTTATTTTATTTGATGTTTAACTTGACCTTTCCTCATGAAATTCATTTCTTACATTTAACATATATAATGTCATCCATATATTTTTAAAATCAGTGAGTATGCCCTACTCACTAACCCCACTAGTGTCTTGTCCATTTACTTTTCAATCTCTAGAACCATAATTTGGATTTGAACATTACTTTACTTTTATGTTAATCTCATTGCTATTCCTTGAATGGATTTTTACATTCTATGGCCCATAACACTTTGTAACACCCCGGATTTTCAACTTATGGATATATATGGAAATTTTCCATTTAATTTGTAAATTATTGATATGGACCTTAGGTGGGTAAGGTGTTGGGTCAATTGCCCAATTAAGACCCAACGGATATGTAATAAGGTTCAATTTAAAATAAATGGGTAAGATGTGTTTAATTGGGTCAAGGTTGTTATTTGAGTAAAAATCCCCAATTGGGACCCAATGGGTCGTGGTTGACTTAGTTGACCGCCAAGTGAATTCAAGTGTACTCAATTGGAGTTGATTTAAGTTGGAAATGGAATCAAGTAATTGGGTTGATTTTAAGTGAGTTAAATGAGTTGATTTTAAGTGAGTTCAATTAAAGAGGTGAGTTGAGTTAAATGAGTTGAATGGAAATTAATGGGACTTTGATCTCAAAGGAGTGGAGTAGGAAGGTCGAGAGATGCACCTCATGAGACCAAGTCAAGGTCACACGTTGGAGGGGGGAGTTTCATCTCATGCATGAAACTCCAAATGAATCATTAATGGGGAGATGAAAGGTCTTGGAGTTTACACAAGGCTTAACCTTAGTACACGTTGGAAACATGGGAATCTCATTCCATAGAATGAAACTCCAAATTGTATCACTAATGGTGTAACACCCCGATTTCTCAAAGACATTGATATTTACAAAAATGCCATTGGAATGGTAAATTAGAAGGTTATGATCATAGATAAGAAAATGGTAGGGCCCATTGTTCAAAGTAAGGCCTATTGTACATATTATAAAGATCAAATTAGATTAAATGGTTATTGTACATCTAATTAGGTCAAGATGGTTATTTGGGTCAAAGGACCCAATGGGTCATGATGGACCTATTTGACCATTGGGTGAGCCCAATTTTAATGGGGTTAGGCTGAATTAATTTGGAGTTAAATGGAGGATAAATGGTAGACTTGAGGCAAATGTGTAAACCACATTTAAATGGGTAAACCACCCATAAATGGGTCATGGCGTCAAATTGGATCAAAGGACGCAATTGAGACCCAATGGGTCGAGTTGACCATGGTTGACCGTGTGGACCCTCAAGTGAGCTCAAATGTGAGTTAAATCAGGTTGAGTTGGGACTGAAATGAGTTGGATTTGAATTAAGTAATGGAGTTGACTCAAGTGCATTAAATGAATGGCATTAAATGTGGTGAGTTGGGCTAATGAGTTGGGTGAGTTAAATTCGGAAATCAAAGGGGCCTTGAAATCCATTGAGTCAAATGGGGAGGTGAGGAGTTGCCATGATCTTAAACACCACAAAACAAGTATCACACGTTGGGTACTTGTGGTGTGGGTTTCCATGCATGGAATTCGATGGAGGAGATAAGAATCACGTTGGTTGGTGCCAAGGGATGAATTGGTTGGTGCCAAGGGATGCCTTGGTTTGTGCCAAAAGACACCTTGGTTAGATCAAGATTTAATGAGGGTGAATGAGAGGTTCAAGGGCTGTTTTAATAAAAGGCTGTGCACCACACTCTTGGCTGAATTTTACATTGCAAAAATTTGGAGCTTTCATCTCTCTCCCTCTCTCAAGAACCTATCTCCTTGGCCGAATTATCCTTTGGTATTTTTCACCACTGATCAAGCATATAATCAGCAAAAGAAAGGAGGTTAAGAAAGATAAGAAGCAAGGATCAAAGGCAAGAAGCAAGGCTTAAAGAATTGGTAAGTATTCCATGGAATTTTGTTTAATAAAGTTGGTTAAATGGAACATGATTTGGACATGGTATGGCCGAATCCACCAAAGGTTTAAAGTATGAATAATGATGTTTAAAAAGATAGAAAACATGGACCATAGGGTTCGGCCACTTAGGATGGCTGAACCCCATGAAAAGATTTGATAAGTTTATGGTTATTTGTGATGGTTTTTGAGAGATAAAAACCATGCAATATTATGGGGTGTTTATGTGATTTAATTGGAGTTAAGGCTAATGTGTAGGATCGGCCAATGTATGGCTGAATCATATTACTTTTATGATTAAGATATGTGTATGAACCATGCACATGGATGGATGGATTCAACCAAAGGGAACCATAGGGTTCGGCCATGGACCATTTTATGGGATGTTTAGAGTTAAGAACATGCTTGGGAATGGCTGATTTATAATGGGTTTTGTGTCATGATTGATAAGGCATGGATGCATCCATGTTTATGGATCAGTTAAGGTTATGAACACACATATATGAAAGGTGATCAACCATGGGAAGAATGAGTGGCAAGGATGTAATTATGGCCGAAAATGAAAAATCACATGGGGGATGATTCTGGACTTAGGGTTTAAATAAAAGACCAAATCTAAGGTGGTGAGGTTCGGCCATGTTATATGGCCGAACCCCACTAAGGTGGATTTACTATGAACCTTGGTTATTAAGAAAAATTAAACAAGGCTTAGCCTAGTGGCATTATGGTAAATATGTATGAAAAGAGCAAAGGACTTTAAAGAGGGGCTCAAACCAAAATTGTGAGGTTCGGCCATGTTGTATGGCCGAACCCCACCAAGTTATGGTTAGTAGATTAAGGTTTGTAATTAAAGTTATTTAGATGGTGTTGATCCAAAACAAATGAAGGACAAATTCAAAGTGGGTGAGGTTCGGCCATGGGGCATGGCCGAACCCCACAAGGTGGTTTTTGGGGTTTAGACCTAATAAGAAATCAAAAGGGTATGTTATTAACTTGCTGTTGTATAAACAAGGTAACGGGATTTGAACGGCGCACGAGTCGTGATCGGGTGACGCTTAAAAGGAACGGACACTTAAGTGAATATTAAGTAGGTTTCCTACCTACTTGTAACCACTTTTATAATTGGTTTTATCATGGTTTTTATGAGATATATTGTTATTGTTTTATGTTTCAAGTTGGTTTGAATGATGAGATATATATTTACAAATGACATATATTCATTGACATCTCATGCATGGCATGGGGTGATGATTATGGAAACCGGAGCCCACACTCCGTCGGTATGCCCGTGATGTATCTGTGGGGCCTTCTTAGGCGACGAGAGTCCCGCCAGGAGAATAACTTAATGATGAGAGTCTTATCCATAGGAAATGAAGAGTATTGTGGATTACCTTGACATGAGAGTCCTATCCAGAGGAAATGAGGAGTACTCTGGATTACCTTGACGTGAGAGTCCCGTCAAGTGATGGCTATGTATTATTGTGATGGGTGGGACTCATTGCATGGCATACATACATAGCATTGATTTTACATGTTTTGATGATCATATATTATGATAAATGCATGTTTTTATATACTAACCATGTGGTAGCCTTGATCGGAAAACCTACTGGGCGCGTTGATCTAATGCCCTATTTCTATCCGTAAAGGATAATGCAGGAAAAGGGAAAGGAAAAGAGAAGGTTGAGGACCGCGAGGAAAGCCAAACGTAAGTGCTTGGGTGTTGGAATGGGTTTCTGTTTACTGTTGTTTGGATACATTAATATGGACATGTAATAGTTAATAACTTTGCTATGGTTTGTTTATATTCTGATAATGGATATCTGATTTAAGTAGTTTTAATGGATGACTTGTATTTGTTATCTATTCAGTATAATTCCGCAATTTGTCTAGTATTATTCCGTATGACTTGTTTAGTTCTGTGTGTGTGTTGTTTATCATGGTTTAGACCATGCACATATGGTTGGCCAATTAAGGGTCGGACTTTGGAAGTCCGAACTTAGCTCGCGTCGTGACGTCGTCCGCCATCTTCCACTTGACTTATTTTTAAAAAAGAATAGACTCTGATTTTCGGAAGATTGGAAAGGGGCGGGGTGTTACAATTGGTATCAGAGCGAAACGGGACGTTGAATCATAGAAGTAAGATTAAGATGGTTTCATGTCTCACTGACAGATAAGAATCCCAACTGACCGACTCTTCGGAGTCCGCTGACTGAGGGCCGTATTAATTTGCTTCGATAGACTCAGACTGAACAATCAATTTGAGCACAACAATGAAAGATAGCAAAGTAAAGTACAGTCATCATAAGTGGATATATCAAACATAGCAAAGTAGGATACACTTCCCCGATATCCCCACATTGAGAAACAAACAACAAGCATTTAGAGTTTTTCCCCAGAAACAAAGCAAAACAAAGAGTGATTATATGGAAATTTCCCCAAACAAAGTACATGATATTATACATAAGATATCCCCTAAAACCAAGATTGGTTTTATTAGAATTACAATTGATTATTTATGTGTTCTATGTTATGATACAGATATGTCGAGTAACGTTGAGTATACAGAGCTGTGGGATAGAGGAACCCCTAGCAATCCCATAGATCTGGTGTCTCCTTCCAACGACTCCAACATGGAAGTTAACGTAGACAATCAAGAGGGACTTCCCGAGGAGGTCGAAGTGGATCTAGCACCTTTTCTGGAAGAGCTTATGGAAGATTTTCCAATGATAAGAGAGTCGGTGGGGAGATAGATCCCGATTATATGTGCGAGTTGTGCAATCAGGATGGGCACAGTTGTACATACTGCCCCCACCCTCTTGAAGTTGTTTGCCCGGCTTGTGGACTGCATGGGCATGGGAAAGAAAGGGCTAACTATCCTTACATTGGAGGACCGGGGATAATACCCTGCTTGACGTGTGGAGTATTGGGACACATGTCGATGACGTGCCCTGATAGTTTCTGTAACGCCCCGCCCTTTCCGAGAATTCAGAGTCTAATTTTTTTTTTAATAATAGTATAATAACACCAGAAGAGGGCGGACGACATCACGACGCGAGTTAAGTCCGGACTACCAAAGTCCGACCCTTAACTGGCCACCCATGTGTGCATGGACTAAACCCATGAAGAACAAACCACACATGGAACTAAGTTAAAACATGCGGAATAACAATAACTAATTGCGGAACTAAACTGATGCGGAATATAATCAATCTTAAATTAACCATACACTCCTAGATGGCAAAGCACATGTCATCCATTATAAACTACTTATACCAAATCAAGGTTCATCAAACAGTTCCCAAACCATAGCAAAGTTTACTAGCTATTACATGACCATAAAAATGTAATTCAAAAGACAGTAATATAGAAATCCCAATCATCATTAAAGCGCTTAAGCTTGGCTCCCCTCCAGGTCCACGACCTTCTCTTTCCCTTTTCCTTTACCTGCATTATCCTCTAAGGATAGAATTAGGGCGTTAAATCAACGCGCCCAATAGGATTTCCGATTAAGGTTACCACATGGTTAGTATATAAAACATGCATATATCATAGTATATATGGTCATCAAAAACAGATAAATCAATGCTATGTATGTATGCACATGTAATGAGTCTCTCATCATGCATATACATAGCCATCACTTGACGAGACTCTCATCGTCAAGGTAAATCACAATACTCTTATTTCATGTTGATGATATTCCTCCTTGCGGGACCCTCATCGCCTAAGGAGGCCGATGTGGCTTTCATCATCATAATATTTCTCCTGGCAGGACCCTCATCTCCTAAGGAGACCAATGTGACTCTTTTCATCATGTTACTCCTCCTGGCGGGACCCTCATCGCCTGAGGAGGTCAATGTAACTCATTTCATCATAATACTCCTCCTGGCAGGACCCTCATCGCCTAAGGAGGTCTCATAGTTGCATCACAGCGTATCACCGGAGTGTGGCTCCGGGTTCCATAATCATCATCCCATCTCCATGCATGAGATGCCAATGAATAGATGCAACATGTAAATAAATCTCATCATTCAAAATATGATAAATAATAGTATAACAATGTCTCATAAAAACCATGATGAAAACAAGTGTAAATGTGGTTACAAGTGGTCACCCATTCAAGACTAGCGTGCCGTCAAAGAGATCCGTCACCTTATTCACATAAACCATGAATCAACTTTAATCCCATACTTCATTTGGATGAGGTTCGGCCATACTACATGGCCGAACCTCATCATCTAAGTTTGGTCTCTATTTCCCATTTTTTGTCATTGTTTTAAAGTCCCCAAATCAAGTCCCTTGATTTAATAATTCCATCCTTTAGCTTCATTAAAACAGTCCATTAAAATTAATATCCAAAAATATTTATAAGTGGGGTTCGGCCATACACCTTAGCCGAACCTCACTTATTCACTTGGGTCCCCTCTTTCAACTCTTGATGGTTACCCTTATTCACAAAACTGCCATTGCTACCAATACATAATTATATCATGCTTAAACATTAAAACCACCAATTATTTCCATGAAATTGATTCATAAAATCCATAGCCATGGTCCATGGGGTTCGGCCATACATATGGCCGAACCCTATGGCTTTCACATTTGAATCTCTATGTCATAACTTAGCCATAGTAACCCCATGGTTTGGCCATGAAATGGCTGACCCATGCCTTGTCTAAATGTTCACTTAGAACCCCTTTTTTTTAAACCCTTCATATTGTTCCATGATATTCAAGTTTGAAACCCTTTAATTCAACAAAACAGTCCATAAATCTCACCATCCTTTCCATCCTTTAAATCCTTATAAAATTGTCCATGGGGTTCGGCCATACCCATGGCCGAACCCAATGGTTCTCTTGGTTCAATGCTTCCCATGATTATTCATGGTTTTGGCATGCTAATTTAACCATGATCAACACATGGTTCAACCATATATTGGCCGACCCAATATATACACTTTATCCTAATTTTTAAACACCTTAACTCCATTTAAATAACATAACAACTCTCCACCATTGGTATGGTTTTTATCTCTCCAAAAACCATACCAAAATATCAAACACATTCATGGTGTTCGGCCATCCAAGGTGGCCAAACCCTATGCCCATGATTTGGACCTTTTTAGCTTATATCTTATGTCCATTAAAACATGTACAATCTCCATGGTTTTTGCATGGTTTTTAGCCTTCAAAACCATCAATCTAACCAAATAATTTCATGGGGTTCGGCCATCCAAGGTGGCCGAACCCAATGATCCATTTTAGCATTTTTAAACCACCATTACCCAAGGTTTAAACCTTGATGCATTCGGCCATACCCATGGCCCAAAACATGTTCCATTTGTCCCATCTTATTAAACAAAATTCAATGGAAATACTTACCAAATTCCTTTGTTTCTCTCTTGCCTTTGATCTTTACTTCTTTCCCTTTTGTTTCCTTTCTTCTTCCTTAGTCCCTAGCCGGATGCATGCTTGATCAATTGGTGAAGACACCACTAGCTAGTTCGGCCAAGGAGAGTTGTTCTTGAGAGAGGGAGAAAGATAAGAATTCTAAGGTTTCCTTGGGATGAAAATCGGCCAAGTATGGTGGTGTATGCCTTTTGTTAATCAGCCCCACTTCTTCTCATTAATCCCCATCAATTCTTGCTTAAACCAATGAGACACTTGCTGCCAACCAATGCACCCATTGGCATCCCAACGTTGGAGGCTTGGGTTCCATATGAGATGGAAACCCCTCCATATTCCCATGAGATTTTTATCTCATTCCATTGGTTTCCATGCACCAAAATTTAATTCCAACCCACCAACGTGTGCGACTTCACTTGATGGTGTTTAAGGTTATGGAAACTCCTCATCTTCCCTTTGACTCAATGAGAATACAAGACCCCTTTAATTTCCATTTCAACTCAACCAACTCATAAGCCCAACTCACCACATTAAATGACACTCATTTAATGCACTTTAGTCAACTCCATTTCTTAATTTAAACCCAACTCAATTCAATCCCGCTCAACCTGATTTAACTCACAATTGATCTCATTTGAGGGTCCACATGGTCAACCATGGTCCACATGGTCAACATGACCCATTGGGTCCCCATTTAGCTTATTGACCCAATTAACGCCTAGACCCAATTATGAGTGGTTTAGCCCCTTTGAATGTGGTTTACCCATTTGCATCAAGCGTACGCATTTATGCTCCACTTAATTTCTAATCAATTCAGCTTAACCCCATTAAATTTGGGCTCAACTAATGGTCAAACAAGTCCATTATGACCCATTGGTCCCAATTGGGTCCTTTGACCCAATTAATCATGTTGACCCAATTTGATATTCATTACCCATTCATGATAAATTGACCCTTATACTATGTTCATAAGGTCATAATTTGAACAATGGGCCCCACCATTTTCGTATCTACGATCATAACCTTCTAATTTACCATTCCAATGGCATCTTTGTAAATATCAATATCTTTGAGAAAACGGGGTGTTACAGTTTCTTTATGTTTGAGGATGATGTAGGGTCTTTTACGGAAGACTAGGCTAAAGAGGTAGAAAGAAAAGTCAGGGAAAGGGGAATATTTTGTAAGGGTGCATTTTGTTCTTTAAAGGGTTTGTTTTAACCCTACCAACCCTTGTACAAAGATGAAATATGAATATATATATATATATATATATATATATATATATATATATATATATATATATATATAAAGTATGCAATTTTATGATGTTATGAGGATTTCTAGCATTTGATGTATGTTACGAAGAAAACTAAGTCCAAAATTTTCCATGATTTAGGAAAAATGGCTCCAACGAGAAAGAGCCTACAGAATCAAAAAGGGAAGGAAAAATTGTTACTAATTGGATTAGGCGAAACGGCTCCAAAAGAAAGACTCGACAAGACGATAAAGGGAAAGAGAAAATTTTACATGAGAAGGACCAATCAGTACATGAGAAGGAGCCATCAGTACATGATAAGGAGAAATCAGTACATTATAAGGAGAAATCAGTACATGGGAAAGAAAAATCGCACAATGAGAAAGACGATCGGTATTCTAGGCGAGATGAGGAGGATAGTGAACATTCATCTCGACGGGAGGAAGAAAGGAACAGCAATAGCAACGTGACTATACCACATGTGCCGCATGAACTACAGAGCTTGGTACAAGCAGTAGTTACTTCTGTCCTCCAATAACATATGAATGGAGGTAGAAGCACGAGTGAGGCTAATGACCGGAACATGGTCAGAGACTTTCAACAACAGTGCCCTTCTTACTTCAAGGGGAGAGAAGGGCATGTTGTAGCGGAGAACTGGTTGAAAAAAATCTCCCAAATACTGACTCTACTGAATATCAAGAGTCATGCCCACAAGATTCTACTAGCCACGTCACAGTTGATAGATGATGCTGGTAAGTGGTGGGAAGTAGTGGAGAAACAGCAGGCACTTGTGCCAGAAAGGGAAAGGACTGCTATGAGCTGGGAACAATTCTCAGCTACATTTCTAGATCATTATTTTCCTGAGGAGGAGAAAGAATGCCAAATTCAAGCCTTTTTGTCATTGGTGCAAGGCTCCATGACGGTAGCTGAGTATCATCAGGAATTTCTCAGTCTATCAATTTATGCATTTTATATTGTGGACACGGAGTACCAGAGGGCTCGTAAGTTCGAGCGTGGTCTACGGCCAAACATTAGGGCCAGGGTGACTATGTTCAAGGCAGCCACGTTGGCGGAAGTGGTCAGCAGAGCCACCATTGTTGAGCAGGAATTGGTTGTGTTTACACGAGTTGACAACCGTCGAGCACAGAGTGGGAGGGGTACATATCAACCCAACAAGAAGTTCCGACCGAACTTTAGTAGACCCTCACCATCTGTTGGATCCACTGGGGGCTTTCGTCCCAACCAACCCTCTCAATCTGTCGCAGTCACTCAGGCTTCTAGAGGAGTGAGCAACTGCTTCCACTGTGATCAGCCGGGTCACTTCAAAAAGGACTATCCAAACCTCAACAAGCTTTCATATTCCAGGGGATCATTCCGTCCACCGGCCAAACCAGTTAACTCCCGGGGAGGCAGAACGTATAATCAGGTGAGACGGGTGCCTAATCCTACTGGAGCTGGACGATTGATTACTTTAACTTCTCCAGCGGATGAGGATCATTCGGTGATTCAAGGTATGGCGGTAGTGAATAGTTCTTCTGTATACGCACTATTTGATTATGGAGCTTCACACTCCTTCATAGCTGCATCATTTATAACTTCTACCGGTACCTTAGTTCAAAAATTAGTCACAACACTCACAATTGTGTCCCCTGTCGGAGACTCGGCATTGGGATTTATATGCATGGCAGTTAATACTGAACTAGTTGGACTCAGATTTGAGTTCAATTATCTGGTACTCAACATGACTGAGTATGATATAATCTTCGGCATGGATTGGTTGGCTAAGTTCCAGGCTAACATTGACTGTTATCGCCGAAGAGTGACACGTTGGTCACCCGAAGGAAAGCAATATGTGGTTCGTGCAGACAAGCAGAGTGGACTGCAGGAAGGGTTGAACCACGTGGTGTTGAATAATATCATCATAAATAAAGTACCAATTACTGAACTTCTGGCAATTGTAAAAGAATTTGCGGATGTGTTTCCAAAAGAACTCCCTGATTTACAGCCTATGAGGGAGATCAACTTTGAAATCAAGCTGTATCCTGGTACTTCACTAGTGTCTCTACCACACTATCAGATGGCTCCAGCAGAAATGTCGAGCTAAAGAAGCAGATCGATGAACTGCTCAGGCTGGATTGCATCCGAAACAGCACGTCGTCTTGGGGAGCTCCAGTGCTATTTGTAAAGGAGAAGGACGGTTCACTCCGAATGTGTGTGGATTACCGGAAGCTGAATCAGCTAACGGTCCGGAACAAGTACCCTTTACCTAGGATCGATGACCTATTCGATCAATTGAGGGGTTCCAGCCACTTTTCGAAGATTGATTTGATGTCCGGATACCATCAAATCCGGGTTAGGGAGGAAGATATAGAAAAGACAACCTTCAGGATGCGGTATGGACTATACGAGTTTGTAGTCATGCCGTTTGGACTCACAAATGCACCGGCGGTGTTCATGGATTTAATGAACAGGATCTTCCATCCGTATTTGGACCAGTTCGTTATCATGTTCATTGACGATATCCTGATCTATTCCAAAAGTCAGGAGGAACATGGGGAGCACTTACGGATTGTCTTGAACACTTTGAGAAAGAACAAGCTATATGCCAAAGCCAGCAAATGTGAATTTTGGCTATCTGAGTTTCATTTCTTGGGGCACGTTATATTCGAAGGAGGTATAACCGTGGATCCGGCTAAGGTGACGGCAGTGAAAGATTGGAAAGCGCCCAAGAATGTAACCCAAATCCGTAGTTTCTTGGGATTGTCTGGTTACTACAGGAGATTTATTAAGGATTTCTCCAAGATAGCATCTCCACTAACTCGACTCACTCAAAAAGGGGTCAAATATGAATGGTCAAAATTGTGCGACCAGAGATTTGAAGAGCTGAAGACAAGACTTACCACTGCCCCTGTTTTAGTTTTGCCGGTAAGTGACAAGTGTTACGAGGTATACTGTGATGCCTCAGGAGAGGGATTGGGGTGTACACTGAGTCAGAGTAATTGCATGGTGGCGTGTGGTTCAAGGCAGTTGAAAATACATGAACGTCTTTACCCCACATATGATTTGGAATTAGCTACAGTGGTTTTCGCTCTCAAAAGTTGGAGACATTATCTCTACGGCGAGAAATTTGAGGTATTTTCTGATCATAAGAGTTTGAAATACTTGTTTGATCAGAAAGAACTCAACTTGAGGCAGCACAGATGGATGGAGTATCTGGCGGATTATGAATTTGCACTTCGATATCATCTAGGCAAGGCAAACAAGGTAGCGGATGCCCTCAGCCGCATATCACATGCATCCGTGGCATGTTTGATCAGAATGGAATGGGAGACGTTAAATACCATCCGAGAGTTTAAACTCTATCTCAATAACCATGGGACTATATACAATCTGGTTATACAGTCCAACATGGTTACTAAGATTGAACAAGAGCAACGAGTAGATCCGGAAGTGGAGGAAATATGGGCCAAGATGTCCACTGGCGTAGTCATACCAGAATGGGAATTACGACCAGGACAGGGTTTTTTATTCCGGGGCAGAGTTTATGTGCCAAAAAGCTGTAGGAAAGAGCTATTGATTGAGGCACATCAAACCAAGCTCTCCATTTATCCGGGCAGCACCAAAATGTATCACGACCTGAAGAGACATTATTGGTGGCACGAACTCAAAAGATATGTGGCGGAATTTGTGGCGCACTGTTTAACTTGTCAGCAAGTTAAGACGGAACACCAAAAGCCACCAGGGTTACTCAAACCCTTACCAGTGCCGGAATGGAAATGGGAGCACATTTCCATGGACTTTGTGACGGGGTTGCCGAGATCCTCAAAGGGCAATGATGCTATATGGGTCGTGGTAGACCGACTGACCACGTTTGCGCATTTTATTCCTATCAAGATGACGGATTCATCTAAGACGTTGAGTCGGCGGTATATCAAGGAAATCATTCGGCTACATGGCATTCCCCGAACTATAGTATTTGACACAGATGGCAGATTTACCGGCAGAGTGTGGCAGAGCATGCAGTCAGCTATGGGGACAGATCTATTGACTAGCGCCGCATTTCATCCACAGACTGATGGACAGTCAGAGAGGACGATACAAACCTTGGAAGACATACTGAGAGCATGCATGTTAGACTTCAAGGGTGGATGGAAGGATCACTTACCGTTGGTAGAATTTTCATACAACAACAGTTACCAGGCAAGCCTTCAGATGGCACTATTCGAGGCTTTATATGGTAGACAGTGTAGGTCACTAGTGTGCTGGACAGAGGCTGGTGAGCCTGCACTGATAGGACCTAAGTTGGTTGTAGAGACCACCGCGCAAATTCAGTTGATACGTCAACATCTATTGACTGCGCAGAGTCGGCAAAAGAGTTACGTTGATAAAAGGAGAAGGTTCCTTGAATTTGAAGTGGGGGACATGGTATTCTTAAAGGTCTCGCCACGGAAAGGACACATGAGGTTTGGAAAGAAGGGGAAACTGTCACCAAGATTTGTGGGACCGTTTCCCATCATAAGAAGAATGGGGGAGGTAGCATACCAACTGGTACTTCCTCCACAATTGGCATCTTTACATGATGTGTTTCATGTATCGATGCTAAGGAAATACAATCTCGATCCGTCCCATGTATTGAATGTGCAAGATTTAGAAGTGCAATGCGACGTGACATATGTGGAGAGGCCTGTCAGAATAATAGAGACTGAACAAAGGGTGTTACGAAACAGAGCGATTCAGTTCTTCAAAGTGGTATGGGATCGACATGGTATTGAAGAGGCCACTTGGGAACTTGAATCGGAGATGAGAACAGCTCACCCTGAGTTATTCATGTGATTTATTTTGGAACCCTACTTCGCTCAATTTTCGAGACGAAAATTTTAAAAAGAGG
The DNA here is from genome assembly GCA_013350335.1 of Chimonanthus salicifolius. NCBI lineage: Eukaryota > Viridiplantae > Streptophyta > Magnoliopsida > Laurales > Calycanthaceae > Chimonanthus > Chimonanthus salicifolius. The sequence continues at coordinate 26,140,568 of CM023538.1, read as the reverse complement.
GTTATATTGTAACACCCCGATTTCTCAAAGATATTGATATTTACAAAAATGCCATTGAAATGGTAAATTAGAAGGTTGTGATCATAGATAAGAAAATGGTGGGGCCCATTGTTCAAATTAAGGCCTATTGTACATATTATAAAGATCAAATTAGATTAAATGGTTATTGTACATCTAATTAGGTCAAGATGGTTATTTGGGTCAAAGGACCCAATTGGGACCCAATGGGTCGTGATGGACTTATTTGACCATTGGGTGAGCCCAATTTTAATGGGGTTAGGCTGAATTAATTTGGATTTAAATGGAGGATAAATGGTAGACTTGAGGCAAATGTGTAAACCACATTTAAATGGGTAAACCACCCATAAATGGGTCATGGCGTCAAATTGGATCAAAAGACGCAATTGAGACCCAATGGGTCGAGTTGACCATGTGGACCCTCAAGTGAGCTCAAATGTGAGTAAAATCAGGTTGAGTTGGGACTGAAATGAGTTGGATTTGAATTAAGTAATGGAGTTGACTCAAGTGCATTAAATGTGGTGAGTTGGGCTAATGAGTTGGGTGAGTTAAATTTGGAATTCAAAGGGACCTTGAAATCCATTGAGTCAAATGGGGAGGTGAGGAGTTGCCATGATCTTAAACACCACAAAACAAGTCCCACACGTTGGGTACTTGTGGTGTGGGTTTCCATGCATGGAATTCAATGGAGGAGATAAGAATCGCGTTGGTTGGTGCCAAGGGATGCATTGATTGGTGCCAAGGGATGCCTTGGTTTGTGCCAAAAGACACCTTGGTTAGATCAAGAATTAATGAGGGTGAATGAGAGGTTCAAGGGCTGTTTTAATAAAAGGTTGTGCACCACACTCTTGGCCGAATTTTACATTGCAAAAGTTTGGAGCTTTCATCTCTCTCCCTCTCTCAAGAACCTACCTCCTTGGCCGAATTATCCTTTGGTGTTTTCACCATTGATCAAGCATATAATCAGCAAAAGAAGGGAGCTTAAGAAAGATAGGAAGCAAGGATCAAAGGCAAGAAGAAAGGCTTAAAGAATTGGTAAGTATTCCATGGAATTTTGTTTAATAAAGTTGGTTAAATGGAACATGATTTGGCAATGGTATGGCTGAATCTACCAAAGGTTTAAAGTATAAATAATGATGTTTAAAAAGATAGAAAACATGGACCATAGGGTTCTGCCACTTAGGATGGCCGAACCCCATGAAAAGATTTGATAAGTTTATGGTTATTTGTGGTGGTTTTTGAGAGATAAAAACCATGCAATATTATGGGGTGTTTATGTGATTTAATTGGAGTTAAGGCTAATGAGTAGGATCGGCCAATGTATGGCTGAATCATATTATTTTTATGATTAAGATATGTGTATGAACCATGCACAAGGATGGAAGGATTGAACCAAAGAGAACCATAGGGTTCGGCCATGTGTATGGCCGAACCCCATGGACCATTTTATGGGATGTTTAGAGTTAAGAACATACTTGGGAATGGCTGATTTATAATGGGTTTTGTGTCATGATTGATAAGGCATGGATGGATCCATGTTTATGGATCAGTTAAGGTTATGAACACACATATATGAAAGGTGATCAACCATGGGAAAAATGAGTGGCACGGATGTAATTATGGCCGAAAATGAAGAATCACATGGGGGATGATTCTGGACTTAGGGTTTAAATAAAAGACCAAAACCTACTGGGCGCGTTGATCTAATGCCCTATTTCTATCCTTCGAGGATAATGCAGGAAAAGGAAAAGGAAAAGAGAAGGTCGAGGACCGCGAGGAAAGCCAAGCTTAAGCGCTTGGGTGTTGGAATGGGTTTCTGTTTACTGTTGTTTGGATACATTAATATGGACATGTAATAGTTAGTAACTTTGCTATGGTTTGTTTATAGTTCTGATAATGGATATCTGATTTAAGTAGTTTTAATGGATGACTTGTACTTCTATCTATTCAGTATAATTCCGCAATCAGTTAGTTCCGTAATTTGTCTAGTATTATTCCGCATGACTTGTTTAGTTCCGTGTGTGTGTTGTTTATCATGGTTTAGACCATGCACACATGGTTGGCCAGTTAAGGGTCGGACTTTGGAAGTCCGAACTTAGCTCGCGTCGTGACGTCGTCCGCCCTCTTCCACTTGACTTATTTTAAAAAAAAAATAGACTCTGATTTTCGGAAGGTTGGAAAAGGGCGGGGCATTAGAAATGGGAGGTGGACTGTTTTGTGGTTGTTACACAATCCAAGTCAAGCATGCACGTTGGAATGGGAGCTTCATCTCATGGGATGAAACTTCAAAATGGAACATTAATGGGAGGTGAAGGTTGTGGAGGTTGCACTAACTTACACCCAAGCTTACACCGTTGGGACATGGGAGTTTCATCTCAAGGATGAAACCCCCAAATGAATCATCAATGGAGATGGACGGTTTGGTGGTGTTACACAATTCAAACCAAGGCTACATGATGGGATACATGGGAGTTTCATCTCAAGGATGAAACCCCCAAATGGGTCATGAATGGAGGGGATGGTTTTGTTGTTACACAAGGTAACCAAGGGGCAAAACGGTTGGGAGTTTCATCTCAAAGATGAAACCCCCAATGTAAGTATCAATGAGTAGGTGATAAGTTATGGGAGTTACATAAGGGCATGGGAGTTTCATCTCAAGGATGAAACCCCCAATGTAAGTATCAATGAGAAGGTGATAAGTTATGGGAGTTACATAAGGGCATGGGAGTTTCATCTCAAGGATGAAACCCCCAATGTAAGTATCAATAAGAAGGTGATAAGTTGTGGGAGTTACATAAGGGCATGGGAGCTATAAAAGGGTGCCACCAAGGGACACCACCTTTGGACCGACCCTCATTAACCAAGGGGAAGACTTTGGTTTCATTTCACTCTCTCCCTCTCCCTCTAGGCTGTCTCTCCCTCAAGCACTCTTCTCTCTCTCACTCAAGGACGATTCTCTCTCAAACCCACATACTTTTGGCCGAACTCTCTCTCTCTCTCTCTCTCAAGCTCTCACTCTCGGCCAAAGGATTAAGAAGGAGGGAAGAAGAGGCTAAGGAAAGAAAGGATTGGAAGAGCAAGTCAGAGCGAAAGGAAACCGGAGGAGTTGCGGAATCGGTAAGTACTTGATAGAACTTTGATTAAGTAAGATGGTCAAGGAAAGTGTTCCGGCCATTTCATGGCCAAACCCTAGTCTTATCATGGCAAAGGACCTCTTGCATGGACCCTATAAGGATTATGATTATGGATCATGGGCTGGCCTTGCATGGCCAAACCCTAAGGTTAATATGCATGGACCAGAAGGAGAAAAAGGGGTGGATGAGGTTCGGCCATCATGTATGGCCGAACCCCATCAAAGAATATAAGTCTTGGTTATGTGAATTAAAAAGGAATTAATGAACCATAGGGTTCGGCCACGTTGTATGGCCGAACCCCATGGGAGTTTATTGGTAATTGTAAATGGTTTTTGAAGGATGAAAACCATGGAAGGACATTAGTTAGTTTTAATGGTTTTGGGAAGATGAAAATCATAGATGTATGCATATGATTTCTAAAAAGGTTTTAAAGGATTTAAATGTATGAGAACCATCAAAGGTTATGATCATGGTGATTGGATTTAAAAGAGGAAATAAGGAACCATAGGGTTGGGCTATGGTGTATGGCCGAACCCCATGGAAAAAAAATGCAGGGACATATGATATGTTTTAATGGAAGGTTGTTGATGTTTTTAAAAGGTTTAAAATGAATGTAATGTTGATGGACTTAGATGCATTTTGATTATGAAAATAATGGAAACCATGTTAATGAGTTATTTATTAGTCGAAGCATGTGTTAGATGAATGAAAAGGTTAGCCATGGATAAGATAATGGCAAAGTTGCAAATAGGTGAAAATAATGGACCATGGGTTCGGCCATGGTGTATGGCCGAACCCCATGGGGAACGTTTGGTGGACTTAGGGTCTTATGTATGATTAGATTAATGAATTAAAAGTGATATGACCTTAGACTTAATTTAAAAGAGCAAAGGATTTAAGGCAGGGCACAAACTCAAGTGGGTGAGGTTCGGCCATGTTGTATGGCCGAACCCCACTAAAGTTGCTTTATGGATTGATTGGAAATCAAATGGGACTTTAGTTTGACTTGTTGATATGTAACAAGGTGGCGGGACCTCACAAGCGGTATACGATCGTGAACGGTTTCGGACAAGAACGTTGTAACACCCCGATTTCTCAATAAGATGAATATTTACGAAAATGCCCCTGGATTGGTAAATTTATTAATTATGATGTTAAATGAGAAAATAGTGGGGCCCATTGTTCAAATTAAGATCCTATGAACATATTATAAGGGTCAAATTATAATGGATGGGTAATCTACATCAAATTAGGTCAAAATGGTTAATTGGGTCAAAGAATTCTCAACGGTTGGAATAATTACGAAAATGCCCCTGGATTGGTGAATTCAATAAATGTGATTGTAAATAAGGAAATAGTGGGGCCCATTGCTCAAATTAAGATCATATGAGCACATTATGAATGTCAAGTTTGATTGGATGGGTAATTTCTCAATGAAGTGGATAAATTACGAAAATGCCCCTGATGTGTTAAATTAATTATTTTGTGATGTTAAGTAAGGAAATGGTATGGCCCATTGCTCAAATTAAGATCATATGAGCACATTATGAATGTCAATTTTGATTGGATGGGTAATTTACATCAATTGGGTCAAAAATGGCTAAATGGGTCAAAGGGCCCAAATGGGACCCAATGGGTTCATGTATGTCATGATTGATCATGGAGTGAGCTCAAAGCTTAATTGGTTTAAGTTCATTAAATATTTGAGTTGGTTTGAGTTGAAATAAATAATGGAGTTTAGTTGAGTTGAATTTATTAGTTGAGTTACATTAAATGAATGAGTTGAGTTGGGTGAGTTAAATAAATGGGTTGGATGGAATGTTTGTTTTAAGTAAGTGACGTGTGTGAATGGGAGTGGAATGGATTGATTTCAAGTGAAAAACAAAGAAAAACGTGGGCTGCATGGGGAAGTTATCTTATGCATGTAACTCCTAGTTAAGTGTTAAATGTTGGTGGAGGTTTTGGGAGTTACATGTGGTGAGGAGTTGCAAAGTTAAAAGATTCATAAAACACGTTGGATTGCATGAGAATTATTCTATGCATGAGAATTAAAGGGGAGTTGGAAGGTTGAGTTGGTCCAAGTGAATCAAATGGGTGAAGTTTTATTTAATTGGGTCAAAGTTTGTGAAATGGGTCAAAATGGCCAATTTGGACCCAATGGGTCGGGTTTGACTTTGTTGACCATTAAGTGAGTCCAAGATTGATTAAATTGGGGCTGTTTGGAGTTTGAAATAAAATCATATAGTTGAGTTAAATAAGTGAGCTGATTTAGATAATTATAGTGAATGAGTTGGATGGAATATTTATTTTTAAGTGAGTGAGGTGTGTAGATAAAAGGTTTGTGGGTTGTTTCATATTCAAAACTAACCTACACGTTGGTTGCATGGGGGTGTACCACATGCATGAAACTCCTAAGATATTGATGAATGAAATGACGGTTTTGAGAGTTACAAATACAAGGTTAACCAAGGGAACATGGAGAGTTTTATTTAAAAGTTGAAACTCCAAGATAGATATTAAAACCAATGGGAGTTACAAAGTGTGTTCACACTTGGAGGAGGGGAGTTTCATTTCAAGAATGAAACTCTCAAATGGGACATTGATGAGGATCAAATGGGCTGAATGGAGCTGCTGTATTATAGAGTTACAAATGAGGTTTTGACTTTTAAAATTCAAATATGATAAGACTACACATTGGAGGGGGGGGGGGGGGGAGTTTCATTTCTAGATGAAACCCCCATGTAAGATGATAATGAGAGGAGGAAGAAAAGGAGAGGTTACACAAATACCAGCATGGGAGACGTTGGAGAGCTTGGGGAGGTTTCATGGCATAGATGAAACCCCCAAGTAAGCATAAAGGATTTGGGGTTAATATGGGAGTTACATGTGAGGCAAGTTTGGGCTGAATTTGAGTAGCCAAAAGAGGTTCAATTTTCTATCTCTATCTCTCTCTCTCTTTGCTGTCTTCTACATTCCAAAAGCAAGAACAACAGCTGGTTACTGATTTGCAATCAGTCCTTGGTTGATTTCTTTCACCAAGACAAAAGCACACTTTGAGCAAAAGGAGTTGGCACCAAGGTTTAAGATCAAAGTTTCCTTACTCTCTCTTTCTCCCTCAAATCCATGTCATCTGGCTGAAGTATTCCAAGGAGATTGCAGCAAGGTCAGTCTCAGCCCAAAGAACAGTAAGAGAGAAGGAGAGGTCGAGGAAATAAAGGGTCAAGAAAGGAGTCAAAAGAACCGAAGGAGACGCGGTGTTCGTAAGTGCATTTTGAACCCTTGTTTAATAGATTGGTTAAGAAAATGAGATCTGGCCATCGTATGGCCAGATCCATCAATGGTTTAAGTATGGGATTATGATGTTTAAAAGTGATAAAATATGGACCATAGGGTTCGGGCCCTTTGGATGGCCGAACCCCATGGGAAAACTTGGTGATTTTTATGGTGTTTGAGAGATGAAATTCATATTATGTATTGAAGTTCTTTTAAAGGATTTTAAAGGGAGATAAAGTCACTGATTTTGACCAGTTATTACATGGATGAATTATGTGTTTATTAAGGTAAGTACTTATCAAAAAATATGGACAAACATTGGAGGGTTTACATCAAGGAAACCTTGGGGTTCGGCCATGTGTATGGCCTAACCCCATGGACTGTTTTTGATGGTTATTTGGGTCAAGTGTAGGATGGATTTTTATGTAAACATAATGTGCTTTGATTTAAGCATAAACCAAGTTTATAAATGGATAAATGGATCTAAACCATAGGCCATGAGGTTCAGCCAATTGGGTGGGCTGAACCCCATGAAATGGTATGACATTTCATGGAAGTATTAAATGGTTTTGTGAGATTTTAAAGGATTTAAAGTGAAGATAAGCTTACTGGTTTTAGGTAACTATGGCTTGGCTGAACCATATTAATACTATGATTAAATTATGGATTAAAACCATGGACAATGGTTGGATTAATTACACCAAGAACCATAGGGTTCGGCCATATGTATGGCCGAACCCCATGGACTGTTATGTGGATATTTGGATGGAGTTTTGCAAAATGGAAATCATACAAAGTTATGGGCTTATTGGATGGTTTTAAAAGGTAAAAACATGGTAACATTATACTGTTATCCTATGTCTAAATGAGACCAAAAAACATGTTTAAAAGGACAAAAACTATGGGGTTTTATGGCTAAGATAGGACATGGAAGTTTAAGTAGATTTTTGGGTTTTAGAATCAAATTAGAATTATATGGTCAAATGATTAACTTGCTGCCATGTACATAGGGTATTCGGATTTTTAGAACGGTGAACAAGCCGTGATCGGAAGACGGTCCAAAGGAAGGGTCGAACAAAGTAAACTATAGTAGGTTTCCTACCTTTATTGTAACCACTATTCCATATGCTGTTTTACGTTGATTTCGACAACTTATATGTTGGTAAAGTTATGTTTCTAAATGACATGTTTGCATAGACATCTCATGCATGGCATGGGATGATGGTGTAGTAACCGGAGGCCACACTCCGTCGGGGCGTCCGAAAGACCACTGTGGGGTACCCTGATGATGAGAATCCCATCAGGAGGAATCCAGAGGCCACACTCCGTCGGGGCGTCCGAAAGACCACTGTGGGTTACCTTGACGATGAGAATCCCGTCAAGTGATGGCTATGTTGAATGGTGATGGGTGGGACTCATTACATGTTCATTTCATACATAGCATGTTTTTATGGAATTTTGTCTCACATGTTTTATTATTATGCTATTTGCATGTTTTTGACTAACCATGTGGTAGCCCTATTCGGAAACACTACTGGGCGCGTTGATCTAACGCCCTATCTATATCCTTAGTGGATGATGCAGGGAAAGGGAAAAACGTGGAGCGAGAAGAGGACCAAGTACGGAAACTTGGGCGGTTTGAATGATTTTGAATGGACTTGAATGGACTATTCATAGATGTGTTATTTGAATTATGTGGACACTTTAATTTGGTAACTAGATTTGTTGGTTTTAATAAGTAGTTAAGATAGATGCTATGGTTTGTTTTAAGTCGGATGGTTTGATTGAACGATTAGTTAAGATTGATTAGTAATTTCGGAGAATAAGTTATGTACTTTGCTATCTAGGAATGGAAAATTGGAATAGTCATAGGTTCTATTATAACCTCAGTTGGATTAAGACTAAGTTAATTCCGCAAGTTATATATGTACCATGTGCGGATCAGTTTTATGGACTTAGTTCATACGCACATGGGCTTGGCCAGTTAAGGGTCGGATTTAGAGATCCGAACTTAACTCGCGTCGTGACACTCCGCCCCGATCACATGATTATTATATTTAAAAAGAAAAAAAAATAAACTCTGAAAATTAGAGTGAAAAGGGCGGGGCGTTACTAACGCAAGGTCACACTAGTGGTCATTGGTAGGATTCTACCTCTTTGAAACCATGGTTATGTAATATGGTTTAACTTCTTATTTTTGATGGTTTATGTTGTAAAACTGTTATGTTTCAAATATGAGATTTTAAATGCTATGATTTGTATAATTGCATAGCATGTGGACATTTGCATCTCATGCATGGCATGGGAGGGATGAAAGGTAATTGGAGACCCACACTCCGTCGGGGCGTCCGTAAAACATTCGTGGGGGATACCTTCATGAGGAGCTTTCCATCAAGAGGATACTGTGTATGAAATGTAACCGGAGATCCACACTCCGTCGGGGCGTCCGTAATACAATTGTGGGGGATACCTTGATGAGGAGCTTTCCATCAAGAGGTTACTATGTGTTTGTGATGGGTGGGACTCATTGCATATGATAGCATGGCATGGCATTGAATAAGCATGATTATGATCTTTATTATCATGCAAGGTTTCTGATTTTTATCTGTATGATTGGATCTCTATTATCATACATGATTTTGGATACGATGTTTTATAAGTATGGTATGATTTATTATATCTGGACTTGATATATATAATATCTGGATTTTGGGTACTAACCCATGTGTTAACCCTAATTGGAATACCTACTGGGCGCGTTGTCTAACGCCCTACTTCTACCTTAGTTGATGACACAGGGAATGAACGGAACGAGGAATGAGATCGGAGCCAAGCTTAGGAGCTTAGAAGTTTAAGTTATATTTTGTTTAAGATGGACTATGCATTTGAATAGCTAGCATTCAGATTGTAATAACTTAGATATATTTGTTATGGATTGGATGGTTAATGTTTGGATATTTAAGTTATGATAATTATGGTTAAGTGTTGGACTACTTTGCTATGTAAATTGGAATAGGATTGTTATCCTATTGTTATTCCGCATATATGTTTTATTCCGCAAGTTAACTTGAGTACGTGTGAACCATTTTAGTGGACTTGGTCCACGCACACGTATGGTTGGCCAGTTAAGGGTCGGGCTTTGGAAGCTCGGACTTAGCTCCCGTCGTGACGTCCCGCTCTCTATCACTCTTTGTTTATTTTTTTTTTTAAAAAATAGACTCTGGTTTTCAGAAAGCATAGTGAAAAAGGGCGGGGCGTTACACACTTTATCCATTCTTTTCATTCCATAGCTGAAACCAGGTTCCCTTAGCTTCTTTTAATCATGTAATCCTCGTTAAACATTACATACATTTCCCGCGTCTCCTCCATTTTTTTAACATCTGAATTTCTTCCTTGGTCCTTCTCCTTCCTTAGTGCTTTCTTCTTCCTCCTTTGTTCTTCAGTTTCTCTAAGTCTAGAGCCGAAAATGTGTGAGAGAGAGATGAGAAGAGGCGATGCAACCTCTTGTTCCACCTTGAGAATTCGGCCAAGGATGTTGTGAGAGGGAGAGAGAAATTGAGATGAAAAACTCCCTATGGAGGGTTCGGCCAAAGAGGTGTAGGTAGAGAGAGGGAAAGGATGAGATGAAAATCTCTATCTTTTTTGTCTAAAGGAGAGGATCGGCCCTAGGGTTTGGTATGAGCCCTTTGTATCTAGCCCTAGCCTCCCAACCACCCACATTACTCCTTGGTCTTTCCCATGTGTCCCTTGGTTAACCAAGGAGACACATGGCTTACACTTGGGGCTTTCCCCCCTCCCCTACCCTTCCCAATGATTTTGTCTAGATTTTCTATGAGATGGAAACCCTCCATTTCCCCCTTTGACTCACCTAAGCCTCTTCCACTTCCATGTGACTCACTTACTTATTTGAATTCAGTTCCCATTCAACTCAATCCCAACTCACTTTAGCTAACTTAATTTTCTTGAACTCATTTCCATATAACTCAAGTGATTTTAATTCCCAACTCAATATAATTCCACTCACCATATTTGAACTCACCCATGGTTGACCAAGTCAACCATGGTAGCCGACACTACATGTTACCTTAGACCACTCGTCACCTCATTTGATGAGGTAAATTTGGGTCCCACTTGGCTATGCCATTTACATGCCACCTTATACACTTGCCACCTCACTTGATGAGGTGGATCCCAAGCCTTGGGTCTTAAGTGGGTACATGACTCAATTTAATTAATTCCTTACCCGTTTACTTCCCAAAATCCATTCACTTTGACACATTGGGTCCCAATTGGGTAATTGACCCAATTAACTACAGTTACCCAATTAATTAAAATCAAACCCTATCCATGATCCATTGGATCATAATTGGACCATTGACCCAATTCTTACCCAATTAAAATCCATTTCAACCATAAATCTTCAATTCAACAAATTAAACAATTTAACTAGTTAAAATCCAATATATTATTGCATTGAAAAATCCGGGATGTTACATGCATAGGTTCACACAATTATTGATTAACACAACTTATCACACTGCTATGTTTCATAATAGGCTATCTTCCTTGATACCGACATATTCTCAACCCATATCATAAACAAGAAGAAATAATGTCAACAACTATAACCTTCATCCTAACTAGGAGAAATACCAGAACTGTGACTTCCCCTTCTTGTTAGTTAGAGATTTATCCATCAGTATATATAAATTTCTAGTACCAGAAAATCATATATCAGTTCCCAAAAGCATGATTTGCATTTTTAACTCACCACTACACTTTCTTTTTAAGAATGAGACTACCGTTAGAGGTCTACTTGTCACTACTGATTGCATTTTTAACTTGTCATTGTATGACTTAGAGATGAATAACACTTGTATCAAAAGATGCTTGACCCACATAACTAAAGAGAGGTAATGTACCTTCCATTACTGCATTGTCTATCAGTTCTTCCATCTGAGTCCGAATCGTATAGACTGTTCCTTGGTTTGAGGACGTCCTTATCCACGAACTTGTTCAATCCTTTGTGCTACATGTAATGCCCCGCCCTTTTTCACTCTCTTTCCGAAAATCAGAGTCTATTTTTTTTTTTAAGTAGAAGAGTGAGCAAGAGAGGGATGTCACGACGCGAGTTAAGTCCGAACTTCTAAAGTCCGATCCGTAACTAGCCAACCCTACGTGTGCATGGTCTAAGTCCATGAAAACGGTTCATACGTGATAATATAAACATGCGGATTATATCATAAACTGCGGATTATAATAGAACCTAGATCTATTCCATTTTAGATAGCAAAGTACTCCGCCAATTATAAATGATTAACTTAACTTAAATAACCAAAGTAACCATTCACAAACAATAACAAATATCTAAATTATTACATGCCCGAAGTCTAGGTACTCAAATTACATGTCCGTGAGTAACATAAATAAAATATAATCCAATCACATATCCAAGCTCCTATGCTTGCCTCCGATCACGTTCATCGTCCTTTTCCTTTCCTGTATCATCCACTACGGTAGAAGTAGGGCGTTAGAACAACGCGCCCAGTAGGTATTCCATTTAGGGTCTACACATGGTTAGTACAAATCATATATAATAACATAATGTCAAAACCATATAAAACAATGCCATGTCATGATGTCAAATGGAATGAGTCCCACCCATCACAAGTACATATAACCTCTTGATGGGATTCTCATCATCAAGGTACCCCCACATAGGTCTTTCGGACACCTCGACGGAGTGTGGCGCCTCTGGTTAGAGTGGTCTTTCGGACGCCCCGACGAAGTGTGGCCCCTCCGGTTACATATCCTTCACGCCATGCCATGCATGAGATGCTAATGAAACACATGTTATTTTATATTATAAACATAGCATTAAAACTCACATTTGGAACATATCTTTTACAACATAAATTTATCAAATAAGATAAAAACCATCATACATAAACCCATGGTTTCAAAGAGGTAGAATCCTACCAAAGACCACTAAAGTGTCCTTGCTTCTTAAACCGGCAACCGCTCATGATCGCGCACCGTTTATGAAGTCCCATCACCTTGTTACATATCAACAAGTCAATCCCATATTCCATTTGATTTAACATTAGGTCTAAGTCCATAAAACACAACCTTGTGGGGTTCAGCCGTACACTATGGACGAACCTCACCCACTTGAATTTGTCTTTCTTTTGATTTAACCACTTACAAGTAACCATTTTAAAACCTTCAGTCCACCAAATACAACTTTGTGGGGTTCAGCCATACACTATGGCCGAACCTCACTTATTTGGTTTTAGTCCCTCCTTTGAGTTCTTAGATCTTTTAACTTAAGTACAATCCATTAATCTAACCATTCATACATTAACCATCTAACACACATAACAACTTAAGTCCATAAAATTCCTTAGTGGGGTTCGGCCATGCAACATGGCCGAACCTCACTCCCTTGGTTTTGTGCTCATCTTTTCAATCCTTTGATCTTTAAGTTAGATACAAGATCATGCCCTCTTGATTCATACATCTAATCACTTATACCATAATTCACTTGGTGGTCAACCACAACCCATTGGGTCCCAATTAGGCATTTTGACCCAAATAGCAACATTGACCCAATTAAATGCGCCTCACCCATTTACTTTAAATTGAACTTTATTGTAATACCCCAGATTTTTGCAATATATCAATATTTACGAAATTGCCATTGAAATTATGAATTAAAAGGATATGACCGTAGATAAGTAAATTGTGGGGCCCATTGTTCAAATAAGACCCAATGTATATGTTATAAGGATCAAATTAAAGTAAATGGGTAATGTGCATCTAATTGGGTCAAGGTGGTTAATTGGGTCAAAGGACCCAATTGGGAACCAATGGGTCGTGGTGGACATGATTGGCTATTGGGTGAGCTCAAGCTTAATTGGGTTAAGTTTAATTAAATGATTGAGTTTGGATTGAGTTGAATTAAATAATTGAGTTTGGATGAGTTGAGTTGAATGTTGGCGTTGAATTTATTGGTTGAGTTGAATTAAATGAATGGGTTGAGTTGAGGGAGTTAAATCAAGTTTAAATGAGTAGAGTGTGTGGATGAAAGGTTCAAACAATGAAAAACGTTGGCTGCATGGGGAATTTTATCCCATGCATGAAACTCCAAAATTGAGTAATGAATGGAGGAGGCGGTTTTGGGAGTTACATATGGTGAGGGGTTATGTTTTAAATTCAAGATTTTATGCACGTTGGAATGGCATGAGGGTTTATTCCATGTATGGGTCTTCAAAGGGACAGCCAATGGAAGGACGGTTTAGTACATGGGCGTTTCATTTCACGATGAAACCCCGAGATGAAAATTTAAATGAAGAGTGGAGAAGTTCTTATTTCAAAGTTCAAATTCAAATGAGAATTAGAAGGGAGCTGGATGGTTGGGTGGTCCAAAGACTAAGACCAAAACCATTGGGCTCAAGGAGTTTCACCTCATGGATGAAACTCCCACATGGGCAATTGATGTAGAGTGGCTGTTACATAAGGCCAACAAAGGCTAGCCGTTGGAGCCTATGGGAGTTTCATTCCAATATGAAACTCTCACATGCAACGGTAATGAGAGATGGATGATGGGAGGAATGCATACAACAAGATAACCTTTGGGAAGCCGTTGGGTACCTTGGGAGTTTCATCTCAAGGATGAAACCCCAAGGGAGGCATTAAGAATGGAGTTACAAAATGGATTCACACATGGAGAAGTGATGGAGAAGGTTGCATCTAGGGCAGCTTTAGAGCCAAAAACCGTTGGAGGGTTTCATCTCAAGGATGAAACCCCCAAATGGAATAAGTAAAGGAGATGAATACAAATAGGAGTTACAAGTGGTGCCAACCTTAGGCTGAAGTTAATTAACCAAAGAAAGAGTTTTCATCTTCATTCACTCTCTCACTCTCTTCCTCTCTTGGCCAGCCAGCAACCTAAGAGAAAGAAGACCAAACATTTGGAGAGTTTTATCTCATTTCCTCCCTCTCTTGGCCGTTCCTCTCAAGTCAAGGACTTGGAGTATTTGTCCATCCCAAGTGTTTCTCTCTCTCTCTCAAATCTATATCTTGGCCGAACCACTTTTGGAGGAGTTATATTAGCAAGATCATCTTCGGCCAAAGAACCAAAAGGAACGGAAGAACAAGCCGGAGCAAAAATCAAATCGGAGGAGTCGCGGAAACGGTAGGTGTTCAATAACTTTTATTAAGTAAGATAGCCAAGGGATCAGGCCATTGTATGTCCAAATCTTAAAAAGGGATATACAAAAACCGTTGAGTATGAAAAGGAGGTTGATTAGGTTCGGCCATGATGTATGGCCGAACCCATCAAAGGGTATGATCATGGCTATGAAGTTTAAAGGAAGAAAATGAAAGGATAATGATATGTTAAATGGAAGGTTAATATAGATTTCTAAAGGGGCTAAATGGGAGTATGAATCAGAAACATCAAAGGATCAAATTATATAATTGATGTTTTTAAAGGGTTTAAGTATATGGAAAAGTGTTGGACTTAGATGTATATTGTTCATCAAAAAGCGTAACGGCCGCCCCTTTTCACTCGCTTAATTAACCGAAAATCAGAGTCTATTTTCCTTTTTTTGAAATAAGAGTGACAAAGGGCACGAGACGTCACGATGCGAGTTAAGTCCGAGCTTCTAAAGCCCGGCCCTTAACTAGCCAACCCTACGCGTGCGTGGAACTAAGTCCACGAGAATGGTTCATTCGTAGAAAGTAAGCTCGTGGAATATAACTAAATGCGGAATTATAATAGAGTCTATCCTACCGGTTTTAGATAGTAAGGAATTACGTCCATTAAATTACTAAAATACCTCAAAATCATAATGTCCAAAATAAAGTCCAAACCATAACAAATAATCTAAATTATTACAGTCCGACAAGCTAAGTTACTCAAATTACATTTTCCAAAATAAACTTAAGTAAAACATCTGGCCCGCTTCCCCAAGCTCCTACGCTTGGCTCCCGTCACGTCCTCCGTTTCCTGTGTCGTCATCTAGGGTAGAAGTAGGGTGTTAGACAACGCGCCCAGTAGGTACTCCGAGTAGGGCCAACACATGGATTAGTGATAAAAGCACATAGGTAATAATACTACAAAAATCATGAAATCAATGCCATGCCATGGGTGTCTTATGTCATGAATCCCACCCATCATCCATACCATCATTGTGCCATGTCCCTCTTGATGGAAAAGCCTCATCAAGATATGATCAACACTAGGTATCCCCCTTGATGGCAAAGCCTCATCAAGGTATCCCCATGCTTGCTTCTCGGTCGCCCCGACGTAGCATGGACTTCGGTTATATCTCATAATATCCCTCCTAATGGATGAAACACATCAAGATATCCTCATGCTTGCTTCTCGGTCGCCCCGACGGAGTATGGACTCCGGTTGTACCTTATAGTACCCCTCTTGATGGATGAAACGCATCAAGATATCCCCATGCTTGCTTCTCGGTTGCCCCGACGGAGCATGGACTCCGGTTCCATTATTATCCCTCCCATGCCATGCATGAAATGTAAATGCCATATGCCATGTAATATATGTAAATCATAGTCTTAAAACCAATCATAAAACAAGCCATATGATTACCAAAATAAATCAAAGGAAACCATCACATAACACATAATCCATGGCTTACAAAAAGGTAGGAATCCTACCAATTACCGACTAGTATTCCTTAGTGTTTCTGTCCACAAATCCGGTCACTGATCGCGCACCGCTTGCGATGTCCGATACCTTATTACCTATCAATAATCAACCCATGTTTTATCCATGATTAAGTCCCTAACACATGCCTTAGTGGGGTTCGGCCATACCCCATGGCCGAACCTCACTATCTAGGTTTGTGGGCCCCAATTAATCAATTAATTATTTTAATTACATGCATCTAAAAACAGCAACCTATGTTTCATTTAACCACATATAAAGTCATCATATAAGCACCCAAGTCCATAACCAACCTACATGGGGTACGGCCATACACCATGGCTGAACCCATGGTTCTTCATTTTGGCCCATATTTACGTTTATGCCACTACCCCTTCCATGGTTAATCATTCACTTAACCATGTACATTTTTTGTCCGTAATTGATTCATACACTTAGATCCATTAATGACCCACCAACCATGTTACAAGATTATTAAAAATCAGCCCTTAACTTAGCCTAATTTCCATTCATCTAAACACATGCATAATTCCAAATTTAGCCCATAAAATGATTCTCAAAAGGGTCATGGGTTCGGCCATACATCATGGCCGAACCCATGATGTCTTTTTCTTATTTTTCCTTGAGCCTATTTACATCATTTAGCTCCACCATAAGTTCCACCATGAGGGAATTTAAATCATACATTTAAATCATCATTCCTTAATCATCATTAGATACATTTTGGTCCATCAACTTAACCCTAATTCCCATTTATTTTTCATGGTTCCAAAACACCTAATCCATTAAAGTTTCCCCATGGGGGGTTTACATCATGCATTTAAATCATCATTTTTAACCAGCCTTTGGTACATTTTTGAGTCCATCAAAGCTACCATCATTCCCCATTATTTTTTCCATATTTTACACCCATTAAAATTACAAATACACCACCATAGGGTTCGGCCATACACCATGGCCGAACCCATGGTTCATGGTTCATCTTCCTCTACCACTTTTGAGGCCATTAAAAATCATTAATATCTTCCATGATTTTCTTCACTAAAATCCCTTTAAAATTTACAATCATTTGACCCTTTTAAGCCTCCAAATCATTAATACATTACTCCATAGTTTCCATCCTTTAAACCCATTTAAAACCACCATTACATCACCATAGGGTTTGGCCATACACCATGGCCGAACCCATGGTTCAAGGTTCATCCTTTTCTATGCCTTTTGAGGCCATAAAACCCATTTACATCTTCCATGAATTTCCCTCATTAAAACCCTTAAACTTTTGCTAACATTTAATCATTAAAACCTTAAAATCATAAATCATTCTTCCATGGTTTCAAATCCTTTAAAAACCCCATTAAAATTCTTAATCACCTTCCATGGGGTTCGGCCATACAACATGCCCGAACCCTATGGTCCATGGTTCCTTCAAAAATAACATTTCCATGCTTAAATACATAATGTCCTTATTATTCCTTATTTTTTCTTTTCTTAACCTATCTTACCCATTTTGTCCATTTCTCATCCTTTCCTTGGATGGATCTTAGATCCATGGCCCATAACACTTTGGCCACCATTTAATCTAAGAAATGGATTCCATGATCCCTTTTTAATCTTAAACAAAATGTAATCTCTTGTTAAGAATTTACTTACCACTCCGACGGCTCCTCCGGTTTCTTTTTCTTCCTTTGATTTCCTTAGCCTTTCTCCTTCTTCTTCTCCTTGATGTTCGGCCAAGATGTGCTTGATCAAATGATATCTCCAATGTTTGGGTTCGGCCAATGATGGAGTGGTTTTGAGAGAGAGGGAGAGGAGGAAAGAATGGAAAATCTTCTAAGTTTTGATCTTAGGGTGGTGACCAAGCTTGGAGTCCCCTTTTTTCTAAGTCTTTTCTTCTTTTTCTTCTAAGTCTTGGTGTTTTCCTTGGGAGAGGGAGAGGAGGACGGTTTTGGGAAGGGAGGGAGAGAGATGAGATGAGAATGGGATGAGATGAAAACCCATCTCATTTGGTTGCTTAAGCTACACTTCACCATCATTTCCCTCCACCCACCAAGCATGGGCTTACATGTCTTAGTGGTGGTGGTTGGGATAAAACCACCACCAAGCGATTAGTTTTGGGCCTTTGAAATGGGGTGGTTTGGTCTTCCCATCTTATCCATTTGACCTTCATCATGGGGGGTATGGGTCCTCATGCTTTGGGTGGTGGTGGTTGAGATGAAACCACCACCCTTAGTCCATGGTTTTGTTTTGTGTTTCTTTAAGTGGTTTGGGTGGTTTCAATGAGATGAAATCACCCCTTGACTTATCCCTTTTGACTCCCCATTTGACCCAATTTTACTAACTTAATTATTTAATTAATTGGATCATCAACTTAGGTTAATTAATGTAATAGCCCGAATTTTTGAATCAATATATATGTGGCAATTATTTATTTTAATAATGGAAAAATGGGAATTTTGATGTCATGGATGTTAAATGGATCAAAATATGGACAAAGGCCCAAGTATGGTCCAATGGACCATGGATTTGATAGGATTCATTTGAAGGGTCAATAATGGTCAAAGTGGGCCCGATAACCATGTGGGATCCAATGGATCATAATTGATCCAAGCTCTAGAGTAAATGGTAGAAAGTAATTTAATTGGGCCATGGACCCAATGGTGACCCAATTAATTGGAATTGATCACCTAAGTTAATGAGGAAATAATCAAGTTGACATAATCAAGTGGGGTCCACCCCACCTCATTAACTGAGGTGGCGGGTTCACTAAGATTTGGTGGGGCCGGCCACCATGGTTGACTTGGTCACCATGGTGGATACATGAAAGATTTGACGGGAATTAAATAGGAATTAAATTATTAAATTAAAGGGGCTAAGTTAAGAAAGAAATTAAATAATGGGGTGAGTCAAGATGGTTTCCCATCTTAATTGACTCACCAAACTCATTGGAATGAGTTGTGACTCAAACCCATTCCAACCACCTCCACTAAAGGGGACAATGACCCTAAAAATGGGGGCATGCAAGCCCATAACTCCCTCCATGCTTGGTTGGTAGAGGGAGTCAAACAAATCATCACACCATCTCCCTCTCACTCTCTTCCTCTCCTCTCCAAACCGTCCTCCCTTTTGTAAGACCAAAAATACACTAAGGAAAGAAAGAGAAAGAGACTTAGAAGGAAGGGGAGAAGAAGCTAAGAGGTGGCCGATCACTCCTAAGACCCAAGACTAGTGATATCTTCCCATTTCCTCCTCCGTTTTCCCCTCTCAAAGCTGTTACACCTTGGCCGAACCAAAACCTTGGTGACCTTACCCCGATCAAACTCACTACTGGCCGAGTATCAAGAAGAAAGAAGAAGGAGAAACGGAAAGAAAAAGAAACAAGAGGAGCAAGAGACAACCGGGAGAGCCACGGGTTGTAAGTATCTCTAAACAAGATACTAAGTTTCGTAATGGTTAAAAATAGAGTATTTTAAGAGAAATCGCGAAGGAAGGAAGTCCAAAACATGCAATGGAAAGGACTGACGAAACAGTCAGTCGACTGAATCTGAACAGATAATGAACGAACCAGAAACGAAGTTCTGGCAGTTTCAGCCGACTGAATCAGGGATTCAGTCGACTGAACTGATAATGGACGAATCAGAAACGAGTTTCTGGGAGTTTCAGCCGACTTAACTAAAGTTTCAGTCGACTGAACTAATGGTGGCTGAAAACAAAAGGAGTTTCTGGGAGTTTCAGCTGACTGAATATGGGGATTCAATCAACTGAACACAAACATCTCGAACAAGAAAAGGGTTCTAGAGGTTTCAGCCGACTGAATCTATGATTCAGTCGACTGAACTGATACTTGTTAAACACGTAAACGGATGGTTGATAGTTCAGCCGACTGAATGTGTATTTCAGTCGACTAAAAATAAAATGGCAAGACAAACAGACAATCTGATTCAAAATCAGCCGACTGAATCTGTGATTCAGTCGACTGAAAGGGTATGAACCATGTTTCAGTCGACTGAATGTATATTTCAGTCGACTGAAACTGAACTGGCAAGACAAACAGACAATCTTATTCAAAATCAACCGACTGAATCTGTGATTCAGTCGACTGAACTCATGATTCAGTCGACTGAACTCATAGTTCAGTCGACTGAATTGAAATGTACAGTTTTTGAAATATTTTCTAAGACACAACTAATCCGATAAGATAAATGGAGATGATATTAAATTAAAGGGACTGATTTTAATGATCCTATGACATGATTGGTAAGTCATTAATGGATCCAGGTGTATAGATCAGTATGGATTGAATTATATACGTGTAGAAATCAATGGAAAAAGAGGCCAAGATAAGGGCTGATTTTGGTAACCTTATAATGTGGTTAAAGATCATTAATGAACATAGGTCTATGATCAGTTAGAGACTTAATCATGGATAAGATATAGACTAACATGGGAAATGTATAATAAGGTATTGGCACATCGCAACGGTACGCGAACGGCGACCTGAATTATCAGACGAGAACAAAAAAAAGGACGTTGTCAGTATTTGGTAGGATTCCTACCTTTTTGTAAGCGATGGATATTTAAATTATTTTGGTTTGGCTTATGATGGATTTATGATTATGATTTATCTTATGACGAGTTTTAAGTTATGAATTATATGGATTATATTTTAACATTATGCACTATATGGCTATGTATGGTATATCAAAATTATGGTTTATCTATATATACTACATAGCATAATGCACTACATCTCATGCATGGCATGGGCGGAAAAAAATAAACAAACCGAAGTCCATGCTCCGTCGGGGCAACCGAGAACAGACATGGGGACATTGATATGGTATCACTGGAGTCCA
The DNA here is from genome assembly GCA_013350335.1 of Chimonanthus salicifolius. Lineage (NCBI taxonomy): Eukaryota > Viridiplantae > Streptophyta > Magnoliopsida > Laurales > Calycanthaceae > Chimonanthus > Chimonanthus salicifolius. Next base: position 26,119,590 of record CM023538.1, on the reverse strand, counting down.
TGCTTCGTCGGGGCGACCGAGAACAGACATGGGGACATTGATATGGTATCACTGGAGTCCATGCTCCGTCGGGGCGACCGAGAAGCAAGCATGGGGACACCTTGACGAGGATTTGCTGTCAAGGGGGATAAGATATTTCGTGATGATGTAGATGATGGGTGGGACACATGACATAAGCAACCATGGCAGAGCATTCATCACATGCTTATTTTGTTATATGTTATTTTATCGGTATGAGTATTATTACTAATCCATGTGCTAGCCCTACTCGGAGTCCTACTGGGCGCGTTGACTAACGCCCTACTTCCACCCTAGCTGGTGATACAGGAGACGGAGGAAACAGTGGACGTGACGGGAGTCAGGCTTAGGGGCGTGGGGAAGCGGCTATTTTGTTTATCAAGTTTTATTTTGGAAATGTTGTAACTCAAGTAACATAGCTTATTGAATTGTAATAATTTTGGATTTATTACTATGGTCTGGATTAAACTCTGTATGTTAACATTTTGAGACATAATCATGAACATGGGGGTATTTTGGTAATTTGATGTTGTATCTTCCCTTCTATCTAAAACAGGTAGGATACTATCTACTATAATGTTCCGCATGTAACTATGTTCCTCGAGCTTACTTCCTACGTGTGAACCGTACTCGTGGACTTCGTTCGGCGCACGAGTGGGGTTCGCCAGTTAAGGGCCGGGCTTTAGAAGCTCGGACTTAACTCGCGTCGTGACGTCCACGCCTTTGTCACTTGATTTAATTCAAAAAAAAAAATAGACTCTGAAGTATAGTGAAAATGGGTGGGCGTTACAGTTGGTATCAGAGCGAAATCGAAAGAATGAATCCTTTGAAGTAAGATTAAGACCGTTGCATGTCTCACTGACAGCTAAGAATCCCAACTGACCGACTCTTCGGAGTCCGCTGCGCAGGGGCCAGGTTAATCTACTTCGATTGACTTAGACGGAAACATTCAATCTGAGCGTCACATTTGACGTAAGAAAGTGATAGCAAGGGAAGTACAATCATTATAACATTGATGGATTTATCAAACATAGGAAAAAAAAAAATTCCCCAACTTCACAAAAATGGACAAACATAGCGATTTGGGAAGTTTTCCCCAAACCAAGTATGCATATTTGGCAATTTTCCCCAATATGAGAGACAATACGTAATCCTTAGGAATTATCCCCTCAAAACTAAGTATGGGTATATTGGCAATGTCTTCAAAGCTAAATATGAACGCACCAATGTTATGAAAAGAACTAAGTTAATATTTTTTCTCAATGACTTAGGAAATGCCACCAAGAAGAAGAACTCTCAGAAATCCCTGAGTAGAAGAGGAGGTACCACCACCTTATCAAGAGGAAGTGCACCCACCGCATCAAGAGGAGGTGCCACCACCTCATCCAGCCGAGGGACAAAACAGTATAAACATACAAGGTGTACCTCCCGAGTTAAGGGATGTTGTTCAAGCGGCAGTCGCTTCTGCTCTCCAGCAACACTCAAGTGAAAATGCGACCGGCAGCGACCCCAGTAAAAGGAAAATGGTCAAGGACTTTCAACAACAGCACCCTCCCTACTTCAGGGGAACAGAAGGGGCTGTTGGAGCGGAACACTGGTTAAAAAGGATCACTCAGATCTTTAATCTGCTCCAAATTTCCAGTCCTACTGATAAAATTTTACTGGCCACTTCTCAACTGATCGAAGATGCCAGTAGTTGGTGGGAAGTGGTAGAAAAGCAACAAGCCCTGGTGCCAGAAGGGGAAAGGACCATCATGACATGGGAATGGTTCTCAGCCACCTTCCTAGAACAATATTTTCCGGAGGAAGAAAGAGAGAGCCAGACGGAAGCCTTCATCTCATTGGTACAAGGCAGCATGACGGTAGCGCAATACCACAGAGAATTCCTTAAGCTGTCCGTCTATGCATTCTACGTGGTGGATACTGAACACTGAAGGGCCCGCAAGTTTGAACTGGGCCTTCGGCCAAGCATCAAGACTAGAGTGACCATTTTCAAAGAGCCCACAGTGGCAGGGGTGGTCAGCAAGGCCACCATAGCAGAGCGAGAGTTGAATGAAATAATGCGGCTTGACAACCTCCGAGGGCAAGGTGGGCGTGGTACATTTCAACCCAATAAGAAATTCCGCCCGAACTCTAGCCGACCCTCACTCTCCACAGGCTCTACGGGGGGCTTTCGCCCCAATCAGCCCTCCTCATCAACATCAGTCACACAGGTTCCCGGAGGTGGAAACACATGTTACTAGTGTGGCCAACAGGGCCACTTCAAGAGGGATTGCCCACAGATCAACCGACCCTCTAACTCCAGAGGAGCCTTCCGTCCTCCATCCAGATCAACTGAGTCACGGGGGGGCAGAACATATAACCAGGAAGGACGGGAGCCAACCCCTACCGGATCTGGACGACTCTTCACCATACCGACTCCAGTAGCGGTGGACCGCTCTGTGATGTAAGGTATGGCTGTAATTGGTAGTTCCTATGCTGTTACATTATTTGACACTGGAGCTTCACATTCATTTATATCTGTCGCATTCATATCTGCCACGGGCACGTTAGTACAAAACTTGTCCACATCACTCACCGTTGTATCTCCTGTTGGAGACACATCACTGGGACTCATATGTACGGCATTGAACACTGAACTCGCAGGGTTCAGATTTGAGTCCAACTACTTAGTGATTGATATGGCCGAATACGATGTTATATTTGGCATGGACTGGTTGACTACATATCAGGCTCACATTGATTGCCACCTTCGTAGGGTGATATTTTGGTCACCCGAAGGAAAGCGGTATGTGGTACACGCTGACAGGTAGGGCATCCCTAGAAGGCTGTAGGAAGAATTGAACCATCTTGCCTTGAATAGTCTCAGATTAGATAAGGCACCAATAACCGAACTTCCGGCGGTAGTAGCAGATTATGCCGAGGTATTTCCAACAGAACTCCCTGGTTTACCGCCCAAGAGGGAGATAGACTTTGAAGTCAAATTATACCCCGGCGCCGTTCCAGTATCATTACCCCATTATAGAATGGCACCAGCTGAGATGACCGAGTTGAAGAAGCAAATTGATGAACTACTCAGACTGGGTTTTATTCGGAACAGTACATCCGAATGGGGAGCCCCGGTATTATTTGTGAAGAAGAAAGACGATACTCTGCGAATGTGTGTGGATTATAAAAAGTTGAATCAACTGACTGTCAGGAATAAGTATCCCCTACCCCAGATTGACGATCTATTTGATCAGCTTAGGGGTTCCTCTCACTTTTCTTAGATTGATTTAATGTCCGGATATCATCAAATTCAGGTTAGAGAGGAGGACATAGAGAAGACTGCTTTCAGGACTCGGTATGGCTTATATGAATATGTAGTCATGCCGTTTGGGCTTACTAATGCACCGGCGGTGTTCATGGACCTGATGAATAGGATATTCCGTCCTTACTTAGATCAGTTTGTGATCGTGTTCATTGACGATATTTTGGTCTACTCCAAAAGTCAGAAGGAACATGCCGAACACCTGCGGATAGTCCTAGACACTTTGAGAAAGAACCAATTATTTGCCAAAGCCAGCAAGTGTGAATTTTGGCTATCTGAAGTCAACTTCTTGGGGCACATCATATCAAAAGAAGGTATAACCGTGGACCCAGCTAAGGTAGCAGCAGTTAAGGAATGGAAAACGCCAACAAATGTGACCGAGATCCGCAGTTTTCTGGGATTGGCCGGTTACTATCAGAAATTCATCATGGACTTCTCCAAGATTGCTGCTCCACTTACCCGACTCACTTAGAAAGGAGTCAAGTTTGAGTGGTCCAATCTGTGCAATCAAAGATTTGAGGAGCTTAAGGAGAGGCTTACGACCGCTCCTATTCTAATCTTACCGGAAAGAGGCAAAAATTATGAGGTGTACTGCGATGCCTCCGGTGAGGGACTGGGGTGTATACTCAGTCAAAGTAATCGTGCGGTGGCGTACGGATCAAGACAGTTGAAAATACATGAATGCCATTATCCCACACATGATCTAGAACTAGCAGCAGTGGTCTTCACTCTCAAAAGCTGGAGACACTACCTCTATGGTGAGAAATTTGAGGTGTTCTTGGATCACAAAAGCCTGAAGTACCTATTTGATCATAAAGAACTCAACATGAGACAGCGCAGGTGGATGGAATACCTGGCAGATTATGAGTTTGCACTTCGATACCATCCTGGCAAGGCAAACAAAGTGGCGGATGCACTCAGCCGCATGTCACATGCGACAGTAGCCAGTTTGATCTGGACGGAATGGGAGGTACTGAATACCATCCGAGAATTTAAACTCTACTTCAATAATCATGGGACCATATATAATCTGATCATACGATCCAACATGGTCTCTGAGATTGAACGGGAGCAACGGACAGATCCAGAGGTGGAGGAGATTTGGGCTAAGATGTCTACCGGTGAGGTTGTACCGGAGTGGGAGCTACGACCAGGACAGGGTCTTATGTTTCGAGGCAGGACATATGTGCCTAAGAATTGCAGAAGAGAATTGCTGATTGAAGCACACCAAACAAACTCTCTATCCACCCGGGCAGTACCAAGATGTATCATGATCTCAAGAGGCACTATTGGTGGCATGGACTTAAGAAAGATGTGGCAGAGTTTGTTGCTCGTTACCTAACTTGTCAACAAGTCAAGGCAGAACATCGGAAACCACCGGGCTTACTCGCACCCTTACAGGTGCCAGAATGGAAATGGGAGCACATATCCATGGACTTTGTAACAGGGTTGCCTAGATCATCCAAGGGCAACGATGCGATATGGGTCATTGTGGACCGATTGACGAAGTCTGCACATTTCCTTCCCATCAAGATGACAGATTCATCAGAGACCTTGGGTCGACGGTACATCTGGGAAATCATCAGGTTACATGGTATTCCCCGGTCTATTGTGTTCGACAGGGATGGCCGATTTACCGGCAGAGTATGGCAGGGCTTACAGTCGGCTATGGGGACCGACGTATTAACTAGCACAACATTTCATCCACAAACTGATGGACAGTCAGAGAGGACGATACAAACACTGGAAGATATGCTGAGAGCATGCATGCTAGACTTTAAGGGCGGATGGGAGGATCATCTGCCACTGGTGGAGTTCTCTTACAATAACAGTTACCAGGCAAGCCTTCAGATGGCTCCATTTGAGGCCTTGTATGGTAGGCCGTGTAGATCACCTGTGTGTTGGACAGAGGCTGGTGAGCCTGCGTTTATTGGGCCATATTTGGTTGCAGAGACTACAACACAGATTAAGCTGATACGGCAACATCTACTCACTGCACAGAGCCGTCAGAAGAGCTATGCCGACAAGAGGAGAAGGTTCCTTGAGTTTGAGGTGGGAGACTTAGTGTTCTTAAAAGTCTCGCCACGGAAAGGGCACATGAAGTTCGGAAAGAAAAGGAAACTGTCGCCTAGATTTGTGGGGCCGTTTCCGATACTCAAGAGGGTGGGAGGAGTAGCTTATCAGTTGGCGCTCCCTCCACAATTATCATCTCTACATGATATATTCCATGTATCTATGCTGACGAAGTACAACCCTA